>VONZ01000177.1:600000-1116212 GCA_012976165.1 Labeo catla
CTTGCAGCTTCTAGAGCGCCACTTAAACTTCCTGTTTAAATAATTATGTAGCTTGAAACCACAGTTGTGTGTTAGTGTTGTGTAAACAGTCCTTAAAATATTATAAAGACAGCACATCGTACTGTATATATCACATCTTAAAGCAAAGACAGGCAAAACCATTGTTTTTTTATTCCATGCACTGGTCAGTTTTAAGATTTAGGCTGTTTTTGCTTTCGTAACATGTCTTCTTTCAAGCTAGTGGAAATAAAACATCTGAAATACACATGTAGGTGTTTATTTGATTACACACGATCTATTTGCATCTGTAGATTTTAAGTAAAATACGTATTTTAAGTCCATATTCTTAAAATATTTTTTTTTCTCCTGTACTGAGCCAGAAATATTTACTTCATTAACAGTCACAAAGACCAAACTTTAGAGATGTATTTATATCTACACTACCAGTCAAAAGTTTTTGAACAGTAAGATTTTTTTCTGAAGAAGTTTCTTCTGCTCACCAAGACTGCATTTATTTGATCCGAAATCAGCAAAAGCTGTTATAATGTGTTTTACTATTTTAAATAACTTTTTTTTACTAGTTTAAATATTCCTGTGATCAAAGCAAAAAATTTTAGCATCTTTACCCCAGTCTTCAGTCAGTATAATTTTTTTTTTTAAAGAAATTATAGAAATTAATACTTTTATTTAGCAAGGATGCTTTAAATGGATCATAAGTATTGATATTTATAATGTCTCAAAAGATTTCTATTTCAGATAAATGCTGTACTTTTGAACTTTCTATTCATCAAAGAAATCTGGAAAAATCTACTCAGCTGTTTTATAACATAATAATAATAATAATAAATATAGCTGCAAGCAGCAATTGCGGGGCCAAGCACAAAAGAGGCAGAATGAGGAGCTAAGCACGGCAAGGAGCAGCAGACCGACTACAAAAATGAGTAATTAATGTCATTTTAGAATAATATCAATTGACATGGCTGAAAAATCATAAATACAAACAATGACATAATTTTGATTCTGTGCCTTACGGTTCAAAAGTTATTAGCATAAAATTATTGAAATTTTGAACAGGTGGTGGCGCTAGAGAGTTTGATTTAGAGATTGCTTTCCCGCAATCGGTTCTATGGGCTGCCATAGACTTCCAGAGCGGAAGAAACGGAAGAAGAAGAATAATAAGAACGCCAACGGATACAATAGGTGCCATCGCACCTTCGGAGCTTGGCCCCTAATAATAGGAACGCCAACGGATACAATAGGTGCCATCGCACCTTCGGAGCTTGGCCCCTAATAATTGGAACGCCAACGGATACAATAGGTGCCATCGCACCTTCGGTGCTTGGCCCCTAATAATAATAACGAATGTTTCTGAGTTGCAAATCAGAATATTAGAATGATTTCTGAAGGATCATGTGATGCTTCTAAAAATGCTGCTAAAATTCAGCTTTAAAGCCACAGGAATAAATTACATTTTAGAATATATTCAAATAGAAAACCAGTTATTTTAAATAGTAAAACTGTTTAAATTTTTACTATTCTTGCTGTACTTTGGATCAAATAAAAGCAGGCTTGGTGAGCAGAAAAGACTTTAAAACACATTAAAAATCTTACTGTTCAAAAACTTTTGACTGGTAGTGTATATTCTGAAGGTTTTTACAGAGCTGTGTGTTTACATATTACACATTTTATTCTTAAAACATGAAAAAAAAAATTAGAATTGGTTTTGTCCAAATCAGATTTGGGTTCTAGAAATGTATACAAATCTGGGCTTTTTTAATTAGATAATTCCACATTTGTGTATTAAAACAACATTTCTGAAAAGTTGAAATCTGAAATTGATCATATATGATGGCATTTATTAGTCAAAATATGTTTTATTCACCTGTGGAGTCTTGTCTTGAGACAATAAAGCTTTGTTGTCGTGATTACTGACTTCTTTACTAGAGGTGCTAAAGGTGACAGATTGACATGCAGTAACGTTATTATTGTTACATTTATACTGATGTATTGATCTTGCAGAGATCCTCAATGAACTGGACGAGGCTTATGAAAAGCACAGACAAGAATCAGATCCTGTGCAGAGGCGGCGTCTGCTTCACTGCATCCAGCGCTCTTTGATCCGCACAGAAGAACTCGGAGATGAAAAGATCCAGATCGCCGGCCAAATGGTGGAAATGGTGGAGAATCGCAGTCGGCTGCTCGAGTGGCAGAGTGAGCTTTTCCATGCCTGCCAAGACTCGCCGGAGAGCACCGTGTCGGTGGGCAGCACCCCCAGTGCCGTAACACCCGTAGCTATGACACCGGTTTCTGCTTCGATGCTCTCGGTCAGTAAACCGAGTGTGGATCGCAGACGAGACGAGACCCCGACTTCAGTCGACAAATCTGGCGGAAAGCGTTCACGAAGGCAGAAAAATGGTTCGGAGAATCGGGAAAACTCCAGTTATGGCATGGAGCACAATGAGGAGGTTGGTTCGGGTGTGCCGAAAGAAAAGAAGGCTAAGACCTCGTCTACATCATCGAAGAAGAAGAAGAGGTCGAAAAGCAAGCAGGACAGAGAGCCATCGCCGACAGACCTGCCTATTGATCCTAACGAACCCACTTATTGCCTGTGCGAGCAAGTGTCATATGGAGAAATGATAGGTTGCGATAATGACGAATGCACTATTGAATGGTTTCACTTCTCATGCGTTGGCCTGCACCATAAGCCCAAAGGAAAGTGGTACTGTCCGAAGTGCAGAGGAGACAACGAGAAGACAATGGACAAAGCATTAGAAAGGTCTAAGAAAGAACGAGCGTACAACAGGTAGTGTCAGGTGTACCTGGTTGCCATGTAATATTTTTCTATTCAGGGGTTTATTGTTCAGTTTTGAGAAAGGCCAGGGCCTGTAATGTTGGTACAGACTAGAGTTGGTCATTGGTTTGTAGCTATATCTTTTAGGAATATATATTTGATAGGGTTCACTTATCAGCTGCTTAGTTATCAATGTTCTAAAGCATTGGAAGTATTCTGTTCCTCCGAACTCAAGACAGTGTAATGCATTTTTACTATTTTCAACTATCGGTTTTGTATTTATGCCTCGCATATCTGTACATATTTTCATGTAAAATAAACCATGCTTAATGCAGTGTTGTCTCATGCTTATAAAAATGTTATATAAAATAAGAAATATTTCACCCAAAAAGTAGAAATTTCATGATCTATGATGATCTAGATGAATTTGTTTCTTCATCGTAACAGATTTGGAGAAATTTAGTATTATCATCAATGGATCCTCTGCAGTGAATGGGTGCCATCAGAGTCCAAACAGTTGATAAAAGTATCACAAGTAATCCACATGACTCCAGTCCATCTTGTGACATGAAAAGCTGTGTGGTTGTAATAAACAAATTCATCATAAAGATGTCTTAACTTAAAATTATAAAATATGTTACTTTACGGTCTAGCATTAATTATTGTTTACAAGTGGAAACAGTAAAAATAAAAAAATAAAAACTGTAAACATGGCAGTGGAATTTGATGAGAGAGAACAACGGGGGACAGATTTTTCAAAGGAGGAAGTGTTATTATAGACTAATTGACGGACTGGAGTTGTTTAGTTTATTGTGATATTTTTATCAGCTGATTGGACACTCATTCTAATGAAACCCATTCACTACAAAGAATCAATTGGAAAGCAAGTTATGTAATTCTATTTATCCAACACTGTTCCAATGAAGAAACAAACTCATCTACATCTTGGATGACCTGAGGGTGAGTAAATTTTTAGCTAGTTTTAATTTTTGGGTGGACTATTTCTTTAAAGTACATCTCAAATGTGGAATGTGGACCAGAAATGAATTCCGCTTGTTATGTGGCTGTATTAGCTTTTATGTTTATATATAAAAAAAAAAATAATACAGATAATGTACTCATCCAAGATGTTTATGTCTTTCTTTCTTCAGTCTAAGAAAGAGGAAAAAATTTCAGGATTTTTCTTCGTCAGATGTAAACATACTGGTCCCGATACACTTCCGGTTTCTTTTTTTTTTTAACTTTACACAAACATCACAAAAAAATACAACCAACATAACATTTGACTGAATGAAAATACAGTAGCACCTTTAAGATGTATTTGTATATGTGAAATAAAATAAAAAATAAAAAACAAAAAAACAGGAAGTGCTTCTGGACCAGTGTTGTTTGCACCGTCTATAATGGACTGATATTACGTCCCGAGTTTGAAATTTCAAAATGCAGTTTAAATGCGGCTTCAAACGATCCCAAATGCTGTTGTAAACATTCCCAGCCGAGAAAGAAGGGTCTTATATAGCGTAACGATCGGTTATTTTCATTAAAAATACAATTTAAATACTTTTTAATCTCAAACGCTGGTCTTGTCTTTGCCTTAAATGCAAAGAAGATCAAACACCCTTAACAAAAAGGTAAAACAGCGAAATAGGACGATTTTGAAGTTGAAGGAGAACATGAGATGGGAGTTTTTCGACATACCCTAACTGTCATGAATCGGAAAAAAACGGAGGTCGGTAAGAGCAAGAAAAGACGAACGTTTGACATTAAAAAGTATATAAATTGTATTATTTTTATGACAATAACCTATCGTTTCGCTAGATAAGACCCTTCTTCCTCGGCTGGGATCGTTTATAGTCACATTTGGGATCGTTTGAAGCCGCATTTAAACTGCATTTTGGACGTTCAAACTCGGGGCACCATATTAGTCCATTATATGGAGAAAAATCCTGAAATGTTTCCCTCAAAAAACATAATTTCTTTACGACTGAAGAAAGAAAAACATGAACGTCTTGGATGACAAGGGGGTGAGTACATTATCTGTAAATTGTTCTGGAAGTGGACTTCTCCTTTAACGCTTATGCAGCGTCTATGGGAGTGACGGTAGATTTGACATGGTTCTCTCTTCTGACTGCCGTTATCAGTCTCTCGATTTTGAAGAACACTATTGTGGACCAGTGTTGCCAGATCGGGTTGACGATTTCCAGCCCAAAAGCTCACCAAAACCCGCCCACTTCAACAAAAAGCAGCCCAACATTTTTACTGCCAAAATAATGTAACGATTGAATTTTATTGCCATGTCAATCAAGGTTGATAAGGACCATTTTTATCTCCTTAAAAAAATAAAGATGACAAAATAAAATAAAGATAAATCAGTTTCACAGGAATATGGATCAAAACAGGGCAAATGCATTAAAGGGAGAAAATATGCTTAAAATGCCCAGAAATATTTTAATAATAATAATAACAATTAACAACAATAATGTGCTTACCGTTGTCTTGTGCTTTATCTTCAGACAGAACTACAGCACAGTTAAAACTGTTCAAGTCCAGCAGCTGTCAATGCCAAGTATACCAGAGTAGTCTGGACTGTTTAAAAGATGTTCTGATGCAGGACAGCATCGTATAGTCCCCATATTCAGTTCTGATTTTTATTAAATCATTCAACTGTTCTCTTATTTCAGTTACAATTATACTTAGAATACTTTGAGCTCGAACATATTAAAATAACATGACTAAAGATAAAAGCGAAGAAAAAAGCAGCTGATTGGGTGGCTTTTAATTGTTTTAAAGCAGCCCAAATTTTGTCTACCCGCCCAATGCGTTATTCTCCGGTCCAAGCCGATTCAAAGGAGCCCAACTGGGCGGCAACCCGCCCAATCTGGCAACACTGTTGTGGACTTCTTCTTTTGCTATTTTAACTAACGGGGAATGTAAAAAAAAAATATTGTGGTACTCTCCTATTCACTTCTTCCGAAATTTACTCACTGCTGAGAAACCTGGAAATGTTATAATGTTATAATGTCATAATGTTATAAAGGTCTATTGTTACAGATTCAAACATGATGAAATGAGGTGTATAGTATCAGTGATGCATCAATCACAAAGGTAGTTTCACCTTTTATTTAAGTATTTACAAGTGCTGGAAAATGAGATTGCCAACCAGTGCAAAATCTGTACACAAAATTCAAATGTGTTTTTGTATATACAAGAGATTAATAGAGGCAAGGACACACTCAGGCATTCATGCATGTAACAGGGCATATATCTGCAAAGATCAAGGGTTTGGAAAAAGACCTGAAGACATTATTTCACTTGACTGTTTGATTGGACTTGTGATGCAAGCCATGAGAGGATATTAAGTAACTGCAGTTAACATGGGTCTCTGCAGGATTTTAGAAGATATTTGAGTACTTTGAGTAATTCCAGCAAATCTAATTCTTTCTTTTTCGATCAGTAAATATATTTTTTATACTCCATACCATATTGCCATCTTCTGTCAACATAATTTGATAATTTCTATAAACCCTCAAGCCTGTCTACAAACATCTTATATGCGTTTTCAGTGCGTACTCACCACTCATGTGGTAGCATGCCAGCCCACCTCTGGCAGAGCAAAGAAGAGTCGTGACTAAATCAACATAACGAATGCTAATCCAGAACAATGGAAGCAAAACCGAAATTAAAAGGACACTTTTAACTGCTTTTCGAGTGAAACCATGATATTAAAATTGACAAAGCACCAAGAACATTTTCATGAACACTACTATGACTTAGATTAAAGTCTCTTAGTGAGTCACATATCCAAATCAGGCTGCCTTGATTGACTTTTTTTTTTAAAGAACGCTTTTGCATTTAGCAAAGAAGGACAATCACTGCATGTTCATGCCATATGCAAAATTAGTCAAGCATTATTCACCAGGGATGTTAACCCATTTCAGTGATCTTAATGAAGATTGAAAATCAGTCCAGGCAAAAAAAATGTGGGAGAGAAATAAAACAAAAATCACAATCTTGCATGAGTAAAGTGCATAAAAACTTAAAAATGGAGATTTGAAAAACTATTCCCCAACAACAGAGCCAAACAAAAGAAAAACAAAGTTTCAGTAAGAACATGGTTTGCGAATGTGGTCAACTGTCCCGCCAGCTCTGCTCTACAATCGCTGACACCCGTTTCTCATATTCTCGTTTGTTTTCTTGATACAGTTGTGCTGCTTGGCTGTTCGCGGGGCTGTTGGGATTTGGCTCATCTAGAAGGGACTGTAAAGAAACAGAATTCAAAAATTAGGCCTTAAGAGTATAACAAATAGGACAGAAAACTGCAATTATGCAAAACTGAAATATCACCATTCACACTCTTAACCAAAACAACAACACTACACACACACGCATTCAAATGAGACAATTCTCAGATTTAATAAAGTTTACAAGCTACATGAAGCATTTTTGTTTAATATAAATTAACTATGAAAGAGCTAATTAACATACCTGAATTAGAGCTGTCATGATATGTCGATTCTATTTCAGTATTCAATTTTAAAAAATCCTCAATTTCATTTTGCCAGCATTAACTAACCGCCAAAATACCGAAAGTGGCGTATTACATGGATGAGAATCCATGAAACACATTATCAGACTGTTTTTCAAGGCTGCATGATATATTAAACCAGTTTAAATTAGATTGGTAAGGTAAATTATTTATAAACCTATGCAAACTCAGAATATATTAATACATTGTTCATCCTGATTTCAAAATAAAAGCTCAAACCCTCAAACTGAGTTTACACGTTTTGATGTCCACATATTCAAAAACATTATAGTGGCTGTAGCATTTCTGTTGAAAAGAAATGGCCAAATATTAATTAGATTAGGTGGACATTTGGGTTAAATGTTGTTGAGTCAATATTAAACAAGGATTAGATTGTGCAGTAAAGTGTTAGGCCGTTGGCACCCTCTGCAGGCCTTTATTGTAATGCATAATGTACATTAGCTCTATTGTTTATAATACATTATGTATTTTAACAGTTTTGTTTAATAAAAGCATATAATTTCTTGCTTTTGATACTTTATTTGAACTAAATATTATTGCCTCCTTGCTATTATACATGTATTTTAAGCAATTTTAAAGTGAAAATGAAGCAGTCAGTCAAATAACCATTTCTTTAAAATGGTTACATTAATCATGTTTGTTACATGTTTTTTAATTAAAGTTATAATCACTTTACTAAATAATGTAAACTTAATAGCTTTAATTCCACTTTAAAGGCTATTGTTCACTTATATCTATTTTTATTACCACAAAAAAAAATAAATTATTGTTATAAGGCCCTATGAAATCCATTTTATTTCCAAAATAATTTTTTTTCCAGTTTTAATTTTAATGGTTAAATTAAATTTAACAGAACATGTGGATATCCTGACATTCAAAACATGCTGACTTTCTCAGACTTCTTGTTATTCTTTTCTCTTTTTTTTTTCTCCATTTTTACAAAGTTTGTTTACATGTTTTACTAAGTTTGTTTACTTTTTTTTTTTTAGGTTTATATTACATCCAGGGCTTGTTTACATTTATGGTACACTACTGAATGGCAAAGTTGCAATTTACATAAAATGTTTGATTTTTAAAATTGAATTTAAAATTGTTGATTTTTTTTTGTAAGAAATTAATCGTTTAGATTAATCGATTAATCAACAAATTAGTCGATAGATTGATTAATAGAAAAATAGCTGTTAATGGCAGCCCTAACCTGAATTGATGTCAGAATAGATGAAACATCATAAGTTGGACTCCACCGATTTTGAAGAATATCTAAGCAGATACTGCCATCAGCATACACTGAGAAAGACGACAAAAGAAAAGTTAGAACAACATATTCACTACGTTCAGTCAAAAATACATGCATGCCACTTTATGATAAAATGAATAACTTTTCAGAATGTAGCAACTAAACAATGCTCACTAATACTGTACAATCCCTCCCAGACTAACAAAGCAGAAGGTAACACTTTACAATAAGGTTCATTAGTTAACTACATTAGTCAACATGAACTAAGAATGAACAACACTTGTACAGCATTTATTAATCTTAATTTCAGCATTTATTAATGCATTATTAAAATCACAAGTTGTGTTTGTGTTAACATTAATGAATGCACTGTGAACTAACATGAACAAGCAATGAACAAGCAATGAACAACTGTATTTTTATTTTTAACTAACATTAACAAATGACACCTTATTGTAAAGTGTTGCCATCCAGAAAATACCACAACAGTAAATTGATGATAACTATGAACATCTTCAATGTAAATAGTGCAATAAGTTATTGTTAAAGAAACAAAGATTTTTGCTGAATCTTTATTAAAAAACTAATTTTAGCTAAATTACTTAATAAAAGCATGCAAGGTACAATGAAGGACAGACTGAAGACTAAATTTAACAGCAGCAGATTCTATGTGGGAATGTGCTACATGAGTAGACTAATGACAGCTTATTAGAGAATCGGGGTCAGATTCTCTTTGACAAAGCTTCTAATCTGAGACAAACAGGAAGTATCACTCACCATTTGGATGAAACATCTTTGAGACAAACCGCACAGTTGGGGGCTTGTTTGGATATTCTTCTGTGAACTCAACTGTTAGTTTGAAAGTACCTTGTGTGGAGAACAGAAACAACATTGTAGCTTTCATTTCCTCGGAAGAAATACATTCTTCTTTATACTTCTTTATACATGCATTTGACCAAGCTGCCACATGTCTTCGTAAAAGACAGACACTTACCATCTTCAAAAGGTGTTCCCTCTGGACTGCATGTTTAAAAAAAAAAAAAAGAGAGAGAAACAACATTAAGTTCAAAGGTAGAAGGAAACTGACATGGAACATTTAGGTACAGCATGTTGACCATGATATCAAATAACAGCAATACACATGCTGCATTAGAGCTCTGAATATGTGGTGGGGCAGATTTACTTCAGTCAAGTCCTTAAGCGAGTAATATATGTACACTGCCGTTGAAAAGTTTGGGATCAGGTTTTTTTTTTTTTTTTTTTTTTTTAAAGAATTATCTTATGCTCATCAAGGCTGCATGTACTTAATCAGAAATACAGAAAAAAAACTGTAATATTATAAAATATTATTGCAGTTTAAAATAACTGTTTTGTATATGCATATATTTTTTTGATGCAAACTGAATATATTTTTATTTTGAATAAATGCTGTTCTTTTAAACTTTCTATTCATCAAGGAATCACAGGTTCCAAAAAAATGTTAAGCAGCTGTTTTCAGTGTTGATAATAAAAGTAATAAATTTGCATATTAGAATGATTTCTGAAGGATCATTTGACACTGAAGACTGGAGTAATGATGCTGAAAATTCAGCTTTGCATCACAGGAATAAATTCTATATAATAATCCTTCTGAAATCATTTTAATATGCTGATTGCTGCTTAAAATATATTTACTGTTATTATCAATGTTGAAAACAGTTGAGCTGCTTAATATATATATATATATATATATATATATATATATATATATGTGTGTTTAGAAACTGTTCTATTTTTTTTTTTTAATATATTCTTTGATGAATAGAAAAGTAAAAACAACAGCATTCATTTTAATACAAATCTTTTTTTAACATTATTAATGTTTTTACTGTCACGTTTGATCAATTTAATATGTCTTTGCCAACTGAAAGTAGTCATTTCTTATAAAAAATTCCTGACTCCAAACTTTTGAACAGAAAGTTGCATAATATTTAAACAAACAATTCATTTGCATAACATTTTCAGGTCTGGAAATGTCGATTTCATAATCCTCTCATATTTTGAGGTTTTCCATGAAAGGGGGAAACGTGTTACACCACGCTGCTGGTTGGCGCAGACTCGATTCGGTCAGCCCGATTTGCTCTCTTTTCTTACCCGAATATAACTGCATTCCACACCATGATGTTGTTCTCAGATGGAGCTCCACTGACGCCGGCTGGAGGATCCTCCTGGAGCCTGTGGGACCACCACATAACCCTCAATCATAAATGTCCATCATATAAACTGATTAGGAAAAACCAGGAATACTACACGACAAATTGTGGCTTCTGGTCATTTTATAAAAAAATACAAAAATATTGTATTTAATAATAATAATAATAATAATAATAATAATAATAACCACCACATTCAGGCAAGTCAAGCTTGAATAACTTCTCTAACCGGCTCAAACTAGCCAGCTAGCTAAAAAGCTAACTTGGATGTAGAGTTTCTACGAATCCTCACAATGTAAACAGGCAATGTGATACTACCGACAGACTCAAAGCGATAAGCACAACATTAATTGGCGTGTTTTAATCGTTCATATTACGTTTAATAATCGACTACCGAACAGGGTGATATGAAGCTAGAACTAGCTAGCCAGCTACTCCAGCAAAACAACACACATCTATCATTTTACAGCTACTCACCGCTTAAAATCTCGCATGAGTCGCCTTCTTGCTGGGGTAGACATCTTTAACTACACTAAAAAATCGTCAGCGATTATTTTTAGAACCCAAATAACAAATGCCAAGGTAACTGTATATGTCACAACACTAATGATTAATATTCCTTTCTGAGTACAAGACGTCTTTTCACGAGACAGGATTATTCCACCTATCCCACACAGGGGGTTATTTCCGACTGAAAATACAAAAACATCATACAAAATGTGTATAAAGCAAATTTGTGGTTTTTTTTAAGACATAATGATTCATATTTCCGCAATTAGTTTAAAATACTTATGGTTCAAGAGAAGTAATTCAATGAGTTGTCTGAAATGTTCGTCTTTGACTACGTAAATGGCACAAATACCCCTATTTTTCTATTCATTGGTACGGTCTTAGTCGGAGGAACTGGCTCGATGACGTTTCTGTGGGAGGAAAGAGGTCATTATCCTCCTAGCGGTTAAAGGCGGGAAATGCAATAAACGACGACCTTATTGTACTCTGACATGAAAGATATTTCATAACAGGTATGTTTTCAGTTTTTATTCTCTTTCTCGACGATATATTAGATAACAACCGGGGGGAAGGCAGATATTGGTACTACTATAAATTATAAAGAGTGTAGGGTAAGTGTGTGGACTACAAAATACAATCAAATAGGTAAGTAAAACCAATAAAGACCTGTTCTTTACTGCTGTATATACAACTTACTATACACTACATTCAGAGATGCTCACAAGTCTCTGAGCTAGAGTCCAAGTCAAGTCTCAAGTCTTTGAGCTAGCGTCCAAGTCAAGTCTCAAGTCTCTGAGCTAGAGTCCAAGTCAAGTCTCAAGTCTCTTTATTATATTAAGTCTCTGGTTATAATAAGTGTTGCATCACATACAGCGACCCATCCAACACTGCATAGCTATATATAAGGAACTCAAAGCATGTAATATGTTATAATGACTCCTTTATCTATTAGCATACAGTATCAGCTTTGATTTTGGTATATAATCAGTGTAAACAGGCTATTGCAACATGACAAAAACACCAAGAATGCTTTACTTTTAAGTTAATATCTGTATTTTGCCTTGTAGCATGAACACACAGTACAGTACAGACCAAAAATTAAGAAAGACCAAATATGGTCAAACATCACATTGTGCTCCTAATTTAAAAAAATTAGTAGCACAATCAAAATTTTAGGAGCACATTCTAAACAATAATCCAAAAATCTGATAAAAAAATTTCCCTTCCCATTATGAGGTGATATTTGACTCCTTAAAGTGATTTACAAGGGAATTTAACTTTTGTTTTTACCTTTTTATATGTTTAATGAGGCTCAGAGGTGGCAGAAGTGCAATCATATTCCTAAATTCATTGTTGAGATTAATGTTTTAAATCAAATTGTTTTAATACAGAAATGTTAAATGATTTGAATAACTGCCAGCAGGTGGCGGCAAGAGACTGATTTAATTAGTGAATCATATCATTCATTTGATTCGTTCGAACTGCTGCTTCATTTAGGAATAAAGAGTGACTGTCTTTATGAATGGGAAATTGAATCATTTCACTAGATTCGTTTTAAAAACGAGTTCATTCATAAACGAAACACCGCTGTGTTTGAATGGAGATGCGCAGCGGCTCAGTTGTGACTTGTTTCAGACTACTTTTGACGACGAAATAGAGCAAAATCAGGCAATAGTGTTACAGTCAGACAATGAAAGTCACTTAATAATAACATCTTGTTTATTTAACTGCTGTATTAAATCAGTATCTCATTTACAAACTCCCTTAAAATTAGTAAAAGCTTAGTTCGCGATATCACAAAGCTCTATTATAATCAATGACGCTGTCTATACTGAATCTTTTATCCTCATATCACATATTTTGCATTGAGCACTTCTTCTGTTTGGGCCGTCTTGTTTGAAGTTTTAAAATCCAAAGCTAACGATGAATGGCACAGCAGTCGACATGTTTGTTAGTTGTCCTCTCATGTGTGGCGGCCGCGCCTAAAATAAAAAAATAAAAAATGTGTGGCCGCGCCGGCGTGCAGCAGATACACGTCGCGTGTTACATGGGCAGGTTATAGGTAATGGAGGGAGGGGAATAACAGCGAGCTCATCAGTTGTTTCCTAAAAATAAACATTGTTCACGAGTCCCGCAGCTCGAGTCCGAGTCGAGTCTGAAGTCTTTCGAGGACGAGTCTCAAGTCGAGTCTGAAGTCACTGTGTGTGCGACTTAAGTCGCACTCGAGTCCGAGTCTCAAACTCGAGTCCCCATCTCTGACTACATTACATACTACAAGAAGACGAAATGTGACCCTGGACCACAAAACCAGTCATAAGGGTATTTTTCCTTAGATGTAACTTTCCATTGATGTATGGTTTGTCAGGATAGGACAATATTTGGCCGAGATACATCTCTTTTAAAATCTTGAATCTGAGGGTGCAATAAATAAATAAATAAAAAATAATAAAAATGGAGAAAATCGCCTCCAAATTAAGTTCTTAGCAGTGCATATTACTGTTACTACAAAAATGAATTTTGATATATTTACAGTAGGAAATTTACAAAATTTCTTAAAGGAACTTGATCTTTACTTAATATCCTAATGATTTTTAGCATAAAAGAAAAAAAGATCATTTTGACCCATCCACTGTATTTTTGGCTATTGCTACAAATATACCCATGCTACTTAAGACTGGTTTTGTGGTCCAGGGTCACAAATATTATGAAGGTGGATGTTGCGAGTTAGAAAACCATACAAATGATTCAGTCAATTCACCAGCCGTTTTATTCACACACAGCTCTAACTACTATATAAGAAAGACATGTCAATAAACAATTATATTTTATATGTAGGCACAATTAATACAATAAATGTCCTTACAAATAATGCATAAAAAATGAACAGCCTCTTGTATCCTCCAACTAATTTAAATGACCCAAATTAAAAAAGGATTGCACTTTTTTTTCTTTTTTTTTTTACAACACAAATACAAATACAGTGTCCATTTCAAAGGACTTGGACTTAAAGCACATTCTATATGGATATATAAAGGCATATGAGTCTGGATAGGACATCCTAACAGCCATGGTAGAGGTGCATGGTGTTGAAGGTGATGTGGTCATACTGCTCCTCTACACTGACTGACTTGCGGTGCTCTATCTGACTGCTGGCGTCCTCCATGTTCTCAGCTGTATCTCCGAAGCCGTTATGATGCCCAAAATGAAGCCCTTTTTCAAAGCAACCAAGATGTGAGGAGACAACCACATCACTACTCTCAACTTCGGTTGTATTCCCATTTATGTTCTTGTGCGTCAGGTCACCTCCATTGAGGTGCCGCACAGGATGGCAATGTCCGTTAAGTGGGAGTCCTGCTGTCAAAGAGAACACATGAATTATAAATTCATTAAAGAATGATAACATCTTCATTCTAAACTGAATGACTTTGTTTTGCACAACAATTTCCAACAGGCCTACATTGTTCATATCCTTGTGTGGGTTTTCAAAATCACCCATCCAGTTCGCTTTATGTAACATGATTATATCTGACCATTTGAACCTGAGATTAAAGTCCTGCTTGAAGCCATAATATTGCTCAACTCTACAAAAACAGAGTACTGGCATACTGCTCTACATTAGCTTCAACATTAAACATGTTGCCATATAAATTAATATTTATTCCATTTAAATAACAGGACTTAATTATTAATCTCAATTATGTTATATATGGAGGCAGCAAAAGAGGTCAGAGGTTACTGAAGGTGCAAACCAATGTGTGTCACATTATAATCAGTATAAAAGACCTGAAAGTGGTTTCTGTTTTGCTAACGTGTTCTTACAAACTACTCTTATGTACAAATTCAAGAGTCAGTGTTGATTGTTAAATGAGAACATTTAATGATTATAGAAATTACATTTACATCCATCTTAGGCATACTGTTGCTTTACATGAACAATATTTCTCAATATCAATCTCAGTGTCACACATAGCCAGTGTTTAAATGAGCACTTATAGTAAGACGTCCCTTGTAATTGTGAGTAGGCAATCATGCGTTATTCTATATGCAGTGCATATGTTGTGTGAAATTACAATTTTTATATGAATTTATAGAAAGTACAATGCGATCAAAGAATCACCTTTGTCTCAATTCATATCTCTTTTCATACTTCAGCTTAGCAAATATTTTCTACACTGCATATGAAATGCTTTGCAAAACATTAGCTGGAAAAAAGACTTTTAACCTCATTAAATAACCTCCTGACTGATAAACACTTGAGACTGCAGATACAAGAAATCTTATAAAAAAAAAAAGACCCTCAAACCCTCAGACTTTGCAATAACAGAAACAGTAAGAAAAATAACTGCAACCTAATATAGTCAAAAAGGTTAAACAAGTGACTGAATAGCACCTAAACTTCCTTACAAATCAATGTATGAAAGCTGCACAGCGAAGGTCTGTAAATGTACTTCATACATTCATGATAAGATATGCTTTGGCAGATCAAGAGAAATAAATGTTTAAGACATAAAAAAGGAAATTAAAATGCACAATATTTTATATTTTCAACATGGAAATATATATAAAAAAGCATTAACTGAAACTTTTTCCTTTGCTACTTAACAGGAACAGAATATGGGTCACTCATATCAAAAGTATTAGCCAACAGCCTAAACCAAAAATCCAACTATGTTACAAAACTGAAGGTCAGGAATTTGGCGGGGCAAATACAATTCAAAGGAAAACCTGCGAAATCAGTCTTGTACTAAGACTGAACAACGAAAAAACATCATGCAAGTACTTTAGAGAGAAGGAACCATATTAATTGCTCTTGGAATGCATTACAATCAAAATTAAAACTTAAAAATGGCATTTAGGGAAGTTATTGTGCAAAACAAAATTCAAAGTTTGCTTCTACCACTCAAACTTCTCCATTTTAGCTTAAAACAAAGTGCATAACACCAAAAGTTTAAAATATGGGGTGGTGTGAGCAACTTATCATAAAATCACAATTTACAAATGATGTGTGCCAAATTAAATTATTTTCCCTCTCAGACACACATCACCAACTAAACCCAAGGCAAATGCTCCTACAAATAGGCATAAGAGTTAGTGCAACGGCATGGTATCTGCATGGAGGTGACGGTGAAGATCTCTGAATCTTTGTGGACTGGAGAGGACGAGCTCTCAATTCGAACCGCCCGTTCCTGCTCTGGACTGATGTAGCCATTGGACCCCAAAGGCAGGGATCCATTTAAAAGTCTGTTCCCACCTGGGGTGCTCAGCGCTTGGCCAAACTCCATGTGCATGTTCTCCATCTGGTCCTCGCCGCTGGATCCGTTTACTCCATTCATCGGCTGATAACAGAGATCTGCAATGACGTGTTCACGTTAGCAAGTGGCGGCCCAAAATGTCTTTAAACATTCAGGCAAGACTTACCATCTGTTCTGGCCTTTTTAATTAGATTTGACTCCATGCAATCAAGAGACCTTTTTCGGCTGGGAACCCCATTAAGGATGCCACGCTCTTGGATTAGCTTGCGGTCCCCAAAGCACACAGAGCCATTGGTTGAGAACCCGTTAAGTTGATTGAGCTGCTGGTTCTGGGCATTGGAAAGCAGCTGGGCACACTCTTGAAAGCCCTGGGCATGGGCTAGGTCAGCGGCGGTCAGTCCACTAGCGTTCCTCATGCTGCGCAATGATAAAAATAATGCATTAACACTGCTGGTCTAAGGCTAATGTTTGTTAACCACTCATACACACACTTACACATGCACACACGCTTTCCCTTTCTATATTTCATATCCTAACCTGTTGCAGTATTTGAACAAAAGTTAAAAATGGACAAATCATTGAGCATAGATATAATTTAAAGACATTTTATAATGTTGTGAGGTCTTAACTGCAATAGAAAATGAAAAACTATTGAAGCATACACAAAGAAAACAATTGATTACACCAGTCAATGATAACTATGTGTCAAGAGGAGAGATGATGATTTCCACAAAAATGACTGGCGAATGACAAGGTTTGGCAACGGCACATGATTTTTTCCAAGAACTCTCTTTAACTCAACAGATGAACTGGACAGACTTTTCATGTAAACATTTTCAAAATGAAGTAAATGAATGTCACACTAGAACAAACATACTAATAACAGTGGCAATAAGAAGCCAATAACTGTAAACAGAAGAATGCAGATGTTCAAGCAGGGCTTCTTAAAACTGTGGCTGGACCATAGCTGTGAGCTGAAGGAATATTTACACTAATCTTCTGGTTTAAAAATGAAAAAGGAACTGAGAGAGACTTGTATCCTCAAGTGGTTTTGATGAATGAATCTTCATCTTGAAAGAGGTTGAAAGAGGACATCTTGGAAGCAACAAGGCAAACAAGACCAAATTAGGAAATTCTTCTTTAAAGACTCAACGATGAAAATCGAAGTGGAAGTTTAAGAAAACAGCATCTTGGGTTCTTGAAAAGGAAAATTTGATCATATGGTGAACGTTGATACCATAAAGCATTCAAGAGTCATGTGAGATGCATATCTGGTTAAAATTTGACATGAAATCAGAAAAGGATTGGGAGTGTGCATTTGGCATCAACAGTCATTTTCTATTGCAGTGAAGAAAGCAGAATACATGAATGAACAAAATCTAGGGCAAAATAACAGCGTTTACACTTACCCCTGGAGCTCCTGCTTACACTTCTATCCTGAATGCATTGAGAATACAGAAATGTGACTCTTGGCAGCACAGTATAGTAAATACAGACTAACCTTAGACTATTCAAAAGAATATATGTCATCTGTTATAAGCAAATGTATTTGTATGGGTTTTGAGGAACTGCCAGCTTTTGTTGCACTCTTATTGCTTGAATACATGAATACACAAAATTGAATCAGATTTTATACCAATTGCAATTTACATTGACTTGGGATAATAAGTGCAATTTAAACCTACTTTACATCCTTTTACAGTACAACCTACCATTAAGAAAATTTTACTGAATCCACTGTAGAACAGTCAGCCTCTCAGCTAATCTTAAAATTTGCCATTTGTTTTTGATTGATCTATTTTTGGAGTTTACACACACACAAAAATGCAGTTATGTAAAAGAACTCACTGACAATTTTGTGACCGTCAGGATCCAACATACAACCCTTTTCATTCATTTCTATAGTATCAGCAAACACTGATCAGCTGCCGTAAGCCTCTAAAAGCATGCTGTCTAAGCTATAATGTGATTGGTTGTCAAGACATAATATGATCCAAGTTGACCGTCTCCAAATTACAGCTGCAGAGAATGAAATCGTCCCATAATAAGCACATGGCTACATCCAAAATCTCATATTTGTCTAAGAAAACACTACATATGACGAGAAACAAACTTTTAGATCATTCTATGTTCTATTAGTCCGTTCTATATAGTCCAAATGTGTGTTGGATGAATGAAATCCAGACGGTCTATCGGACATGTTGTTATTGTCACGTGACTTACGGTATCAGTTACCATTACTTCCTTTCACAGTTCCTCTCATGTGGCCTCCTGGGATTGTAAAGTGTCCATCAGATGTGCACATCAGAATCTCAGCAGTAGTATTACTTATGAAAACAGCGACAGTAGGTAAGTAGGTGCATAGTCAGGCACAGAGCATCTTTGCTTGAGCTAATGAGCTGAAATGACTAAATGACATCCATAACACTGTACAGAGAAGAAATGTCTCAGGAACAAGCAATCCAAGGTGAGGACATGATACTTAGGTGCTAAGACCTTGCTATTTTGATTGGAAAGAGAAAGGAACGTGTTGGCAGTCCCTCAAAGCCTAGATATCATTTGCATGAATCTGAATCTGTGAAATTTCGCAAAATAAATATTTTTGCTAGCTTCGTAAGCCAGTCATTATTCTTTATAATTATTAAATACATTGTGAAATTGAACTTATTTCCTGTATGCGCTACCACTGAGTGACATTCATCAAGTATGGGGTTTGCTTGTGGCTTTAGGAAAAGGTTTGTTCATTCATGGATTCATTACAAAAAAATAAATCACAATCATTAATTCAGACATTTTGTTTTTCTGACTATCTCTAACTAGATAACAGTCCATACACACATTCATTCCAACACATAAACATGTTTAAAATCAAACATCTAAAAATAATACAATTTCCAGCAAATAAAGTAAAAATCAAACATTTTTCATTGAACAGACCCTCCCCACTTATTCCTGCCCAAATCTGAAGAAAAATATGAATGCTTCTCAGATGTTCTGATGTCAAAAAGACATTTGTAAAAAAAAACACTTCAAAAGGTGCGTGTCCATCCTGGCAGGTCTTAATTGAAAATGAACCTCTTATAGGTGCAAGAAATCTGAAATAATTACCAAACAAACACAATAATCAATTGATAAACAGTTCACACTATGCACTATTATGTTTTGGCCCAATTCTGTGAGTAACTTCAGTTGTATTTTATAAACGGGAAAAAATATATACAATTCAGATTAACTTGTTACTTCGTGTTTGTTTTATTTGCTGCTTTTATGACCACAAAATGTATGGATTTTAAAAAGATTGTACAGAACACCAATAAGTATTTATATATTGTAAATTCATATTGCCTATATATTACAACTCCACTTGGTTAAAATTACTTAAATTATAAATTTCTATCAGGTAATCTAATGAATTCACTACAGTTTTTTTTTTTTTTTTTTAAATGCAGCAGCAAACATCTCAATAATTGGAAATCACATACATATATACATATATATATATATATATATTCCTGCATATGCATAATGTCCCTGCAAGTAGATGCCTAAAATTACTATGTCTGTTGAGTTGAGAATGCCAGATTTACTGAAAACTGCTTTGTTTACATATTGTACACAGAATTCACAGAGTTAGATCAGATTTCTAGCACCTTTAATTAGAGATCATTTCAGTCTATGTAAAAGTAAAAGACACATGAACAGGAAAACCTATGCTGTTATTAACTTACCTGACTTACATTTATTTACCTAATAATTGAGTTAGACATTTGCCGCTTAAAACTCATTAGCAATCTAAATAAAATTCAGTTAGAAGTGTGGCAGTTTATAAGTCATGTATATTTATTTAGTTTTTTTAAACTCAGACATATTTTATTATATTGGCCATACAGTAATTTAATTAGATCAAGATACTATGCTTACAAACACCCTTGCAAAGTTTTCTGCATAGCTTAAATCAGGGGTGCTCAACCCTGTTCCTGGAGATCTACCTTCATGCAGAGTTCAGCTCCAACCCTGATCAAACTTACCTGAACAAACTAATTTGGACCTGAAGGAGCACTTGATAATTACATACAGGTGTGTTTGATCAGGGTTGGAACTAAACTCTGCAGGAAGGTTAGATCTCCAGGAACAGTGTTGAACACCCCTGGCTTAAATTATAAGGCTCTGTCTACAAGTTACCATCATGTGGCTATAAATAGGAAACAATGATAGTGTTTACACATGGACTTATAATGTGATTATTTTTAATAATCAGAGGACTTGCATTGCCTTCACGTGCTATCAGAATTAACGTAAATACGAGTTTCCTATTCAAAATTTGGACATGAACGGCCTTCCTAGTCATATTTACAACTGGGAAACTCCGAGATCATTCTGATATCCGACTTTCCGAGTTGGACGAGCCATAAACTTTAAATATAGCAGAGAACAGAAACATAGCAGTAGTACTGTAAAGTTTTATTCATTTTTCTCATAAAATCTACATTGTTTTCTCCTGCCATTATAAGTCATATATATTTACGTATATAAATAACCATTTAATGCATATTGTATGTAATGAACACAGTGGAAATAGCATTTATTTGACAGAAATATAGGAATTGTCAGCCAGCTGAATATCTACATAGCGCTGTGAGTGTTTTAATGGCTACCAATGAATTGGAAGCTAGTACGTTTCATTTTATTCAAAACCTTTTGAATACTGACTAAATCTCTTTAAATCTATACTTTTTGGCTTTAATAAAATTTCCCCAAGAAACAGGTGAGAATGAATAGGCTGTTCACCATGATTTACATTCTTTCTGACAACAAAGCACTTGAACACGACAAACTTGTCGACACGAAGTTTGATAGCACGTGAAGGCAGAATTAATTGCAGAAATATTATTCACAAGCTTACATAATGTGGCACTGAGCACTGAACTGTTTATTGTGATTAGGCGTACACCACAGTTTAATGTGATTATGGTTACTACAATCATAGCTAATTGCATTATTTTGACCAAAGTATTGCATTTACATGAGGTAAAGTTTCATTGCAATATTTTACTCACAAAATCCCATTATAATGGTATTGAGGGTGCAAACGCACTCATTGATGCTAACAGTTAATGAAAGTCAATAAAATATTATTATTATTAATATTTATTATTATTATTATTTATTTATTTTTTATGTAAACTGCTGTCGAGACAGACATGTTTACACTTGTGAAAATGTTGCATTAAATTGTACACTAAATTTCTAGCTTCCTGTTTTCTTTATTTTTAAAAGGGAATATCATTTTGCCATGTTCATCACATATCACAGAATTTGGACAACAGTGAATTTCTCTGACAATATCAAACACTTAATTTACAAAGACTCTAAAGACTATTTTTGCTTAGATACATGCTTACATCATATTTCTAAACAGAAACACATGTTACTACATTCCCAATATTTTAAATAAATAAAAATGCTTTGGGGTAAGTTAATGTTTTAAATATAAATTAATGATTAATTAGGTAATAACTAGGTTGTTATTATTATTATTATTATTATTATTATTATTATTATAATATTTCTTAATAAATTGCTATTTTATATATAAGAAGAATCTTAGGTACACTTAGGTAGATGAACTGTATTTAAATATAAATATATAAATATATAAATTATATATATATATATATATATATATATATATATATTAATATAAATATATTAATATATTAATATATATATACACGAAACTAAGATCCTTCTAATTCTTATTATTAAATCTCAATTTTAAATGACATTTTGTTAAACTCCTGGATTGGAATCACAAATGCATTCACACAATAAAATTTTCACAAAAAAATCAGAGCAGAATTAAACCATTTATATGAAATTACAAATGCAGCTACTTTTATGGCATTATGCAATTAGATTTAAAACTATGGAATTTCATATTAAAGGGTTAGTTCACTCAAAAATTAAAAATCACCCTCATGTCATTAGAAACCTTTTGTTTATTTTCAAAACACAAATGATGACATCTTAACGAAACCTGAGATATTTCTGTCCCTCCATTAAAAGTCCATTAGACCACAACTTAGGCGCTCAACGAACATGCATAGTTCATCAAATGGCATGGGAAACAGAAGCTCAAATGTGCTGCTTGACGCACAAGTTTTATTCTCGTGCATCAAGCACGTACAGTTGAGCTTCAGTTTACCATGCTGGATGTCTTTTTACGTATGTGCATTGATCAATGTTTTTAAGTGACTATAAGAATAAAGGAAACCTGTTCATCATAAAGCAATCATGTTTCTACAGAAGACTTGGATTACTTTTAAAAACCCGTTAGGACCTTTTCAAATACATGTTTTGGTGGAACAGACTTTCAGTGAAGGGACGGAAATCTCTCAGATTTCATTAAAAATAGCTTTTGATGACAAACAAAAGTTTGGAACAACATGAGTAACTGATGACAGAAATATATTTGGGTGAACCATCCCTTAAACATCCCCCATTTTGAAATCTGGATAATATTCTTGAAGAAAAAGAAAGATTTACATACGCACACGAGACCTGCCAGGTTTGCTGGTAATTTCAGTGTTCAACACAGTGTTAATAACTATCAAATCTTTGATGCATGAGTGAAATTTTTATTTAAATAAAACAGAAGCATTCATTTTGTTTCTTCATTCCTGATATGCTTTGCTACTCTTTATTTTCGCTTCATAAATTCCCTTCCATTGGTTGAGCCCTAACACATAACTTCCTGAGCATCAGACCATGCTTACTCTGGACGAGACTAAGAAGGGACTGATTAGACCTGTCCTACAGATACGTCCTATGGTTAGTCTACAAGAAAAACAAACAAACATTGAAATTAAATAGGAAACAAATATACATCATCTGCATTGATTTAAGGGCACAATTAAGCAAAGCATGCAGGTCAAAAAAAAAAAAAAAAAACTAGATCTAAAAAATGAAAAAAAAAAAAAAAAAAAAACTTTGTCTTTTGAAAGTTCTAGGTACAAAATGTCCTATCAGTAAAACCAATCACCGCATGAAATACCTCAACAGTTTGCCAGTGTGTTGATACTGAAGGGAGCGATAGTGAGAACACTCCTAATGCCACAACAGTGCAGTTTCGTTGAGGGAACTTGGAGTGAGTCAGCAGTGTCTATTTGGAATGCTCTCCCCCTTTTCTAGGATTACTTGAAAAAGTCAAGTCATTTCGAATTCAATAGCTGCAAAAACATTGAGATGTGTAGACGTTCTCTAGACTTTTGCCGTAACAGTTAACAAAATGCAATCTCCATTTCTTTTGTCATCATGCCACTTTCATAAGGACAAAGGTGACAGATGATTCATAAGAGAACATGTTTTATCATAGGGTAATCATATAGCAGAGGGTAAATGCTACAGGCGACATTGTAAATACAAACAGTTCGTCTCTATGAACAAAGTCTCAGAATAAAAGATGCAGACAGGTTAAAACAAAACACTAGTAATGCTATTCATACTATTCACATCTAGTGATACAAACCCTGCTGATATTTAAGCCTGAGCTTTAACCTGCTCTCCTTTACTGTTATACTACCTGAACCACACTTTGTCCTGCCAGACTTTTGGATCGAGGGCTTTGGGAGACTGATGAAAAAACAAAAATAAAGGACGTATTCAAAATGATTGTTTCAGTCAGACTCGTGTCGGAGTTACGTGTAGGCCATGACTGCAACATGACTTTATATACTTTAATGCACAGCATAGATTTGGTGCTTAAGTAAGTAAACTTTACATAACATTACGGACAGTTAATCAATTTATAAAGGACGTGTAAAACTCTAATTTCGACTGGATGTTTTATCTGAAATCCACTAGGTAATAAAGATAAAAAGACAAAACGCACACTTGAAGCGGTGTATGTCACTGGTAAAGAACTTAAGAAGCTGAACAATGTGAATTTATATCAATTTGAGGTTGAGCATGGAACCCTGAGGCATTGAAGAACAAGAGAGTGCAAAGCTTTCTGTATCAGAAAGAGAGAGAACAGAAGAAAAGCATGTTTCTTCAAAGGACTTCAAGTTCGGTAGACAACGTAGAGTCTACATGTCTGGTGAAGACGAAATTATTGAAGACATTTTAGTGAAGAAAGAATCAAGATTTCAATGAGAGAATGTATGTAATGTGTCCATCTATAAAACAGTTAAAAACTGAGGAAGTCTTTTCAGTAAGCCATGAACAACAGAACTAGAAAAAGAACGTCCAATAGAAAAAGAAAAACATTCAGAAGTGGATACAGCTGATGCTTGAGATTCTGACTTCAGGGCAATTCAGGACTCAAGAGGCTCCATTCTCACTTTCTTCATTTCTTCTGAAAACGTACACAAGGACATTTAAAACATTAAGATGAATAAGCTTTTGTTCTAGTTCTAGTTTGCTGGGATCTAGAGGGAGTTTCAGCAACAAGGGAATAAACGAATCGTCGCTCCTTGGAAGTTCCTTTGTCTTCTCTATGCCATTCACATCATTTTGGTTTCAGTCTAAGGGTCTTGAAGGAATATAACTTTTAGACATGGCAATGAAATGGTGCTCTTTTGCCAGCTTTTAAGGTAAGAATGTGTTGGTACTGACAAGGGTCCAGAATACTTTCACTGGTGGCTGAAGTGTTTCTCCAGAAAGATGGATATCAGCTGGATTCAGATCTCAAGAAATCAATTAAAGTAGAAACTAGAAATATGTAGGGAGGAAACAGATAAAACATCCAGTTTTGCTTTTTTCCCCTCATGTAGATCTTGAAAAATCATATTAAATGTGCATGTATTATATGAAGGGGAGAATTGTGATGTTTGTGTGCTATGTGCTGTGCCACTGATGGGAGGGATACTAACTTAAATTAAATCATGTTTGTAATAGGGGAAAGAAAATAACAATGAATTAGTATTATTATTATTATTATTTTTTTCATTTATTTGTGTTTTTAATTCATTAATTTTATTTATTTAATAATTTTTAACAGAGGAAGAATTATTTTTTTCCTAGGAGTTAAGGCAAATGTTTATTTATTTATTTTTTTTAAATGTATAAAATAAACCCCCAAAACCCTCGCTCCTCTCAATCTCCTAACTAGGCCTATATTATAAAATCCTTTTAATTTTAAACCTCTTCTTCTGCTTTGAATGGTAAATCTGACACACTATAGCTGTCATCGGCTTTAATACTGCCTGGGGCTTCAATGCTACTACCACTGTAAGACTTTGAAACATTGTTCATACTGCCATAAAAACAAACATCAACAGTCCTATTTGTGTGGTTGCTAAATGCACATTTCGTCATTATCTCAAAAGCATTTCCAATTGGGCAAAAATCACAGCATGCACTAATAGAAACCTAACATTTAAGAACAACCCCTAGTTCCCCAAGACCAAAATGTTTCTCCTTGGTTATTTTGAATGCCACATGTTACTCATGGATAAAGAAATATAACATTTGTCAGTCAAATAATTCCATCACAGACTTGCTTTTGAAAGTAGAAGTTTATCAATTAAAATATACCTTTATACAATTAAATAGGAGCTATGTACAGTACCACCGGTAGCGTACAGGTATTTGACTAAAACGATAGAATTGTGATTTTTTTTTTTCAAGTTGAACTTTGTCTTCATAGGTAACTGTCTGAAATTCTTCAGATGTGTGAGGGGTTCTCTCTTTTTTCTTAACCTAAGGCCATAAGCTATTCAATCTAAAGAAAAATTAAAATGCTAAGATCGTATCGTAGACAAAAGTAAAAATTTTAATTGCCATGCCAATTCAGAATGAAAGTTTTATACTCAGAATATCAGTTGACAAAATTTGTGCTATTCTGAAGTGGTTTCACATTGCATTTTTTGTATTTTTTAATACTGAAAGGGTCAGTATAATCCACAATTCAGCCAAACCGTTGTTTTGTATTTATAGTGTATTGCTAATTAAAACAATGTGACGATAACATAATGCAGCCTTCTAGTCATTTGTATACCATAAATTTTGTACATAACTATTTTTTTCTACAGTGTAACCATTATCTTAATAGTTTTATTGCAAATATTTACAATAACATTTAATCTAATTCGTTAAAATTAGTTAATGCATTAGGTATAGTACCTAACAATGAACAATAGATTAACTGTATTTATTAATCTATGTGAATAGTAATTAATACACTAATACGATTTTTAACATTTCAAGTTGAATACATTAACGTTATGCATTAAGAACAAAAACGAACAAACAAAGGTAAACGTATAAAAATATCATTAACATAGATTATTTATATATATCAGTCATTTTTGGTTCATAATAAAAAAAAAATGAAACTAATGTTAACAAATTGAAATTTACTGTAAAGTGTCATCAGTTTTAATTAATGGCATTAGCATAAAATTACAAATGATATTCATGCATGTCGTGCTGACCACAACCATATGGCATTCAAAAGAGGAGAACAACATGTGCAGAGTGAATTTGCAGTTGTAGTAGCTTGTGTTCTTCAGACCAAAAGCCTACAAGAAACACTAGCAAGCCGACCACTGTACCTGCTGTTCCACAAAACACATCACACAAAGTAGGAGTTTCTTTGTCCTCATTCAACTCATGGATGAGCATGGAAAACACTTAAAAAGCATGAATTACTAACCACATTTAAATATAGTAGATTTTAGACTTGCATATGTCATGATCTGGTAATACAAGTTTAAAATTCCATTCTAAATTATACAAATTAAACCAAAAATATTTTTTTAGTTTTAGTCACTAATGGAAGTGTTGGTTTCATGTATGCATCTCAGTGGAACAGCAGATAATTTCCAGTTATTCAGTACGTCATTCATCATCATTAAAGTACGCTTCAATAAATTCCCAAGTGGCATTTCTCATTGTCAAGAGATATGAAAAGGCGAGAGTCATTTCTCCAGAATAAGCAACAAGAACACTCCTGCACAACCGTATGTGTGTGCTGACAACTCATAACATACAGGAGCTAACATTTGTATAGTTATATCTTATTGCAACATCCTGGAGATTTGTTGGCTAAACAATCAACATTAATAATGCATGAGCTTCAATCAGAATCCCTCTGCAAAGTCAACTGCATGTTTTATAACAAATGCTATGCTAGCAGTTCAACTAATAACAATACCAACCTAAATCTAAAGATCTAAATCCTGCACAAGGTGTTGGAGAACAGTATATCAAATAGATCTACACATGTATATGGTGTATGACAGTCAGAGGTTTCCAGCACTGCTCCTTAAAGGTCAGTTTTCTACAGAGTTTAGCCCCAAACCTAATCAAGCACAAAAAGAATCAGTTCAAGGAAACTTCCAGTCATGTGTGTTCTGGTGAGCTGAAACTAAACTCTGCAGGAAAGTGGCTCTTCAGGAGCAGGACTGGACACCCCAGAATATGATGAACTTCTTTTTGTTCCACTTCAAATAGAATAGTGTGTTTTGACAGCTTTAGAACACTAGAAAGATCTAAGAATATTATATATCATAAAAATGTTATTACTAGGCATACAATGACACTGCAGAGACATTTTGAATGAAGCTCAATTTCCCCCTTGAGACTATGGGGTCTCTCACTTCATTTCATCTCATCTCCCAACAAGGAAAAAAACCTTAGCGTCCAAGGACATTTTAAAATAGCTACAGTTGTTTGCTTTTGAGCTATGAGGAAATGTGCAACAGCTTGCAACCTTGTAATGGCAACACATTTCAAATCAAAAAGTGAAGGAAACAAAAAGGATATTACCTCTGCACTTCACAGGGGATTATAGAAGACATGATAGAGATCATCAAATTACTGAATTCAGAATACAATTCACATTTAGGCAAAATCAAGCCAATACGACCAAATCTGGTCACACGTTTCAGAAGCGCTCCATCAAAATACATTTGTGTATTAGGTCACTTTTCAAAATCACATTTTTACCTTAGATGACAAAAAGAACAAGTTTGACTTTAGTTAATGCATTAGATATCATGATGTAACAACGAACAAAACAAAAACAGCATTTATTAATTTTGGTTAATGTCCATGTTTATATACACTTATATATGTACTAAATTAATATTTCAAACTGTATAAACATTCAAAAATGTAACAAATCAACACTGAACAATAGCAGTAACAATTAGAAATTGACATGGACTTAAATTAATAATTGCTGCAAAAATGCTGTTTATTGTTAGTTCATGATACATAATTCATTAATGTTTATAACATTTTGTTACCCTGTTAAGACAAACCAATTTACTTAAATGAAAAAGATTAAAAAAACAAAACAAAAAAAACATCTAAAAACTTTACAAGGGAACTTGCAGTAATAGTAACAATACACATGCCTATATTGATCCAGATGTGTACAACTTTTTGTACTTAAACATCAACATTTGTCTTATATTTCAAATTGTAGGTATGAACTGTACCAGCTTCGCTTCATGTCTTAAATCTTTCATTTATCAGTTATTTATTTATGATTTAATTTCATGTCAGCAGCAATGGCTATATTCATGGAAAAACAATTCTACTGCATCACTCAATCAATATTCTTTCAATATTAGGTTTACAATAATTTAACAATTTTGTCTTAAAAATTCAACATACAAAAAACAATGTAAACTAAAATAACAATAATAGCAACAACAATTATGTAGAGTCTTTCAACTTACTATATGATAAAAAATATAGTATAATATTCTAAAAATATTTCAGGAGAAAACTTTCTAAAAATGTCCATAATTATATTTTCTGAAAAAAGAAAAAACATTGTCTGGTATCATTTAAAAACAGACATTCTATTAAAATGTTTTATACTCAAAAGATACTTACAGAAATCACAGACCGGTTTTTAATTTATCAGTTAAAAGCAAAATAAATAGAAAATGAACCTTATAGTTGATATTCTTTCATTTGTAATGAAATTGCATGCAGATTTTAAAATGAAGTAAAAATGTGAGATTGAAACCAGTCAGATTTCTACCACTCAGGACAATGGGGTTCATTTGTTTTTACAGAGAAGGGCAGGGAAATCTCAGATGGTTCAAGACGGTATCACTGTAATTTACTAGTGTCTTGTTCCCGTATTGTCTTGCAATGGAAGAAACTGATTATTAAGCGTTAAAATCAAGAAGATCAACACTTCAGTTTTGATGGAGCACTTCTTGAATGAAGCACCAGTGGGGCATTTGAATGGATGCAAGGGACAGAGAGAGATACAGTCAGAGAGAGCAGCAGTTCGAGAAGACTTACTCTGCCTTGGCTCCCTGGACCAGGAGCGTGTTAATGCAGTCAATGCTGCCAGCACGGGCCGCTTTGTGGAGGGGGGTTTCTCCAACATAGTCCTACAAAACAAAGAGACCATTTAAAGCACCAGCTGAGGGTAGGACTGTCATGATTGTGACATTTTGTCTGAAAACGATTTGCCACACAAGTTATCAGCATTTTAACTGTTTTGCTTCCGTCTGTTAGAGTATAATCTTAACACACGTTCAGCTTATAAAGTCATTTATTAATACTGATTTTAGAATCAATCAATAATGATTCAATTTTTATTAAGATTCATTTAAGACTTTGTAAACAAATTGCATGTGGCATAATTACATTATTAATATTTTAACATATTACACTACCGTTGACACATAATGGCAATTATGTAATAATAGTGTCAGGCAAATCCAGGCAAGAATGAAACTTATCTATTAGATAAAGCAAAAGCCTGCAAAGTGTTATTAGGGATTCAAGCACATTACGCTGAAACCCTATTGTAATTGTTAGAATGGTCAAGGATAAGCGATTTCCACGCAAAACTGATCGTGCAGACCAAACCCTAAGTCGTAGAGACTTGAAAGTTGGAGGGATGGTAGTACTCACACCTCCGACAACATAACCAAGGCTCGCCCCAGTCGGCCTGACGGAGGTGCTACGGTGACCAAAAGTACGAAATCACTCATAACTCCTAAACCATCAGTCGCAGGCTCAAGTGACAAAATTTTTAGGTATTTCGCATTTTTTTAAAAACGTACTTTTGCGAACTAGTCCTAGGTTTTTCGCCCAATCAGAACCAAACCAGTGCAGAAAGATTCTCTGGAAAGTGAATATCACTAATTATGAAAAAAATAAAACGCTGAACTTTCGACTCACTGTCGTAAAGGGTGCCAAAAAGGGCAGGGCCGCTTTTAGTAAAATGCTTTGAACTCCTGAACGGAATGAGATATCTCCAAACAACTCAGAACACTTTATCTCAATTTGAGGTCACAGAGGGAAAAAAAAACAAAAATGGTGCTATAAGAAGGGGAAAAAAAAAAACATAAAAATGGCTATAACTGCGCAACTATTTGTCCTAACAACATGATAATCAGTGTGCATGGTCTTGGTCCAAAGTCCCACAAGTGCCTCAAGGACATTTGCATATCTCAAAAAACAAGGCCTGACAATGAAATTTCAGCACCTGTTAGACGAGGTTATCGGAGGCCGACCGGAACGAAATTCGGTGGACCTGTTCGACTCATTTTTCAAGTTCGTAAAAGAACGCTGTGCGTTTTCTACACATACGTGCAATATTCGTATCTTATGAGAGAACTCCTCATTCTGGACAACTTTGCCTCTAGAACCACTGCTGTCAATCAAATCGTTTGTTAATTGATTGAGAACACCTACTTCTGCGAACTAGTCTTAGGTTTTTCGCTCAGTCTGGAAAAACCACTGCAGTACAATTATCTGGACTCTCAAGGCCAATAATTATCAAAATGTTCAAATCTGTCCTTTGGGAAGCTATAATGTGGTCCTTTAGAAAAGTAGCCTGTCTAAATTTACCCAAAATCCTATAAAGACTAAAGGAAAACTCCAAACTTCACAAAACCTGGTAAGCACATGCGACAGGTGACTCTAAACAAGCATGCAAAGTTTTAAGGGGATCGGACCACAACATCATATTTCTATGGTAAATTACCTAGATTTGCCAAAAATGCTTTTTTAATCTTTGATTTAAGTGTGTACAGCCTTGCTAAATAATATGTAATGTCTTTTTCCTTGTATGCTTAAATGCTGTAAGTGTGTGACCCCTAGCAATCACTGCTTGCAGCCATATTTATAATAGTAATAGTAAATAACACTAAAATATTTAACATCTGAGCTAATTCAATTTAATTTAATGCGCTTTTGTGATTTTTAGTGTGTTTTATTTCTATTTAGCTTTAGTTTATTTCAGTTTTAGCAACTTTAGTACTTTAACTTATTTAAACAGCCTTCATCTCAGCTTAGCTGCCAAGTCAACATTTTTAATTTTCACTTATCAAGATTTTTAAAGTTTAATTTGTATCTAATATTTCATTATTTTATTCTAGCAGACTGCTGAATATAGCGGCAATCACTATATTGCTGTAAGTGAAAGTGCAATCTCTCCATCACAACCCAGCATCATCATTTATTTAGAAGCTAGTGAATCAGCCGGCTGAACCTTTCACCCTGATAGAAAGCTACAGTAAACTCTTAAAGAAGCAGCTGAGCATCAGCTCTGTTAGCAAAATCCCTGATTCACGGGAGAAGAATGTGGGTCAGACTCATGCCCACTAGCTTTTCACTCCAGCTACATTCATGCATCACTACAAAACAAGACTGGGTAAGCGATCAGTCGATTGGACAGGCGATGCCCTTAAATGATTCATGTTGATCTGCCCGAGCCAACGGGGATGAGAAACTAGTCTATATTTGGAGAACACATCACTGGTTATGTAACAATGGCCTAGTAATCTCATTTCTCTGCTGTAACATTCCAGTGAGTGGTGGGGGGAGGAGAATAGATGCATAATCAGAAATTTGCTCACACGCTGATGGGGATTTCTACATTCTGCACGCATGAAAACACAAAAGTAATACAGTACATTAACAAAGTCATGAAGGGCCCAGGGCTTCAGTAAACCAAAGGCACTGAGCAGCTGATGAAATCTGGGTTATCATCTAAAATGACCACAGGTTTAGGTTTTTTAATGTCAGAAAGTACCTTTACTGACCAAAATCTGAGGTTGCCAGATATTCCCCCTTAAAAAAAAAAAAAATTGACTAGGTTATAGGTCTTGTGGGAATGGCATATTGATACCTTTATATTTTAGGGCTTCCCTTGACTAATAATTTTTCTGGCGACTAGTAGTCATTCATTTTAAGCATTAGTCGACTATTAGTTGCACGTTTATTCATAAAACCATATATATCAATGAGTCCTTAATTGCCTACATAGCCTAATAAGTGCTCAAGTGCATGCAAAAAAAGCTTGCCACAGTGCATTGGCAAATATAATACTTATGAATGTGCAACAAGACTGCATTAATGTTTTAATTATTTATTGATAAAGTAGTGCTTTCTTTGTTTTCGGTTTAAGAGATGAAGTCAGCGACACTGACACATCATCTCCGCAATAGTGATGCGCCTGTATGCCTGTTTCATACAGATTACATAATTAGAGAATATGTGTTTTCTATTCTAAATTAGTTTATTTAAAAGTAGACATTTCGCTCTCTATAGACATATTTTTCATCACGCTCCAGTTCACAGAGACCGAGACGGCAGAAAGCGCATCCTATTTGCTTTAATTATTTTACAAAAGCACAACATTTCGTTGTTATTCTGAGATCAACCAAATAAACGTGAGCATTTGGATGTCCTGCCCAATGTACTGTATTACCACATAGACCAGCCGTCAATGATCTGTCCATCACAGACTGCGTGACTTCGCCACTTCCTGTTAAATTATTATTATTATTATTATTTTTTTTATCTGCGACTAATAAAATTTTGGTCAGACAGCCCTATTATATTTAACTCATATTTCATTATGTGATAAAATTCTTTATATACCAATTGGGGTCGGCTGATTATCGGTGCCGACATTAAGCATTTTTATTTATGTATAGAATATAATAATTGTGTGTTAGGAATGTTATTTTACTGTTGTTCACTTCACAATTACACAACCATTTTTACTACCAACAACATAAATTTGACAGTATTTTCATTTAAAAAAAAGACATGTAATGCAATGTTAAATGCAATTAGAATTTTTTTCCCCTGTAGAAATGACATTTACATTTACATTAAATATCTGACATTAAATTTGAGAGTATTTTACTATAAAATTATACACAACACAATGTTAGACTATTTACTGTTTTTAACCACACTGTAAAAAAAAAAAAAACATTGTTTCAACTTACAGTGTTTGTGCTGCCTTAAAATTTTAGGTTTAGTCAACATGAAATGTTAAGTTGTACATAACAAACATATTATGGTGTGGTAACTTAATGTTAATCACGTTTTTACTGCAGCATTTTGTTTTTGTAAAAATTATGCTTCATTTAACTTTTTTTTTTTTTTTTTACATTAAATATTATTCATTACTTTATTGCAAAAACAGCTTCATGTTATGCAACACATGCACATGCAAACACACACAAAAACAGTATAACTTACATAAAATGGACAGTACAAAGTCCAATTTCTGATTGGTAGAATAACATTCAAAGCCGCTGTAAATCATTATATTTATGATACTATTGTGCCTAATATCACTACCTTAAAACCAGTTCTTCCTCATCTTCACTTATTTGGGATACTCCTTGCTCTGTTAACTCACATAACTTCACGTTTGTTCACTTTCATGTGTAAATAAAGCAGTGCTGCATGCTCATCTTCAAAAAAGGTGTCTCTTATATATAATGTCATAAAACTGTGATGTCTTACCTGTCTGTTTATATCAGCTCCAGCCTGCAGCAGCCAGAGCAAGCACTGAGGATGACCCCCGAAGGCAGCAATATGAGCAGGTGTCTGAGCAAACCGAGAGGTCACAGAGTTCACACCACATCCCACCTGAACCAGACGCAACACACACTCCAGCTGCGGGACAGAAGAAGATGCAGGGAAAAGTGCCTTTAATTAGAACTCAAAGCTGAAAGCTGATATTTAAAATTCAACACATAAATGCATATTATAAAGGGTTAGACAACACTTCTGTTAAAGAAATTGAACTCTGTGTATTCTGGTTCATGACAGTTAGGGTATATCTAAAAACTCCAATCTCATTTTCTCCCTTTAACTTCAAAATCGCTCTAGATTGCTGCAGATGTACCAACCCAAGTGTTTACAAAGTGAACATGCAAAGATCATCAAATGTCCTTTACAACAACAAAAAAAAAAAAAAAAAGTAAAACAGTAATGTAGGATGATTTTGAATTTGGAGAAGAAAATGAGACGTGAGTTTTTTGACATACCCTAACTGTATTGAACCAGAATGCAGAGTTCACGCAGAGCTAGACAAGACAAGCATGAGAGGCTAAAAAGTATATAAATTGTCCTTTTTTTTTTTTTTTTTAGAAAATAACCAAATGTTGCTAGATAAGACCCTTCTTCCTTGGCTGGGATAATTTAGAGCCCTTTGAATCTACAAACAGCATTTTTGGAAGTTCAAATTCGGGGCACCATTGAAGTCCACTATATGGAGAAAAATCCTGAAATGTTTTCCTCAAAAAACAATTTCGTTACTACTGAAGAAAGAAAGACATGAACATCTTGGATGACAAGGGGTGAGAAAATTATCTGTAAATGTTTGCTCTGTAAGTGAACTTCTCCTTTAATCACTCAACTGGGCTAAATATTGGTCTAATGTACGTAGGTAAGAAAACAATTTCATTTACACAATGGAAGCATTTAGTACATCAAAGATGGTTACTCTTGTGTTTCAACATTCTTTGATGATCGTTCCTGTAAAATATCAAATTTCACCCAGACTCTTCCTGTTATTCATCTACTCAACAGTGCCTTAAACCATTCTTTTCTAGACACTCCCATGCGTTGCAAGACATTACACCCATCCAGATAAAGCCAACAACACACACAAAGTGGGAGTGGCACTAGAACAGAAAGATTTATTGCTTCCTCATTACTATTTTTATAAGTCATATCAGATTCAACATTATAACTCAACTGGAAAAATCTAGTTTGATCTAAAACCTCACTGATCACACACTGACACTGAGGAATTTCCCTTTAGGTTTAAAAGGCTGAGATGCAAGTTCATGCATGCATCCTGTGGAGCTTTGAAAGTCAATGCAAAGCAGAAAATGCTTTCATGCTTTCCCTTTTCAGTAATTCATTTCCAAAAATAAACCAAGGGTTGGTGTGTTTATATTAGCCTGCTGACTCTCACACTTCATGTGGCTGGGTAAACTCAAGACATCTGAGAATACAACACATCGGCAACATAACAGGTAATGTAGCTCTTTAGAAAGTGAAGGAAACCTGAAGTTCAACATCATTACCTGAGGAAAGACTACACCCACAGGTATCCATTGAAAATTACACCTGTAAAAATGCTCAGACAAACACTGTGTCAAAATATGACCACGTGCAGCTCGATATCCGAAAAAAAAAGGGCTCTTATGAGCTGGTTCTTTCAGTGGTTCGAAAACACTTTTGAATGAGTGAAGGAGTTCAAACGTATCGTGTCCACAATGAAACAAGAACTGTTACTGTGTTGTTTTATCTAATTATACTTCTGAAACCGGTTATCCAGAAATTCCGGTTTATAATTAGATAAAGTTAATAATGAGTAAGTGATGTCATAGTTTGTTTTTAGCATTGTATTTAATATATTACTGAATGGAGTTTATTAAAAATTTGAATAACTGAAATTAATTAAATGCTAAAAAGTGTATAAACACACATTTATTGCTTTTACTTAATTTCTGACACACACTACCAGTCAAACATTTTTGAACAGTAGAATTTTTAATGTTTAAAAAAAAAAAAGCCTGCATTTACTTGATCCAAAGTACAGCAAAAACAGCAAAAAATGTAATTTATTATTTTTTTCTATTGGAATACATTTTAAATAAATTATATTAAATTATATTAAATTATAAAGTAAAAATTGAAAGTACTTTTACTATTTAAAATAACATTTTTTTTATTTGAATATATTTTAAAATGTAATTTATTCCTGTGATCTCAAAGCTGATTTTTTAGCATTATTACTCCAGTCACGTCTACAAAGCTACTCAGCTGTTTTCAACATTATAGTAATAACAAACGTGTTTTGAGTAGCAAATCAGAATATTAGAATGACTTCTGAAAAATCACGTGACACTGAAGACTGAAGTAATGATGCTAAAAATTCAGCTTTGAAATCACAGGAATAAATTACATTTTAAAATATATTCAAATAAAAAAATGTTATTTTAAATAGTAAAAGTACTTCCAATTTTTACTTTATAATGAAAACGGACTTAATTCGTCTTCATTTCGGTTTTGGTACTACACAATCAACACAGGTTTATGAAATAACAAGACAAGCTTGTTTAAAACGAGAAAAAGGAAAAAGAGATTAAAAAAAGAAAATCTGTAACGTTAGTTCATCCACTGAATGTATGCGCAACGTTCAACTAATGTTGGATCGTCGGCGCAAGTCAGATCATACACGATGACATTTGCATGATCTCATTATCATCTTCTGATGAGGTTTGAGTATCATTCACGAATACCCTCGTCTTTAAAAATGCGTAAACAAATGAAAGGTGCAATATATTGCATTTCGTTCAGGAGAGTAACATATAACGTTAATGGTTTAATCTAGTATGCATTTTTGTGCACTCTGCATCTAGGTGACAATTACACACGCTGCTTATAAATGAATTCGATTGTATACCTTGCCGAAGTGTGCAGCCCAATGTAGTGGAGTCCACCCGTAAAAAGAGTCTTCCACAGACAACTGATCTGTGCTGCACTGGAGGAGCGAGCACAGCGCGCCCACATCTCCATCTCTGCACGCCCGATGAAGAGGGAAACGAATATTCAGCACCTCCTCGCTAGAAAACCCAGACTCCAGTCCCACCGACATTAGTGTACAAGAGAAACCCTCGCTTTTATAAATACGTAGAAATAAAAATCGTCACAAAAATGGTGGACTTCACGATGTCTAGTCTTATTAAGCGCACCGCCCAAACAAAGCGCTTACAAAGGGGAGGCGAGACAAGACGCACGGCGTGCGCACATACACACATCACACTTGCGCGGGCGCTGAAGGAACGAAACTTCTCACATCTCCAAAACCCGAAACGGATCACTTGAGACTGAGTTTGCGCATGCCCACTACAAAATAAACGTAGCACAAAAACAGAAACGGAGAACGGATAACTTACAATAATTTAAAAAAAAAACACATCAAGGAGGTTACTATAAAAGTTCAAAACACCAAAATAAGTGCAAAGCAATCTCCTCATGACCACAAAATCAGTCATAAAGAGCCATTTTTTGGAAACTGAGATCTATGTATTATGTATGGTTTGTTAGGGTATGACTGTTTGAAAAACTGGAATCTGAGGGTCCAAAAACATCAAAATATGGGGAAAATCGCCTTTAAAGTTGTCCAAATGAAGTTCTTAGCAATGCATAAAATTAAGTTTTGATATATTTACGGAAGGAAATTTACAAAATATCTTCACACATGATCTTTACTAAATATCCTAATGATTTTTGGCATAAAACAAAAATCGATAATTTTTCTACCCATACAATGCATGTTTTGGCTATTGCTACAAATATACCCGTGCTACTTATGTCTAGTTTTGTGGTCTAGGGTCACATTTACATTTATTCCTCTTAAAGTTTTTGTAAATAATGATTTTCTGGGTAAAATCTGTGAATAAGTTTATAAGAAACTTATTTCGAAGATGACATTTCTGTGGTAACAACCACACCTTTCTCCAGCAAATAATTTCTTCCATTTAATAAAGAGATCCAGTAAGACAAACATGAGGTACAGTAACAATTTCCAGAAACGGATAGTTTTCCTGAATAATACTGCCTGCGTAACATAAAATCTGGAACGGATCATTTCGGACTCGCATTTAGTCTGGGTATGCTCAATACAACAAAATGACTCAAAACCAGAAACGGATTTCTCGAGAACGTCACTGAAGCTGCGCATGCTCAGTAGAAAATAAACGTACCACAAAACCAGAAACGGAGAACTCGAAGATCCGGATGATGGAGTCACGCTGCGCAGGCGTATACGCGATCTGGACGTGGCGTGCAGAAGAACGCACGCACAGTGACAAAACAAGAACGTCACATGAAAAAGTATATATTTCAAAGATTCTTCTATCTGATTCTATGCAAAATTACCTTTTTATTAACAAGATTATGTTGTTATTCTATTTTGGTGTGAAAAGGGCAACTACTTCTCTTACTAGCTCTGGGATGTTCAGTTACATCACAATTACAATATCACAAACATCTCCTATAAGAAAACACATACAATGAACATTTTTAGTAATAATAAGAATTAATGCATTTAAATAATTTTGTTAGACACAGTTCTTTTTAGGTATTATCATACTAAGCTGTTCTTGCAGACTAATTTGCATTATGAAAAGTTTTTTTGAACAAGTGTATTGCAAAAAAAGCTACAGTTGAGGTCAAAAGTTTACATACACCTTGCAGAATCTCCAAAATGTTAATTATTTTACCAAAATAAGAGGAATCATACAAAATGTGTTATTTTTTATTTAGTACTGATCTGAATAAGATATTTCACACACAAGATGTTGACATATAGTTACATACACTTGATTCTTAATGCTGTGTTGTTACCTGACAACCACAGCCTTTTTTTTTTTTTTGGTGATAGTTATTCATGAATCCCTTGTTTGTCCTAAACAGTTAAACTGGCCACTGTTCTTTAGTAAAATCCTTAACGTACAACAAATTCTTTCGTTTGTCAGCATTTTTGTATGTTTGAACACTTTCCAGCAATGACTGTATGATTGATCCATCTTTTCACACAGAGGACAACTGAGGGACTCATATGCAACTATTACAGATGGTTCAAATGCTCACTGATGCTTCACCAGGAAAAACAATGCATTAACCTGACCTGGGGGGTGAAAACTTATTGAACTTGACAATCAGGGTAAATTTAACATTTTGTCTTCTGGGAAACATGTAAGTGTCTTCTGTAGCTTCTGAAGGGCAGTACTAAATAGAAAGAAAAAAGATATTTAGGCAAAATAAGAAAAATGTACACATCTTCTTTCTGTTTAAAAGTTTTCACTCCCAGCTCTTAATGCTCTCGAAGCATCAGTGAGTGTTTGAACATTCTGTAATAGTTGCATATGAGTCCCTCAGTTGTCCGCAGTGTGAAAAGATGGATCTCAAAATCATACAGTCATTGTTGGAAAAGGTTCAAATACACAAAAATGTTTAAAAACCAAAGAATTTGTGGGATCTGAAGATTTTTCTGAAGAACAGCAGGCAGTTTAACTGTTCAGGACAAACAAGGGACTCATGAACAACTATCACGTCTGGCACAAAAAAAAACAAAAAGAAAAAAACAGCTGTGGATCATTCAGGTAACAACACAGTATTAAGAATAAAGCGCATGTAAACTTTTGAACTGGGTCATTTTATAATTCAACTATTATTTTCTCTTGTGGACTATATGTAAACGTCTTTTATGTGAAATACTGTATCTTATTCCGGTCAGAACTAAAAAAAAAAAAAAAAATGCATTTGTTATGATCCCTCTTATTTTGGTAAAATAACATTTTGGAGATTCTGCAGTGTATGTAAACTTTTGACCTCAACTATATGAAATTAACAAATAAAAAGCTTTCTATTCTAGGCTTCTAAACATACAGATACTATGAGGATAAGTGCTAAAAACAAATCTTAAACAAACTGAACAATTTTTGTATTTTCTTCCCCATTTGATTTTTTAAATAAATTTAAAAAGTCAATTTCTATAAAAAACAAATCTCTGTTTTACCAACCAGACACATGCATGTATTTACACAGGATGAATAATACAAAACAGAAACAGTTATAAGTAAAACTTTCATGTTAGTTTAATACGTAGAATAGCAAACTATATCTAAAAGTGACAGCCACTTTCAAATATTTGTAATCTGTCCCACATACTAATTAGGGGCTGCGAGTTACTGACAGAAAACAAGGTGTTAAACAGCTTAATGTAAGGAGAACATCCACTATAAAGGTAGAGCATTTGTTTGAATACTTGAAAGTAAACATTTTCAAGCAGACCAATAAATAAATTGCAGCTAGTAGTAAGACAGCAATTCATTCATAAAGGGACCGTGTTAAAACTATCTCTTGGTGGGTTATCATATACAAATCTAAACATTGGCAAACATAACACACACACATCTAAAGACATAGATGTTTATAAAAACAAAACAGTGTATGACGTTTATAAAGGGCCAACATCACAGACATGAAAGTGGAGTAGTAGTTGAAACTGTATTGCAGAACTACAAGAGGCACTTTAAAAGAAAAAGAAAAAAGATGCTCAACAATGTACTTCACTTTTATTTAATATGAGTAGCATTGAGATGCAGGCCTTTAGTCTTTATAATGACCATAAAAAGAGAAATGGATACACACACACACACACACACACACACACGTAGTTTAGCTTTCAAACAACTTCTTGAAAGCGCTGCTTATCTCCTGGATCATGTCAGAGGTGGTGGTAGATCTGCTGTGTTTGTGGAAGGCCTGGCGATTACATTGCCTTGTCAGAGACGTAGCACCGAATGCAGCTACCAGCGAAGGATTCATGCTGGAAAAAAGGTTTTGTTATTAAACTAAAAAGTGATATGCAATGACATATTAAATAACTAGTGAAAATGGAGGAACTTACCCTTTAGTTGCATCTGGAGGTGAACTGAACGCCCAATGGGCGAAAACTCCTAAGGAACCGGAGAGCAGATCTCCCTGTCCTCCACAACGCCGCCCACTGCCCTCTTGACTACAGGTCAGCACTGAGAGCAGACAAGCAACACGTTAGAGACAGAAAACGGTGCGGTGGAACATTATGAAGTTGGAATATTTCAGGAAAATCACTAACTCTTCTTTCCATCAGTAATAATGTCCTCCTCCCCCTTCAAAACCAAGGTAAGGTGGCCCATGGCGATGCTCAATTGCTGAGCACTTCTCTTGTGGTCGGTGCTGTCCAGAGGTTCATGATGCTGAAATCAAAGTTTAAGCATGTATACAATTATGTTTTTTCTCTATATTCCTACTCCTGTATTATATTGCATTATTTAATTTTTCTGTTTTTGTTCCAATACTGCAATTGTATGTATTAGGTGTCTGTAAAGGCGTTTTATTTGTTCGATTTTTTTCAATGGAAAAACAAGTAATTTTCTAGCACAGAGGTTCCTCAACTTTTTTTTTAAATTCCAAGGCAAATCTTTGTCCATGACAATATTTGAAATCCCTCCTATCTAAGCCTATCTAACCTGGGGGTTAGATATAGACCCATAGGTGTCTCCATAAAGTGGGTTTCAATGAGGATCAGCAGATTGAAGGTCCAAACTGCAGTTTCAGTGCAGCTTTAAAGGGCTCTACACTATCCCAGCTAAGGAATAAGGGTCTTATCTGGTAAAATGATCAGACATTGTCTAAAAAAAAAATAATAAAAATGTATATACATTTATCCACAAATGCTCATCTTGCACTAGCTTTGCAACGCACGTCTTCACACATTGTGTAATCACATTGGAAAGGTCAGGCGTGATTAGTTCTTGATCTATGTACTTCATCTATAATCTCATGTTCTCCCCCAACTTCAAGATTGAAGATTGTTTTACCTTTTTTTTTTGTAAAGAGCGTTTGACTTTCATTTTACATTCACTTTGTAAACACTGGGTCGGTACTTCTGCCTACGTCACGTGTGACCTTTCCAACATGACTACGTAATGAGTGAAGATGTAGATGTGCATCGCAGAGCTAGTGCAAAACAAGCATTTGTGGTTAAAAATGATTTTTTTTTTTTTTTTTTGACCAAACGTTTCGCTAGATGAGACACTTATTCCTCAGCTGGGATCATGTAGAGCCCTTGAATCTGCACTAAAACTGCAATTTCGACCTTCAACCCATTGATCCCCATTGAAGTCCACCATATGGAGAAAAATCCTGGAATGTTTTCCTCAAAAACCTTAATTTCTTTTTTGACTGAAGAAAGAAAGACATGAACATTTTGAATGAGTAAATTATCAGAAAATTTTTAGTCCTTTAAGACAAAGGTCCCCAAACTTGATCCTGGAAGGAAATAAATCAGATGTGCATCATTACTGATCTATGCATTGCTGAAGTTCTCCGGTTCAGTTCTTTTAAAGAGGACTCAAGTGTGAAAACACCCTAAAAAGAGCTCAGAACACTTGACTTGAAAAACTTGGAAAAAACATTGTTTAATTTGTATCTTTGTTCTATTTATTTATTTGTGCTATTTACACAATTTCAAAAAGAGGCCATGAATACAACCTGCCCCAGGGCCATGCAAACCCCAACTATGGCCCTGCTGGCTGCAATTAAACCCTGCAAGACATTAGCCCTCCAGGAGCAGGATTGAACACCCTTGGTCTAGAACAGGGGTGCCCAAACTCGGTCCTTGAGGGCCAGTGTCCTGCTGAGTTTAGCTCCAACCCCAATTAGACACACCTGAACCAGCTAATCAAGCTCTTACTAGGCATACTAGAAACTTCCTGACAGGTGTTTTGAAGCAAGCTGGAGCTAAACTCTGCAGGACACCGGCCTTCCAAGACCAAGTTTGGGCACCCTGGTCTAGAATAAGCATAACAATGAAATAGGCCCAGGTGATGAGCACCCACAGCTGAAACTGTACTAATAACATTTTGGCGAAACGCTCCACTGTGTTTTTGTGTTTGCACTCTGGAGAGCATCAAATGTTTCTGTTTACAATGTGTTGAACAATGCAGATCTTGAGAAACTGATCTCTCTGAATACTCTCTGAAACTGTGTATTTCAAGCACTTCTCATGTTTATTTGCCTCTATGATCAATTGTTTGTTGTATTCCTTGTTTGTCCTTAAAGCTGCTTTGGATAAAAATGTCTGCTAAATGAATACATGTAAAAGTAACACAATAGGCAATCAGAGATGTTTCATCTGAAATTCACTCAATATTGCCTAAAAAGCAGGAAATTTTTGTTCAGTGCTCAGTTCTGTACACTCACAAATCCTCTCATTATAAAGTGTGGACATGATTCATTGATTCATGTGCAGTGTAGAGAGCTTTACTGATTATAATCTTTTTCTAAAGTTTTTGCAACAGTGCAGCAGAAGTCTGTGAGACTGTGATAAAGTGAAATAAGTGACAGCTTCATAGCGATTATAAAAAAAGCACTCTTTGTGTGCTTTCTATATATAATCCATTTAAAATTTGAATAGTTTTTTTTAACTCTGCTAAGAGGACCAACATCCATGTACATGACGTTCACTATGCCTACAAAATGTCAGGATTAACAGCTACATTTAATTGTGGCATCACTTCTGAAATTTCGGTGATTGACAGTGATAACCATGATACTAGATGGGATAAAAAGTCAAAATAAATGTGCATTAATGAAATGTAAATGTACACTAAAAAAGTTTTACACTGTGTCAGTTATACTACTATATGTCAGCAACATGTTTAAAGTATTTTTGAAATGCTGTTGTGATTATTTATAAAAGTAATGACTTGCAAATCTTATAATCCTTTGAGTGTATATTGATATTCTTGCTAAGGTGGTTCTTAAAAGCCATTCTTTACATTCATTACATCTGCACTTTACTAAAGCCCCTTCACTAACTTCAGAAGCACACTCAGTTATCTGATTCTGGAAGCGGGCCTGCAGTGAAAGCAGTGCTGTATAAACGAAGCCTTTGTTTTTACACGTCAGGTGATTTGATCACAAGTGAGAATATGAGACACATTTGAGCTGCATGCAACACCAAGCAAAGTATCAGTCCAGGCTGATCAGATCACCTGAGACAAATGCCAATTCCAGATGTAAAAAGAGCCTTAGACGTTACATACAAACAAAACCTGCCAAGCTACACAAAGGATATGAGCACATTCAAAACTCACCATGGCCTCATATAGACGAGTAAACTCCATAAAGTTAGGTGTGAGGATGCCTCTCTGATACCCTTGAATGACTGACGGTTCTTTTGCCACTAACCAAAGCCCATCCTGTAAAGAAACAAACATGAATGTGCAATGCACACACGCACAGTGACCACTTTATCCAGCAAATCCCTAGCCTGCTAAATCAGTGAACCACTGATGCCTGTCTCAACTGGAAGAGTCAGTTTAAGATTGTATTTTAACAGTTTTAGACAATATGCAATACATCATTAATACTGTAATATATAAAACGCCATTTTTGACCTCTGACCCAGTTCTCCTTCTGTACACTAAATCTATTGGCTGTTGCCAACATGCCCAGTATAAAAGCATATTGATCAGCTAAATCAAAAATGTCACTGAAAACAGTACTCACAGCATCAATGATGATTGGTATTCCTCTGAGTTTTGACCTCTCAATAATCTCCTGAAATGAAACATGAGCCAAACCATAATTAATTTAAACCCACATAAGCATAAATGTAAAAATACACAATATTGCCAAGCTCTCTAAAAATACACTTTACAAACGATTGCTTTCACTTATACAGAGATTCAAAATACCTGCTCACTTTCCACATTTTAGAAAAAACAATAGTCAATAAAACTGTTAAGTATATATTAACATTGACTGAATTGCCACACAGAAGTCATAAAATGATTTTTAAAGTATCATTTCTCCTGCCTTAGCATTCTTCAGAAGCATATCCTCCCTGCCCAGACCTGGTCCCACAACCAGACTGTGAAGCCTGGGCAGCCATTTCTCGATCTCCTCCACAGCATTGGGACTGTCTCTGGAGATACACACAGCAAGCAGAGAAAGAGAACCATCATGCTCAAATCCATCTCGACATGACAATAAATCAAATGTTTCAGCTGGTAAAATGGACTAAATCAAATAACCCTGGAGGTCCATTAAAAAATTACTTGTCAGAACGATCCTGTTGGCCACCAGAGATATTTAAAGGAGAAGTCCACTTACAAAACAAAGATTCACATATAATGTACTCACCCCCTTGTCATCCAAGATGTTCATGTCTTTCTTTCTTCAGTTGTTTTTGAGGAAAACATTTCAGCATTTTCTCCATATAATGGACTGCTATGGTGCCCTGATTTTGAACTTCCAAAATGCAGTTTAAATGCGGCTTCAAACGATCCCAAATGCGGTTATAAACGATCCCAGCCGAGAAAGAAGGGTCTTATCTAGCATAACAATCGCTTATTTTAATAAAAATTAATACAATTTATATACTTTTTAATGCCAAACGCTTGTCTTGTCTTACTCTGCCTGAATTGTTTTTTTTTTTCAGTTCATGACAGTTAGGGTATGTCGAAAAACTCCCATCTCAAGTTCTCCCTCAACTTCAGAATCGTCATATATCGCTGTTTTACCTTTTTTGTTAAGGGTGTTTGATCTTCTTTGCATGTTCACTTTGCAAAGACTGTGTCGGTACTTCTGTACTGATGATTTTGAAATGATTTTTGAAGTTGAGGGAGAAAATACTATTGGAGTTTTTCAACATACCCTAACTGTCTTGAGTCAGAATACACAGAGTTCAGGGAGAGAAAGGCAAGACGAGCGTTTGAGATTAAAAAGTATTTAAATTGTATTTTTTTTTTATGAAAATATCTGATCGTTTTGCTAGATAAGACCCTTCTTCCTTGGCTGGGATCATTTGGGATCGTTTGAAGCCGCATTTAAACTACATTTTGGAAGTTCAAAATTGGTGCATCATATCAGTCCACTATATGGAGAAAAAAGCAGAAATGTTTCCCTCAAAAAACAATTTCTTTACGACTGAAGAAAGAAAGACATGAACATCTTGGATGACAAGGGGGTGAGCACATTATATGTGAATCCTTGTTTTGGAAATGGACTTCTCCTTTAATAAAATTTGCTTGCAATCAAAGATCATATCTAAGAAGAGTTCCTGCTTACAGCACTGGATGGACGATGAGTTCAGGACTATAGGACTTGATGACTGGAGCTGCATCTTTGGTGCAGAACACATGAGACAGATCGGCTCCCTGGAAAACAGGTAGAATGAGTAGAAGGTAATGGACTGATAGATCTGCCAATATTTCAGCATTTTGAGATCATCAGATAACGGTTTTATCTTGGCTGATTAACAGAAATGCAAGCTCCCATACTGCCAGCTCAAATAGTTAATGCACAGTTGTTTATTTAATTTTTTACTATTTTTTTGCAATTTTATGCAGATGTCTAATTTGACAACTGTATCACACAAATAAATATCACGGTTTAAAATTTTGGGCTTTTTTTAAAGTCTCTTATGCTCACCAAGGCTGCATTTATTTGATCAAAAACACAGTAAAAAAATTATATTGTGAAATATTATTACAATTTAAAATATGTTTTCAATATTCAAGTTAAATACAAAATTAATATATTTGAAAAAGTAATTCATTCCTGAGATGACCATAACTCCAGTCTTCAGCATCACATGATCCTTCAAGAAACATTTCTCATTATTACCAATGTTATAAACATAATATTAATGCTGCATAATATATTTGTGGATACATGTTCAGGATTTTCTGATAAATAAGAGTCAAAGCTTAATCTCTTAACTGTCACCCGTCCCCTCAAAGGGACGCTTAAGTTTACTTCACCATATTACAACTAAATCATAATCTAATCATGACAAACAATATATTTCTGGAAAGGTCTGAGACTCCTAAATAGATATTTAACCACTGAATTTTGTTACAAATTATATAGGATCAAGAGAATCTACATCAAAACAGGAGTTCTGCCCTTTGTCACAAAAAGTCATTTTTCGTTGCCTTTTTCCCCTATCACGTTTTAGAAATCATAAATTATATATCAAATGAAAACTTAAAAACTCAAAATTCATCCTTTGAAACCCATTTTAAAATTGGACATTGCACTACCATGGAAATTGTACTTTAAAATCATATTACAAAATGTATTTGTTCATGAATTATAAGAATTTAAGTTTGGATTGTGCACTTTCAGGTCTATGTAAAAAAAAAAAAAATGGGTAACAGTTAAAGACAACACTTATGGATGTGACAATTTACTGTGTATCTAACTAAAGTATAAAAAGACAAAATGCAGATGAAAGAATAAAAATGAGGAGTGATGTTTTTAAACAGAATACTCACTGCTTTTAAAGCTGAAATAGCTGCAAAGTAAGGTGCTCCTGTGTACCTAACAAGAACAATATAAAAATGTAAGTTTTAACCAAGCAAATTGACATATAGACCAAATAAACAGAAAAACCAGCCTGTTGAGTACTATAACACTCACATTACATCAAATAGCACCTTATAAAATGCTGTTGTACCAGAGCATGGCTTGATGGTATGTGGTCAAAAGTGAAAAAGTGAGCAAGCTAAGTGCAAGCATACCAGCTCAATTTGATACAGTATACTTATGTACATTTGAAGTACATTTAACATTTAACTAGTTAACTCTTAACTTTAAGCCCTAACCACTACTCAATCCTTTACTCCAACCCACATAACCCAAACCTATATAATAACCTAAACCTAACTATAGAGGCTCAAACTTATTAGCAGTATATGTATATGAACAACATGTAGTTACACAGTAAATCCATAGTCTTTTAGGTATTTAATTACAGTACATATACATAGTAGTTAAGGCCACCTAATATGAAGTGTGATCATTTTCCCTAAATATCTCAAAATGTTTCATCCGATTAGTTGGCCATGCATGTGCAGAACCCATTAAAGCTTCACCACAGCTGCTTACCTAGTAATTTAGTGAGTTTATAACCCTGAGAAAGATCTGTGTGGCACTTACTCTTGACATCCTCCAATGATTCCAATGCGTCCGTCCTGACCCTTGTGTTTTTTGGATGTAAGTGGGGGAATTGTGTTTCTTACAAGAGGAATGATATTGTCCATTGCTGCCGTTCCCAGAGAGAAAGATCGCTCTATGACTGAGACAAGAACACAGTGACAATCATTAAGGTTTGCACTCTGTTAAAAGAACTGTTTTAACCAAAATTAAAATTCTGTCATTATTTTCCCATAATTTACTTCTGTCAATTCAAACCATTCTGTCACTTTTCAACACAAAAGGAGAATATTTGGAAAATCTTTATCGGATCTTTTCCATCCAACAACTGTTCATAGTCAAAGTCTGTCAAGCTCCAAAACATCATAAAAGAATGATATGTCCATACAACTTGTGCTCTATATCCGAGTCTTCTGAAGCCATGTGAGCTTGAAACTCAAGCTTTTATTCACCAATTCTGTCTACTGTAACCTTATTTCTCATTCTCTATTTTACAAAAGCAATCCACTGCATCAACTTCAATTACAATACTTTTGAGAACCAATGCCTTTTTAACATCAATGACATCAAACCTGCTATTATTTTTAAATATGAACGTGAATGCAAATTATATTTCAGAGCTTAAGCACTAGAGAGGATTACCAGTGAATAATGACTAAAACATCAGTTGAAATATCAACATAAAGCTGTAACGTTGCTTTAGAAAACTTGGAATATAGCTATATGGACCACTTTTATGTTTTTTGGAGCATTTTTGGTCACAAAATATCATCACTGTATGGAAAATAGCTCAGTGTACATTGAGTTCTTTCACTTATTTAATGTAATATTAACAGCAGAAAAAATAGGGGGAACATTTTTGACTTGATTTGTCATTTTTATGTGAAGAAGTGGAAAATACATAAATGCCTTGAATATTAGGGTAATATTAGGTCAAAGCAAAACAACTTCTTAGTCAAGTTGTTTGATAAGAGAGAGATTAAATGTAGTTGCAATAAACACTTTTTTAAAAATCTGTACAACCACAGCAGTGGACGAATATTATTCTAATGACAGCACATACTGATCTTTGGTTGGCCAATCAGTGGAAAGGGGGCGTGTCATGTCTGGCCGCATATAAACCTAATTTTTCTGCTTTTAATATTTAAAGGATCTTTCCGTCAGCTCAAACTGTAGAGTGTGGTGCTAGAAATGCCAATGTCATGGGTTCAGTCCTCAGGGATTCCCAAGCACTGGTAAAATGTGAATGTCATTTTGGATAAAAAATGTCTGCCAAATGCATAAATGTAAATCAGAAATGAATGACCCCAATGTACACAGACCAAAATACCCGCTTTAAAATTCTTTCAAATCTCTTTGTTCTCTAGTAAAATAAAATACATATATACATATGATAATAAAAATAACATCAGAATTTCCATCCTTGTGAAAACTATCCTATTCAAGGAATTTTAGCAATGAAACATTGGGTTAAATGGCGGTTTATGACTTTATAACAAATGGAAATTCAAAATAAAAGGCAACTCTACACGAACATTGAGTTTCACCCTCTTCCATGAGCAGACCTGGGCCAGCTGGTTGGCTGTGGCTGGCAAACTCGGTCAAGGCAGGTGGATGGTTACGATTCCCAAAAGGTGGACGTGTGAGGGGTACGTTGGGGTTAGTCTGGGGGATACAAGAGGGCTGAGCAGTGGCCTGCGATGCAGGAGAAGGTGTGTTAATGCCAGCGAAAATCTGGCCCAACATCTGTAACATCTGCAGCTCTCTGGAATGTTCCTCCTCCCTGCGCTTATCCTCAGCCTGAAGACGCTGCTCTTCAAGCCTGTAGAAGTTGTCTTCGGCTTCCATGCTCTGCTCCAAGAACTTTTCCATCAGCTTCTCTAGCGACATGTTCGCGAAGCGCTTCTTGCTTCTCCGTGGCCTGCTGGACGAGGTCGCGGGCGGGTTGGTCTTCGTCAGACTGCTCTGTTTGCTTGGAAAGGAACCTTTGAAAGAAGAATACAGACGGATATTAACGCACACACATATGGGAAAGCAGACTGATTAGGCTTAAGATGGCAGATCATTGCTTTCTGACGGATCAGAATAAGTTGACATACTCATGCCTCCCACTGTCACTGGAATGGGGCAGGATGGGTACTCAGTTTTGACCGGATGCTCCATAAAGGAGCATTCACCACTGCCATCCATGTGAGCTTCCTGCAAGAGTTCAGTACTCTCAGCATCTTCATCCATCGTTTCATCTCCCCCAACAGCAACACTATCAATATCCTGCCTCTCTACTAAGGATCTATTGCTCAATATCCTCTCCATCTCGTCGTAGAACTTGCACATCTTGTGGTACTGCCCATTTTTCCTGGATCCCTCCTTCGCTTGGTAATACTGCCTCTTTAAGCTCTTAACCCGTATTCTGCATTGGTCTGGTGTCCTATCGAAGCCCAGTTCGCACAAACGGTTCGCGACGTCTCGGTAAACGTGGCTGTTCCTAAAGTTTCCGTCCAGCGCCGTCTGCACGTCGTGCTCACCCCAGATATTCAACAGCGCTCTGGTCTCCATGTCCGACCACAGGAAACCGCGCGTTGCATTCACTAACATGATGGTCGAAGCAACCGAGCCCGAATCCAAGTCGCTTTCGCATCGATCAGGCGGCGAGTTATAGGCCTTGCTTCGACGACGTTTCATGCAGTTTCCGAGCGCATAGCGACAAAGGCCTCGCCGAATCGCCGAGATTAACTGAGCTGCTTTATGCAAAGCTGCTTAGAACTTCGCCAGTGTTTACCGCGCCAACAACAGTGAGAACGTCACCGCAATCTTGTGTACTACGTCATCACAACCGTGCGCTTCACGGCTCAGCGATGAAAACAGTATAACAGCGTTAAGAATGTCTCCAAAACTACATTTATGAAACAAGTTACACTTTGTAAGCTCAGCTTATTGAGAACAGAGTTTAGAAATGTGAGTTACGGCTAAGGATTTGAGTCAAATAACTAAATAACAAATAACTGACAATACAATTACAAAATACAGTGCGGTCAACAACTTCCAGTGTGAAAACATGCGACTCGACTTATACCTGACCATACGATGTTTAAAGTTTGAAAAATCACAATAATTATAAAACCTATATAAGATGCTGCACGATGACAATGTTATGTAAATCTAAATACATATGTAACACGTGAACTCTGCTGGAATGTAACGTTACTGGATGTCACAAATGTACAAACTCGTTAAAATGTTACGCTGGTACTTTCATTTACACTAAAAATGCATTAAATCAGAGTTTGGAAGCATTTGGACCCCACTGCATGTATATCATGTGCCACTAGACTCTGCATTTACCTGTATCATACAGCAGCACTGCTGCAATTGCAATGCTTACAGTTACCACGCCGAGAAGTGTACATTTAAGTCCATGCATTCCGTTCTTCTCAACCTACTTATAGTTTGATAAACTCCGATCTTACCAATTGCCAGACTTAGTGGCTGTTCAGAGAAAATGAAGGTAGCACGTTTGAGAAGATTCATCAAGTTCACGGGTAAACAAACACTGTTCAGGAAGAGTGTGCGAGCTCTGGAGCTTTGTACGGGGATTAGCTGCAGTATCCACTCAGATAACAGGAACAAAGTTCAAGATTTATTCTGATTATAGGTCTGTGTTGCTCGACTTCACTCGATCAGGCACAAACAGTGGAATTGTCCTCCCTCTATAATCAACACACTTCCGCTGACGCTCTGCTTTGCCGCTTATGCGTGATGACATAAGCAAAATTCAGTCCATGTTTGACATAAAATAAACCCAAGCAACGCTACTCAGTGTAGCGAAGACTGATTACAATAGTATTGAAAGCGGCATTAACGGTGATATTTATTTAGCCCCGCCTTTACTGTTTACTTCCTGTGACGTTGGCACTGAAGTTAAATTTGCCCCGCCCGCCAATGTTGGATTGGAAGTCTGATTCATTTCGATGAATCGGTTCTTTTGAACAGTGTAAGTTATAAAAGTGATTCAGTGATTTCTTAACTCCAAGGTGTAAATACGTCAACATATGATTTCTAATATCCCCGCGTACTTTTATATGTTCAAATAAACCTTTTTAGTTTTATTCAGTTTTAGTTTTCAGTGTTATTATGTTGCAGTCCTCATTCAAATGATAAAAAATACGTCATAAATATTATTAACATTTGCATCAAACAATAATAGAATTCATTTAAAACGGAGCTTTAGTAGTTTTTGCCTCGAGTATCGCTCGAAGTGATTCGGTGAATCCTTCAGAAAGGCTTTGATCAGCCAATTCATAAAAAAGATTTGACTCTTAAGAATGATTCATTGTCGAATCGGATCAGCAGTACTGTTAAACCCCACTTGAAACTTCTGTAGTTAGGAAATCGGCGTTGTTACCAACTATATTACGGGAAAAATGTGCTATTGAATTTTTCAACACACACGAATGGGGTTTATTCCGCCAAATGTTGTACAAAAACGGTCAGACTGAAGGTAATAAGATCATGCCTTTAAAACGCAGATACCGATAGCTGGATTGTTTATATATGGCGATTTTACCTGTAAAAGTTGAGTTTGCGTGAGTGGCATGTGTTTGGAGACATGTCTCAAGCCGCAAGGACCAAGAAACCCGACGTGAAAGTCGTCATTCTGGGGGACATGAACGTGGGAAAGACTTCTCTCCTCCACAGATACACGGAGAGGAAATTTAAGGACACTATAAGCACAGTCGGAGGGGCGTTCTTCCTCAAACAGTGGGGACCCTACAACATTTCTATATGGGACACTGCAGGTGGGCTACTTTTACACTTTATTTAGTAAAATAGAGCACAAAAATACAAGAACACGTTATTAGTTGTTCTGCAAAAGTTGTATATCGAGTCAGCTGACCTTCGAACTAAATAAACACACTGTTATAATCAGACGAATTTATTTGAATCATATCTGTGTTATTCTTTTGTGTGTTTCCTAAATTCTCTGCTTCATTTGTTGGTATTTGCTTTCTCACAGTGATAGTAATGGCCTTTTTTATTTTGGGAATGTCAGCACTTTTTGTTCCTTATTCAGGTGGCATATTTAAGAACTGGCCCTGTCATGGGTGAAATTCACAGAACTTGACCTAATTTAAAATATACAGAATTTTTAAATATGTATTTAAAATGTCATATGGATACAGTAAGTCATATTTAATCTGGACATTTCACTTTTCTTTTATGTAAATGAGTAAACCTGAAGATAAATGTCTTTGGTCAATGTTTGATAACTTCACCCATTTTTAACAAGCTGTTTGGACTCTTGTATAATAACAATTTTAAATTCTAAAGTCAGGTGAAACATTTTGCAATGTCTGTATGAGTTTCTGTGAATTTGCTGTGAATGTTTTTCCTGTTCAAATGACATGACCCAGTATAGAGATGTTTGCTGTCTCTTAACAGGCAAAAAGTCACATGCCTGTGTGCAAGTCAGATGAGTGTGTACTGAATCTCTCTGTGTGTGTGGAAACTAAAGGTTTAACAGGTCACTCACACAGTTGTTTCTCAGGGGTGGGAGTCTAGAAGTATGAAGGATGTTCACAGTTAAAAGTTATAAAGCTTTTTTTATTTTAAATTTAAAATGTGACCTTCTTTGTGAAAAACCCGAATTTCTGAGAAGTACTAAGCATGCATTAGTGTCCTCATATCAGCAAAATGTCATTCTTTGTTTTTTTTTTTTCATTTTCATTTTCATGTTCCACCATAATTTTAACCCAATAAAGCCCACTGTATCACATTTGTAAGGTTTCTAAATGATCATCGTGATCAAATGTCTATATACATTTTGCCCAAATTTGTATTTATTTATTTTCTTTAGCAATAAAAGGACTTTAATCTAAAAATGATTCCCTTTAGGTAGTAATACACATGCCTTTTTGCTGTAAAATCATAAATAAATTTCATAACATTAGAATAACTTTTATCTTATTATTAATCTTTCAAGATGAACATTTACTGGACTGCAGTAACTTCGGCAACTTGAGTTTACTTGATTACCCATAATTGTTTTTTAAAATTCATTAATTTATTAATTAATTTATTTATTGAGAAATAAGAATCAATGTAATGTATAAATATAATTTATGTATCAAATATTATGCATCAAAATTCTGAGAAACATTTATTCGTCCATCGCTCAAATCTCTCAGTCATCATCGTTTTGCATTGGATTGTTTTCCCCCAAAATAAAAACTACTGATCTGATCATAAAACTAAGACGTTTTTAGGAGCTGTATAATGACAATTGACAAAGATCTCATTAAATTCCATTAAAATCAAAACCAGTATTACTTATGGCCATATAAATAGTACCTTATGCACCAAATTGCATATTTTTGTTCAGTTTGGGCTTCTGAGAATTTGTAGAGCAGCAGGTGCTACATGAACTTTAACCTGTTTTATTCTTAATATTATTTCATCTGGTGATGGGTAATAACAGTAAAGGTTTCTTCCTCTGTTTTAGCTCACCATGTCTGAGTGGCTATTGTTAGTGTTCATGTAGCTCAGACAGTACAGCATGCTGCTAGCAATGCAAGTTCATGGGTTTGAATCTCAGGGAATTCATGGACTTATACAATGTATGCCTTAAATATGTTATAAATCCCTTTGGATAAAAGCATCTGCCAAATGTGTTTATCTTTATGAGGTGACAAAGTCTCAAATAAACCACTCTTTAGTTTCACTGGGGAGGGAGTTTAGAGTTGTGAAAGTTTCAGTGTGTACTTTTGTACAATGAAGATTTTATGTCAAAAGGTAATGTAAACTGAATTCCTTATGATTTGATCCCTTAAACCTATTCTGATTCCATGCAAGTATTGTCAAATTAAAATGAGTTGTGCTTTATAAGTATTATATTAGTTGTACAGGTTTTTATGGCTCATGATGCACAAATGAAGAGAGCTTTGTTCCTTACAAAGCATTCTCACACACTTTTCAGACACAGACAGTAGAAGCCAAGTTAGTTGAAGACCACTACATATTTCCACAACAATGAGCTCTTGTATTTCAGCTGTTACAGCTCTCAGTATCATGACTGACTGCCTTTGGCTTTCTTTTAAAGGAGAAAGTGAAAGAAGGTTTTTTTTTTCAGTCTGTAACTCCTTATTTCTTTTATTACGTAGGTTTGGCCCCTCAGAACTATTCAAGTTACTTCTGTTAAGTTAATTCTGCCGAGTGAATCTCCATCAGCAAGGCTGTAACAAGTGCCGTAAAAATGAACTGTTCTCACTGAAGTAATTGGAATGCACAAACAGCAGTTTTTGATAAAGGGATAGTTTACGCAAGAATGAAAATTGTGTCATTAATTACTCACCCTCATGTTGTTCCAAACGCGTAAAAATTAAAATATTTTTAATGAAATCCGAAGGCTTTCTAACCCTGCACAGACAGCAATGCAACTGACATGGTCTAGCCCCATAAGAGTGGTAAGGACATCATTAAAATAGTCCATGTGACATCAGTAGTTTACCATAAGGTTATGAAGCTACAAGAATACATTTTTGTGCGCTAGTACCACCACACATTAATCTTAATTTGTATCTTAATTTGTGTTCCGAAGATAAACAGAGGTTTTACGGGTATGGAATGACATGAATGTGAGTAAATAATGAGAGAATTTAAATTTTTGGTTGAACTAACCCTTTAATGTTTAATACTTTTTATTTGGCAAGTCTTAAATGCATGCCAAGATTAGTTAAACTGAAACAATATCCTGCAAACTGTTACCTGACATAATTAAATTTTAAATTATTATTATTATTATTATTATTATTATAAAATAAAATAAAAATCACCTGTCAATTTCAGCAAGTAAAGAACAAATTTATGCTCACATGCATTATGTATAAAGTACATTATCATTGACTGACAATATGTTGAAGTAAGTCAGGTTACCGTTTACCCCTTCTTCTCGGAAAGCGCAGATGCAGTCAAAACATTCATTAATGTGGGTTTTCAAAGAAAAATGTGCACTCCCTGGACCTCTGCAAGCTTCTCGTAAATACTACTGTATGTTAAGCATGTTATTTTTTGAGAGACAATAATGTTGTGATATTAAAATAATGTGGATTTGCAAACAAATGGTTTGCAAGATTATACTTCTATTTTAGCTGGCAAGTATTCAGTGAAGTGATTGATGCCCATGAGTGTGCTACATCAATGTTTTTATTTATTTTTTTAATATTTATTTATTTATTTTTTTAATCCGATATTTCAACCGACAGCCTGCCTAAGTTTTTGATGGACATGATAACGTGTGATCAGTGAACTGTATAATTTATATCTTTGACGGACATAACATGCATGAGGGGTGAACTGTAATTTATATCTTCAGTGGACATGATAACATGCGTGAACTGTAATTTATATCTTTGACGGACAAGATAACATGCAGGAGGGTTGAACGGTAATTTATATTTTTGACGAACATGATAACAAGCATGAGGAGTGAACGGTATAATTTATATCTTTGACGGACATAATAAATTGCGTGAAGGGGTGAAGTGGATAATTAGGGCCCGAGCCCTAAAAGGGCGAGAGCCCTATTGATCCCCTAAGGATTCTTTTTTTCGACTATTCAGGAGTTTTTGGGGGCCTTAACGTGCTCAAAAACTCTTGAAAATCGGCACACACGTTGGAATCTGCGGTCATTAGGACGCCGCAGAGACTGGGACCCGGGCGTGGCACAGGGGCTCTACAGCGCCCCACTGGAACACCTTCCCAAAACTTGATGTATATCCCGCACATACTCGCACGTATACATATGAAACTCGGTACACACGTAGATCTCACTGAGCCGAACAACTCACGCACTCTATGTCATTAGCTAATCCCAACAGGAAGTGAGCTATTCAGGGCATGCTCTGGAATTTGATATACTCCTCGGAGGCCTTTATTCCAACGGCCACCGAACTTGGTCAGCATGACCTCTTAGATTTTCATGAAACTCAACACACACATCAGTATTAATGATAGTTAGACACTGGCAAAGGCTCATAAATGGGCGTGGAGGAGGCGCTCTATAGCGCCACCTTTTGTCAAAAGTTGGGGGATTAGTTTTAGCTACAGACACCAAACTTGGTATGTATATTGGTCTCATCAAGCCGGACAACTTTCTAATTTACACCCATTAGCTGCGACCAACAGGAAGTCTGCTATTTTGATTTGAATGTGGATTTTTGGAAAAATCAGGCTATAAACAAATTCATACTCCTCCAAGCAGGAATAAGTAGTTCACACCAAACTTTGTAAACATGATGCCAACATACTGAAGATATTAAATTGCGAGCGGATTTGGGATATCTTGAACGGTTGATTTATAGTGATTTTTTGAAATTAGCAGAAAAAACATAACCGTAATATTAAAATGCAGCATCCAAACACTTTAAAAAAAATTTCATACATAGAACTAGTCATTCTGAGAAATAAATGCTTAATTCCATCGATATAAAATAATCAACAAAAAATAGGAAATTAAAAAACTATTCAAAATCTGATCTTACTCTAACTCTCTCACTCTAACTCTGTGTAGGGGGGAAGGGATTGCGTGTGTCTATGTTTGTGTGTAAGTGTGGGGGTAGTTGAGTGGCTGTGTGTGTGTGAGAGAGAGAGAGAGAGAGAGAGAGAGAGAGAGAGAGTGCATTTAAAGTGCATTATCCTAAATCTTCACAACTTTTTACATATGAAAAACAAGTCATTCTTAGGAAATATGTTTATCATGTTTTCAGAGACTGCAGAAACATTTAAAATATCACACTTGTAAACTAGCAGATGAAGACTGTAATACCAAGGATGAACACAAGATGACCTCATAGGATAAGGAATCTTTTTCAGCTCATTCTCAGTGTACCAGAATGACTTACAAGCACTTTGCTTTTAACCCTTTCATTACTGTGACCCTTCAATCCAAACTGGTACAGGGTTACTGTCAATGCATGTGCCCGCTGGGCACCATTTTTCTGATGCCACCAGGGTTGCAGATGCGCTGGTGGCGAGGGCCCGCCCATCGCTGCTTGCAGCTATATTTTATATCGTTGACGTAGGGCTGGGCGATAATTCGATAATGATAATTATTGTGATATAATTTTCCTTGATAAAAACTATATGAAGAGTTCGATAAATGTTCAATATAATTTTTATGTGCCAAAAGCAGAACGAAACAGCGCGACTCATTTGAATCGTGCCACATGGACCGTTTATCCGCTGGGACCAAAGTTCACCTGCCGCGCTGCGCAAGCTCACTAGAGAAGATGCATTTATTATCTCGATGCGGCATGGACTCGCCTGGAAAAACTGAGCATTTACCTCTGCATCCTCAAGCTGCTATCAAATGTGCATTTAGATAATTATTTTAAGGAAATTTAATGGTCTGGTTTCTACATCTTTCACTTTGGAGCAAAAATCTGACTTTAAACTTAAAAGAAATAAAGATTTGACATTTATCATGATAAATATCGATATCGACTGATAAGAAAAAAAATATTGTGATAATTTTTTTGCCCATATCGCCCAGCCCTACTTTGACGGACATGATAACATGCTCAAGGGGTGAACTGTACAATTTATATCTTTGACAGACATTATAAAATGCATGAAGGGGTGAACTGTACAATTTATATCTTTGTTGGACATGATAACATGCGTGAGGAGTGAACTGTATAATTTATATCTTTGACGGACATTGTAAAATGCATGAAGGGGTGAACTGTATAATTTATGTCTTTCTCGGACATGATAACATGCGTGAGGAGTGAACTGAAACATGTTTATCTTTGACGGACATGATAACATGCATAAGGATTTAACTGTATAATTTTGTAGTAAATTTCACTCAGAGTTAGCCCACCCAGGGATGCCAGTTAATGTAGTGAATTTTGCTTTTGCCAACCTAAGGAGGTGAAATAGTGTAGTAATGGGTACTCACGTCACAGATGATGTTATGATTCTTGGATCACGTGTCAATTAATGTGTGGTTATGAGTACATCACATAAGAAAGATTGGTGGAATCTCTAACTTGTAGAACCTCTTACTGTATTATCAACACAAGGAAGACACAAGTTGTAATAAAATACATTTTGTTAACAAAAGATAGACAAGAGTAATCAACAACTACTAAATGAATACCATGAATGAAAAAGGAATAAAATGCATAAGACGCATAAAATGCAAGTGATTATGTTGGGTGTTGCTATGTCAGAGCTACGTTATCTGGAAAGATAAACTGTTGCTATGTGAAGGGCCTTATTTGTAAGATTTATCAACTGCAATCAGCTATATAATACCTAAAGTAAATTAGAAAATCATATACTGATAATATACAACAATGCCAAGGTCTCTGGAAGAGGTTTGGAAGTGATATTTACATTCGCTGTGGTTGAGTGAGCAGTCCAGTGGCTGCGACTTCTTCCACGGGTTGTGCTGGTGGCAGTACAGTGAGGAAAGGAGCAGGAATCCGTTTTGACAGCCTTGAACATGAAGTGCTGTAGGATGCTGATCTCCTGGAGCACCAAAGGGTCCTAAGATCTGGAACACTCAGATGTGGCCCTGGAGTAGGTGCTGAAGGTTTGCTCATCGGACCTTAACCTTGTTGCAAATGTCTGTGTGTCTTCTGCCTCTATGGGCTAGGGACTCAGAACTTGGTCAATCCGCTTTGTCTCTCTAGAATGGAGACTCAGGATGCTGCATCTGTTTTTGTCTCACTGGACGAAGACTCTGAACGTACAGTATCTATTTCCTCGCAGACTGGAGGCTCAAAACGTGGTCGTATCTGTTGCTGGCTCAAAAGCTGGGGACTCGGACTTGGTATCTGTTGTTGTCTCACCTTTGTGGGTTGCAGACTCAGAACTGGTGTAGATGTTATTGTCCCTCCCCTCGCGGGACTCAGACTCAGAACCGAGGTTGATCTGCTATCATCTCACTGGATGGGAGACTCAGAACTTTGTTGATCTGTTAACATAATTTCCTCTACAGGACTCAGACTCAGAACTGGTTGTTTCTGTTGCTGCCTTCCCTGTAACAGGCCGCAGACTCAGAACGGAGGTTGTCCTGTTTGTGTCTTTTCCTTCACAGGTAGCAGATTCAGAACGAAGATGTTTCTGCTGTTGTCTCACCCCTGCAGGGCTCAGACTCAGAACAATGCGTGTCTTTTGGAAGGGTACCTTTATCCCCTTCCGATAAGGAGGAGATTGCAATTTGGTGCTTCTTCATTTCAATGCTGTGTTTGGATGGTTCCATCAGAGTGGGGTGGACACGTGGTTGCCCACCCTTCTTTCCTCCTGTGGAATTTGTTTGGATAGTCCAAACACAAAGATAGAAAAGTGTCACTTAAGTTTTCCTGGTGTATTTCTCACTTTCCAAACATAACCAGAATGCATTTGGCAATGTTATGAACACATTAAGTCCAAACATGATGGGAAAAGATTGAACTGTCATGCATGCATTTATTTGTCCATTAACAACTGAGTTTGTGTAAGATGTTGCGCTACACATCGCTGTCACCAAGAATACTTATTTCTCTGAATAAGTATAAGATGTGTGTGTTGTAGTGTGCATCAGTTTTAAGGTTTGAAAACATAGTTATGAATGGATTTGGATGGATCTTTGTGACCTCTCTTTGTTTCACCCACTGCTGTTGCATCTGGAGGTCCTAAGGAATTTTTGTGGTCGGTCACAGGCCAAACCTTAGGAATCAGTCTCAAGGTGGGTGGAGGGCAGAAACGGCATTTTGACCAATAGGAAGTCCTGTCCTTCCCGGGTTTGGTTTTAAAGGTCTTCTTCTTGCCCTCTAAGAGATGTCTGGCTGTTGTCCTGGCATCTTTATCTGATGGCATTGGAACCTTTGTCTACTGTTGTGGTCAGAGGGGCCCAAGCCATAAACCGGGCCCTGGAATGTGCGGTCCACTACAATTTATATCTTTAACAGACATTATAACATGCACAAGGAGTGAATTGAATAAATTATATCTTTGACGGAGATGATAACAAGCATGCGGGGTGAACTGTATAATTTACAGTTTGCTGGAAATGATAACATGCGTGAGGGGTGAACTGTAATTTATGTCTTTGACGGACACGATAACAAGCGTGAGGAGTGAATTGTAATTTATATCTTTGACGGACACTATCACATGCGCGAGAGGTGAACTATAATTTATATCTTTGACAGACATGATAACAAGAGTGAGGTGTGAACTGTATAATATTTGACGGAAATGATAACATGCATGAGGGGTGAACTGTAATTTTATGTCTCTTTGACGACACGACAACAAGCATGAGGGAGGAATTTTAATTTATATCTTTGGAGACATGATAACGAGTGAGGTGTGAACTGTATAATATTTGACCTAAAATGATAACATGCATGAGGGTGAACTGTAATTTATGTCTTTGACAGACAATGATAACAAGCTTTGAGGAGGAATTGTAATTTATATCTGACGGACACTCATCACATGCTGAGGTGAACTAAAATTTATATCTTTGACAGACATGATAACAAGCGTGAGGAGTGAATTGTATTTTATATCTTTGACGGACAATATAACATGCGAGAGGGGTGAACTGTAATTTATGTCTTTGACAGACACGATAACAAGTGTGAGGAGTGAATTGTAATTTATATCTTTGACAGACACTATCATATGCGCGAGGGGTGAACTATAATTTATATCTTTGACAGACATCATAACAAGAGTGAGGTGTGAACTGTATAATATTCGACGGACAATATAACATCTTGTGAACTGTACTTATGTCTTGGACGGACAATATACCGTTTGAGGAGTGAATTGAAATTTATATCTTTGATCGACACTATCACATGCGTGAGGGGTGAACTAAAATTATATCTTTGACAGACGCGGATAACAAGCGTGAGGAGTGAATTGTAATTTATATATTTGCCGGACACGATAACAAGCGGAGGGGAGTGAATTGTATTTTATATCTTTGACGGACAATATAACATGCGAGGGGTGAACTGTAATTTATGTCTTTAACAGACACTATCATATTCATGAGGTGAACTATAATTTATATCTTTGACAGACATCATAACAAGAGTGAGGTGTGAACTGTATAATATTCGACGGACAATATAACGTGCAGGGGTGAACTGTAATTTATGTCTTTGACGGACAATATAACAAGCTTGAGGAGTGAATTGTAATTTATATCTTTGACGGACACTATCACATGCCAGGGTGAACTAAAATTATATCTTTGACAGACATGATAACAAGCGTGAGGAGTGAATTGTAATTTATATATTTGCCAGACACAATAACAAGCATGAGGAGTGAATTGTATTTTATATCTTTGACGGACAATATAACATGGAGGGGTGAACTGTAATTTATGTCTTTGACGGACACGATAACAAGCGTGAGGAGTGAATTGTAATTTAAATCTTTGACAGACACTATCATATGCACGAGGGGTGAACTATGATTTATATCTTTGACAGACATGATAACAAGAGTGAGGTGTGAACTGTATAATATTTGACGGACACTATAACATGCGTGAGGGTGAACTGTAATTTATGTCTTTGATGGACCTGATAACTTGCGCAAGGGGTGACTTGTAATTTATATCTTTGACAGACACGGTAACATGCGTGAAGGCATGAACTGTGTAATTTATATCTTTGACGGACACGATAACTTGCGCAAGGGGAGAACTGTATAATTTTTGTCTTAGAGAAGTCATGTAGAAGTATTCAGTTTAAGTACAACTCAAATAAGGTGCATTTTTTTTTAATCGTCACTGAAATTCAGTTCTGTAAGTCTGTGCTTCACACTCCTAAATGTGGTGTTTGTTGTGTTCAGGTCGAGAGCAGTTTCACGGCCTGGGCTCCATGTACTGCCGTGGCGCGGCTGCAGTCATCCTCACCTATGACGTTACCAACTGGCAGAGCCTGGCTGAGCTGGAAAACCGCTTCCTGTCCCTGACTGACACTGCCAACACTGACTGCATATTTGCCATTGTGGGTAACAAAGCAGACCTTACCGACGCTCTTGCTCAAGAGCCAGACACAGAGAGCGAGCGACAGGACAAGCCCCAGCCTGTGGTCACGTGTCCGACTCCTCCCGCCACTCCACTTCAGCACAAACAGGTCAGCAAAGAGGACGCCATCGCCCTGTACGGCCGCGTGCTCCGCTACAAAGGCCTGGAGGAGAAGGCCTGTCTGCCCGCCGAGACGATGTGCTTTGAGACAAGCGCTAAAACGGGTTACAATGTGGATGTTTTGTTTGAAACCCTCTTTGATCTGGTTCTGCCCTCCATCCTGAAGAAAAGGAGTGAGGGAGAGAGCGCCACTGTGGACCTGGAGGCGCCAATAGAGGTGAAAAGGACTAAAGCAGGATGTTGTGCCTAGATCAGGACAAACATAGGAGACGTGAGGATTGTAGGATTGCATCGTCAATCAGTACCAAAGGACGAGAGGATCAAAATTGTACCTAAAACTAGAGTTCATTTGAACTACTGCTATGTACTGATTTTGTCTTTTTGTTTTTTTTTTTTCCCCAGAGCAGTATTAAAAACAACTTTGGGGGGGAATTAAATAATAGAAGCACTTGATAATCATGCAGAATAGTTGGTTTATTCAGTTTTAATTTTGTGGAAAACATTTTTACATGATTTTTTGTTGTTGTTGTTTTTGTTTTTTTGCATAAATGGAATGGAATGGACATAGTCTATGATTTTTGTTTTTCTTTTGAAATTATATATGGACTACATTTATATTTTGTGAAAATTACATGAACATTTTCTGATACTGCCTCACTTATTCTAATTTGAGAAAATAAAAATTCCTAAAGTTTGGAATAAATGGGTTAGTCTGTGTGGTTGGTGTGCAATAGATTTATGAAGTGCATTACCATTCCCTTATTAATATAATATTGCAATTAAAAAATAAAAAGCCTGTTTTCTATTTTAATATAATGTAATAATTAATTCATTCCTGTGATGTCAAAGCTGAATTTTCAGCATTATTACTCCAGTCTTCAGTGTCACATGATCCTTCAGAAATCATTCAAATATGCTGATTATGCTTATATTTTAATATGATAATATGCTTATTAATAGCAATGTTGACAACAGTTATGCTGCTTAATATTTTTGTAATTTTCTTTGAGTATAAAAGAATCAATTATTTAAAACAATTTTTTGTAACATTATAAATGTTTTTGCTGCGTCTTTTAAATGGTTTCCTTGCTGAATAACAATATTATATAAAGAAAGAAAGAACTGAGCATGAGTAAACGGAGTGAGTATGACTTCATAGTTAACTTTCTGCAAGGCAGATATTGTTCAGATATCATTAAAATGAAAGACGACACAGATGTAACAAACAAAAAGCATTTATTGTTCTTTTATTCAATAACACTACAACTCAAAATCAGTGTCTTCAAATATTCCACATAATTACATTTAAAGTACATATGATAAAAAAGCAGTGATGTTTTCAATGCATAGTTTTGAATACTTTTTTTGGTTCTCTTTACTGGTGCCAAATACATGTTAGTGGTTTATGGGCTTCAGGGACAATAATATTTGTGCAATGTGCACTGAAAATTGGGCAAAGCTGATCAAAGTTCAAAACACCTTGAACACATTTAACTTAGCCATTGTTTACAGACTTTGTTTACAGAGAATACAGCTTGCTTGATCATGTGAAAGTGGGACAAATATTGAACACTTATCTTCTAATGACCTGAACATGTGTCCTGTAAACCTCCTAAAACAATCAGTGCAATTGGTGTAACCAAGAGAGGGTTCATCTCCAACAAACCAGAATCCAGAGCCTCTTGACTGGACAAAACTCTAGTAAAAAGCTTCAAGTCTCAGAGTTTATGACCTTTATGAAACAAAATACCTAATGAATACCCTACTCTGTTTCCATGAGATAAATATTGCCATTACAGGTGTGACAACATTACATGATACAGGGGTAATGCTTAAAAAATGCTTCAAATACAGCACATCAAATAACAAACACAAAGCAAAAATAATGTACAGGCAGCGGAAGATGGTGTTAGTGTAAGTCTGGTGAAATTATATGTATATAAGAGTTTAAAAGTGATAACAGATAGCACTGCATTTAAAGCAGCAATGAAAATTTACAGATAATTTACTCACCCTCTTGTCATGTCTTTCTTTTTTTCAGTCATAAAGAAATTATGTTTTTGAGGAAAACATTTCAGTATTTTTCCCCATATAGTGGACTTCAATGGTGCCCATAGAAATGCAGTTTAAATGCAGCTTCATAGGGCTCTAAACAATCTCAGCTGAGGAAGAAGGGTCTTATCTAGCAAAACAATTGTTTGTTTTTTAAAAAATGTACAATTGATATACTTTTTAACCTCAAATGCTTGTCTTGTCTAGCTCTGCCATGTGCATGCATACTCTCTGTGATCCGGGTCAATACAGTTAGGGTAGGTCGAAAAACTCCAATCTAATTTTGTCCTCCAAAATCGTCCTACATCGCTGTTTTACTTTTTTTGTAAAGGACGTTTGACCTTCTTTGCACTTTCACTTTGTAAACACTGGGGCTGTGCCCAGCAGCAATGTATGATGATTCTGAAGTTGGAGGAGAAAATGAGATGTGAGTTTTTCGACATAACCTAACTGTCATGAACTGGAATGCAAAAATGTAGAGCTAGACAAGACAAGCATTTGAGGTTAAAAAGTATATCAATTGTCTTTTTTTTTTTTTAAGAAAATAACCAATCGTTTTGCTGGATAAGACCCTTCTTCCTTTGGCTGGGATCGTTTAAAGCCCTTTGAAGCTGCACTGAAACTGCATTTTGGAAGTTCAGACTCACGGGCACCATAGAAGTCCATTATATGGAGAAAAATGCTGAAATGTTTTCCTCAGAAAACATAATTTCTTCATGACTGAAGAAAGAAAGACATAAACATCTTGGATGACAAGAGGGTGAGTAAATTATCTGTAAATTCTTGTTCTGGAAGTGAACTTCTCCTTTAAGCATTGTGCCGTTGACAGATGACAGATGTTATGGCTGTTCAATAGAGATGGGAAATGTGTGGAATGAAATGATTCTGGTTCCGATTCTGATTAAATTTATTGACTCAGTGGTTCTGTTAAAAATTCTTTTAGTCATTTTTAAAAAGAGGGGATGGACAGTGATTCTTATTGCAATCACTGTCCTTTTTTTATTTTTATTTTTTAATCAAAAGATGAGGTTCTTTCATAAAAAGATTTTATTTTGCTGTCTTTTTAAAGGGACAGTTCACCCAAAAATGAAAATTACCCCATGACGTACTCACCCTCAAGCCATCCTAGGTGTATATGATTTTCTTCTTTCAGACGAATACAACCGGAGTTATAGTAAAAAATGTCCTGGCTCTTCCAAGCTTTATAATGACAGTGAATGGGTGTTAATATTCAACAGACCAATATAGTGTGTCCATTCAGCAAAAAAGTACTCCACACAGCTCCAGGGGTTAATAAAGACCTCCTGAAGCGATTTGATGCATTTTTGTAAGAAAACTACCCATATTTAATCTCTATCTTCTACCCATATTACCCATAATCATTATCTGCTAACTGTTGTACGCGTGCTCGTGAGAGAGTGGCGTTCCAGCGGATGATGTAAGACGTAGGGGTAAGTGACAAATGCGGAAGTGCAGTGGAAAGAGCAAAACAGAACACCAGTCACAAATTAGAAATACAAAATGAGGATTTGTAAAGAAAAATATTGGAGGATTTCCATATTAGCCAAGAGGAGACTGGTTTTCCTTTGCTCTAAATAAAGTTCTTGCGAGCATATTCTCATCATAGCATATGCTATGCCAACATGCTACGTCATCCACTGGAATGCCCCTTTCTTGTATATTAGCCTACGACAGTTGGCTAGCTGAAGCTAGAGATTACAGTTTATAAAGTTTTAACATTTTTATATGGACATTATATTTATATTTTTATATTTATATTATATTTTACATGGGCATTTTTCTTATAAAAAAACACACTGATTTGCTTCAGAAGGACCTTATAAACCTCCTGGAGCTGCGTGGAGTACTTTTTATGATGGATGGATGCACTTTATTGGACTTCAAAAAATCAACACCCATTCACTGCCATTATAAAACTTGGAAGAGCCAGGACTTTTTTAAATACAACGCCAATTGTACTTGTCTGAAAGCAGAAAGTCATATACACCTAGGATGGATTGAGGGTGAGTAAATCATGGGGTGATTTTCATTTTTGGGTGAACTATCCCTTTAAATGTTATATTTATTAAACCAACAGGCCTGCATCAAATGACTGAGAACGTTCCTTGTTAGCTGGGTAGAAGTGATATGCTATTTGTTCTAAGGGTAGATACAAAGTCTGCTATTTGCATTTAGTGTAAATAGACACTGCCTTAAAAAAAGAAGCTTGTTTTGAGTAAAAACCGGTTCTTGATTCCCAACCCTTCATTCACAAAGTGCTATTGCATAACACAGAAGGGCAGAGAAGTGCATAAGCATGGGCTTCTTTGGTTCAGCTGTATGTTTTTGGTAATATGAATTCAGGTCTGATAATGCTGAGGTAATAAGTTAGAAGTTAAGCACCATTTCATATATATAAAAGTAAATAATACAGAGAAATATCGTAGTTATGCTTTCATGCATCTCTGGCTTGGCTTCTCATTATGCACATGTACATATCTTCAGTCATAAGGCACACAGTAGTGGTGAAGAGGGAATCTGAGGGCGTCATATGTGATACATTAAATACATTAAGCAATTTCAAAAGCCTAACTTGCGACACTGACGTCCGGCTGACAATTGGAATGACGTATTCGCATGGATCGCTCTGCTGGTATTAACTGTAACGCTGCTTTGCTGCAATAGTGTCACAAGTTACAGCTCACAGGTTCTTCATACACACTTGGCATCGGCTGATGCGTGACAGGAGCTGCCCAGCTTTCAGTGTCTCAGCGGAATGGGAACTCTGGAAGGTCTGATCGATAGATGTCAACCAGAAACTTTGCTTGTTGGCGAAGTAGTGACACGTACCCTTGGCCCCGTTGCACTCGATGAAGGGTGTGGTGCGGAAATCTTCTAGACAGGAGCCTGGAGACACCAGGGACTGACCGCCACCTTCATCTCCAGCTGCCGTGTGCTGTGAGAGTGTGACAGAATGAGTTAGAGGACTGTAAAAAGATAGAGGTGTAACATTTTAGAAATGAACTCTCACCATAAGGAAGGAATAGCCAATCCAGAGACTTCTCCAGCCTGCTGGGCATTGTGGGATTGTTATGTCTTGACTGTGTACAGCGATGGCCACAGATGGAGCTTCGCACACGGAGCAGCGGCTGATGTACGGTTTTATTTCGGCCTCCTCCACGGGCATCATGGGAATTGGTGCGGTGGTGGACAGCCAGTAGGATTTGTCATTGCGGCTGGCGTAATAGCACACATCTCCAGGATTGCAGTACAGGAAGGGCATGGTGTTAAAACGGGGGAGACATGAGCCGGCTAGACCTGGATGACAAAACAGAGAACCGTGAGGGCTTTTAAAGTTGTCAGATAATCACAAAGTACAGTTATTGATTTAAATATAATTATTGAATATAAGTAAGTTTGTTCAGTAAGAAATACTTTTATTCAGCGATTTTCAAATTATTTTAAACAACTTTTCAGGAGGTGCAGTTGGTAAAGCGCATTCTATAGTCTTTTCGCCACGATCAACCAGAGTTCGATTCCACCCTTTGGCAAACTTTTTTCTCCCTCTTCAAATCTCATATCATATCGGAAAGGCATTTATTTTTAATACAAATAAAGGAAATAATCGAAAAGTAAAAAAAAGTATCAGTTAGGGTAGATGTAGGGAGGGCTTTATTGTCCCAACAAGGTGGCTTCCATTTAATAATCTGAATTATTCATTTACACTCAATATGTTATTACTGCAAACTGTTTTATACTAAAATACTGAGATGCATATAATTGCCAGTGGCCTCCATAATCCTTAAATGGAAGACGTTTGGGACGACCAGAACCCTACCTAGAGCTGGCCGTCTGGCCAAACTGAGCTATCGGGGGAGAAGAGCCTTGGTGAGAGAGGTAAAGAAGAACCCAAAGATCACTGTGGCTGAGCTCCAGAGTCAGGAGATGGGAGAAAGTTGTAGAAAGTCAACCATCACTGCAGCCCTCCACCAGTCGGGGCTTTATGGCAGAGTGGCCCGACGGAAGCCTCTCCTCAGTGCAAGACACATGAAAGCCCGCATGGAGTTTGCTAAAAACACCTGAAGGACTCCAAGATGGTGAGAAATAAGATTCTCTGGTCTGATGAGACCAAGATAGAACTTTTTGGCCTTAATTCTAAGCAGTATGTGTGGAGAAAACCAGGCACTGCTCATCACCTGTCCAGTACAGTCCCAACAGTGAAGCATGGTGGTGGCAGCATCATGCTGTGGGGGTGTTTTTCAGCTGCAGGGACAGGACGACTGGTTGCAATCGAGGGAAAGATGAATGCGGCCAAGTACAGGGATATCCTGGACGAAAACCTTCTCCAGAGTGCTCAGGACCTCAGACTGGGCCGACAACAAGACAATGACCCTAAGCACACAGCTAAAATAACGAAGGAGTGGCTTCACAAAAACTCCGTGACTGTTCTTGAATGGCCCCGCCAGAGCCCTGACTTAAACCCAATTGAGCATCTCTGGAGAGACCTAAAAATGGCTGTCCACCAACGTTTACCATCCAACCTGACAGAACTGGAGAGGATCTGCAAGGAGGAATGGCAGAAGATCCCCAAATCCAGGTGTGAAAAACTTGTTGCATCTTTCCCAAAAAGACTCATGGCTGTATTAGATCAAAAGGGTGCTTCTACTAAATACTGAGCAAAGGGTCTGAATACTTAGGACCATGTGATATTTCAGTTTTTCTTTTTTAATAAATCTGCAAAAATGTCAACAATTCTGTGTTTTTCTGTCAATATGGGGTGCTGTGTGTACATTAATGAGGCAAAAAAAATGAACTTAAATGATTTTAGCAAATGGCTGCAATATAACAAAGAGTGAAAAATTTAAAGGGGTCTGAATACTTTCCGTACCCACTGTATATTACATTATAAAATAAGAAAATGAATTACACTGAATACATTGTAAAAACATGAATTATGTTCATAAGTTTGTTGTTGACCAGTGATGGGAGAAACAAACCTTTTGAATCAGTTGAACCAATTCGTAAAATGATTCAAAAAGTGCTTAAAACATCTGCTAGTGTAAGTGAGGTTATTTATGATTATATATTAGTTTTTGTTTGTTAGAAATCAAGTTTGTGTTCATACTAAAACAGTATTTATGTATTGGGTGCTGAGTATCTGTAGTGGGTTACTTCTGGTGAGTTTTGCAACACTGTAGACAATACACGTTCAGTTTCACAAGCTACACTGAACAGTGCTATGAAATTCAACATTTAGATTCTGGATTTAAAGTTGTGCAAATAATAGGGGTGCCAGACATCCAGTCACTGCACTTCTTGTGATTGATTTTATTACTTTGTCAGTTGCACTTACCAAGGTCTTGGTTGTGGGCCTTCTCCTGTCCCTCAAAGTACAGAAGACTGTAACCGTCCCATAACTTGGACATGCCCACAGGGCACATGGGGATCTGCTCAGACTGACTGTGCTTCACCAGCAGGTAGCCAACATTGACACTGCGGCCAGGCATTCCAATAGGACCAGGTAAACCAGGGCTCCCTCGTGACCCTACCAATTGAGATGGATTATCTTGTTATTCATGTGAGCAAAGAAACCTATTTACATGCCACTTGCCAAAAAACTTTTCATGGGGACTTCAAGGCTCACACAGGCCTTCTTGGTGACCAGTCGTCTACAATCCTTAATCCACTAATCTAACCCAGAATCCCTTAATCCTCATCCATTTTACACAAACACACTATTTACCTTCTTCGCCTTGTAGACCAGGATGGCCCACTCGTCCATGATCTCCACGGAAGCCTGGATTTCCTGGTATTCCAGGTAGACCCGGCATGCCTTTTTCACCCTGTGGACCCACAAACCCTGTAAAAAGATAATAGCCATTTACACAATGACTCTGGAGCACAGAAAATAAGCTTATATGTCATGTTCATGGGTATAAGTTTAAAACTGAGGCTTTGAAATGTCCTACCTGGATCACCAGGAGGTCCAGCAGGGCCTGGGTTTCCATTCCGTCCTTGTGGTCCTTGAATACCCATTGGGCCAGGTGGTCCTCTCTCACCTGGTAGTTTCACTGGAACTGGTGGAAGTCCTTTAGCACCAGGTAAGCCAGGAAAACCTGAAGAAACAAGGTAGAGAGAATGGATAAGGTGCAAAATTATTCAGACACTGCAACAAACAACTTCTGGTCTGAATAAATAAGAAATGCTAAATGTTCAATACAATCCAGGTGTAGATCCCATTGTAGCCAACACATTTACACTACTCCAACAAATCATTTCAACTCACCTGGGGGTCCAGTATCACCTTTAGGTCCAACAGGGCCCCTATCGCCTTCAAAACCATGTCTTCCTGGAAATCCCATCATTCCTGGCTCTCCTTTCTCACCTTGAAATGATATCAATCATTCCTTTATAATTAAAGTGAGTAATCTAAACATTGCACATCTAATATTATTTTCATGTAAGGATTCCACCTTCTGTCACTTTTTTTTGTCTCTCTTGCATAATTTGAGAAAGTTCATGATGTAAATGTCTTGACTTAATGATTACTGGCGTTGCGTTTTAAATTTAGGGCAATGCAGTGAGCTTCACCATATTCATATTTCATGATCTACCTTTTCTTCCTGACACTCCAGATTCTCCTGATGGTCCTTTTTCTCCTGCGTCCCCCTGGAATCCTTTTGCTCCAGTAAATCCAAAATCACCTGGATTTCCATTTTCTCCTTTTGCTCCGAATGGCGATGGGTCACCTGGGATCCCTCTGGGACCAGGAAAACCTAAATCATAACAGCAACGGGTTTCAGATAAGATGGCATATTCTCAAAATTAATTTTCAAGAAAGATTTAGAAATAAGTTATTTCTTGTGTGGTAAAGTAGTAAAGTATATGTACTTTAGTAATTTACAAACCATATTTAACATTCTTTTGGTAAATAACATTTAAATTAGAGAGCCAATATCTGCTTAAAGGGTTAGTTCACACAAAAATGTAGAACCTGTAAGACCTCCATTCATCTTCAGAACACAAATTAAGATATTTCTGATTAAATCTGAGAGCTTTCTGGCCCCTCATAGACAGAAACGCAACAACCATGTTCAAGGAAAGGCAGTAAGGACATTGTTAAAATTGTCTGATTGACACGGAAGAGAAGAAATTGTTGATTAAAGTCCTTATTTTTGTTTTCTTTGCACACAAAAAGTATTCTCATAGCTTCATAAAATTATGGTTAAACACTGATGTAACATGGACTATTTTAACGACGTTCTTACTACATTTCTGGGCCTTGAACATGTCAGTTGCGTTGCTGTCTATGCAGGGTCAGGAAGCTCTCAGATTTCATCAAAAATATCTTAATTTGTGTTCCGACATGTGTAATTAATAATTTAATTTTCATTTTTGGGTCAACTATCCCTTTAAGTAGTCAATCTTTTTCTCCTTATACTGTCTCTAATATTCATAACTAGTGTTTATTATAAATATATAGTAATGAGCCCTTCACCTGAAAGTCCTTTTGGGCCTGGAAAGCCAGTGTCGCCTTGCACCCCTTTTATATCAGAGAATCCTTGTGGACCACGAGGACCCGGTACACCTGGACGCCCAGGATCACCCTTATTACCTGTAAACACAACAGTGTCAGTGAAGAACTGATGCATAGCTGCATCAAATAAACAATGCACAAACTCCAGTCTCAGAATATGTTTGCCATTTTGAGCTACCTGGATCTCCAACGAAACCGTTGAATCCCACCTCTCCAGGGGTACCAGCCTCTATGCTGGGGATGCCGGTCTCTCCTCTCTCTCCTTTTGCTCCTGGCTCACCAGGACGGCCCACACTGTCAAAACCTTGTAGTGGAAAAACATACCAAAAATGCCATTTTACCATACCAAAGATTGTAATTTCTGCACATACACAATATTTGCTTTACATAAGGTAATATCAATTAAAGTCTAAATAATAGCAATAACAAATAAACTTTTCTAAACTTAAAATCATGTAACATAATTATTATTTATAAGTGGGACAACAAGGTTTATAATGTGATTATTCCAATGCACTAGAGGTACCTGGAACACCAATGATACCCTTTTGACCCTTCAGGCCATCCAATCCAAAAATGCCTTTAAGACCAGGAAATCCTAGAGAAAAATATGAGCCAGTCAACATTACATATATTGATATAACAGCTCTCCGAATCAAATGACTAGACAATGAATACATTAAAATACGTTTTCACTTTTTATAATACATACCGTTTTAAAACATCTTTCAGAAAAAGCATGTTTTAAATTTACACATAAGGCAAATCTGTTTCATTAAATATATATAGTAGAGCTACAGACCTTTTTGTCCCAGTTGGCCTTGGATTCCAGGGGTTCCTGCCTGTCCAGGCACGCCAGGCCAGCCCTTTTGACCCTGGGTTCCTGGGAAACCTTGTAGGCCATCAGAACCTGATGAAGAAGTTGACTCAGTTAAAAACTTTTTTCCCCCAGAAACAATGAAATTGTTAAATCAAAGGATAATAATCAAGGCTCTTGTACCTGGAGCTCCACCTTTTCCAGGTTCTCCTGGATAGCCTTTCATCCCTTCAATGCCATCAAAACCAGGACTTCCCCTGTCTCCAGAATGACCTGTGAGTCCCTTCTCACCTAACCAATGTATATTAAAAACTCATTGAAGAAGCAGTTCAATAAAAGGGAAAGTCATTAAAAGATCATACTAGTGTGTTTACCTAAAGGTCCAGGCAGCCCAGTTTCGCCTCTCAGTCCTGTTGATCCGGGAAGACTGATGGTAGGACCCAATTCACCTTAAATGAAAGATTCTTACATAAACCTTTTTGGTTTATTTAAAGAGTATGAGAAAGTCATACATTTGGCATATCATGGACATTTCAGAAGTTTGTTTATGAGCACCTTTTATTCCCTTGATTCCAGATTCTCCAGTCCGTCCATAGGCACCAGACGAGCCTTTGTCACCCTGAAATTTAAACAGAATGAGCAATGACTAAAAGTGCAACATTCAAAACATTCTAAAAGGACACTATATACAAGAAGATTCTGTGCAATGTTTTAAATCACTAATAGTTTCTTAGAGAGAGATGACACTTATTGTCATACCCTGGGTCCTGGCATTCCAGGAAAACCACCAATCCCAGAAGGTCCTGTAGGCCCTGGCATTCCCTTAGTGCCTGGGAATCCTTCTACTCCGGGAAGACCTTTAGTACCTTTTGTATCACTAGGATCACCTGGATGTCCATCTCTACCCCCCGTTCCTGGAACACCTGGAAGACCTTTTGTACCTGGATAAAGGCAAGTTGAAAGCAAAGCTATAGGTGTCTATCTGAAATGAATTGTGATTCCACACTGACCATAAATGTAAATAAACGGTTAGGGATGTAACAGTATTATCAATATCATGGTATCAGGATAGCAAAACTATCTCGTTATTAGCGTGATCACACGATGTTGTGAAACGATAGATCTACTGAGCAAAAAGTGTAGTTTTTTAAATATATTTAAACTTTTTATTTTTATTTATTTTATTATTTTTTATTATTTTATTAAGTTGTGTTTTGGGCCATTATTCTTTGGCACAGTATCTGTCAAACAAACTAAAACCGAAAGCACATTATAGCTTAATCCCTTCATCAAGTCTGTTTTCGCTGGACGTTTTCAAGTGAAGCGTGCACTTCGCTCAGGCTATCAGCTCGTGATCCGATGTTTTCTGCGCCTCAGAACGGCTCCGTTCCCAGTGAATGCAGTGAACTCGTTTATTGCATGTGCTGTGAGTTTATCGTGCGTTTGGGAACGCAATGGCTACCAGTAATGCTTTATTTTTGCGGCAGATGATTACAGCATTTCACTAGATTTGTAGTGAGACGAGCATACCGAGCTGTAGCTCTCGACCACAAAGAGCCAGACAGTTCCACTCAACCCTGGAATTCATCTTCATGACTCGCCTCAGCCAGTCAGTGGTTCTTTTAGAACCTAAGAAGATGAGCTAGAACTCTTCAGGACTTCCCTAAGCGCGCGCCAGGCCTTGCGGCCTTGTCTTTCTATTCCCCAAAGATCACAGGACTTCAGCTGGGTCCCTCTCAGCTGTTGGTTCTTCTTCACTTTTCACATGGGAAGAAACTCCCAGTCACCATTGAGTCAGAACATTTTTGGAGTTCATCACTCTTCGGACCCAGAAGAACGTGATCACGATTCCAAAAACACCACTGCTCCAACCATCAAGACTTTCACCCGAGACTGCATTTGGACACTTGTTCAACGACCAAGGCAATGCAAGTATCGTACATTTAACTAAACAAACAAAGGTTTAGTGTAAGCTGTAGACAGCACTGATGGTTTCACTCAGGTGGTTAACTGACTCTTTTCATAGCTTCATTTCCTTGTCTCTCTCTAACTGCTTCTCACTGACCCTTCCCCCATATATGAGTGATTTCATGTTTGTTTGTATAGATTAGTTATGTGCTAGTCCTTCGTTAATAAACTCTTGTGCACAAATTACATTAGTGTTGATTCTGATTCTGCCTTGCAAATGAATGTCCCTTTACGATTCCGGTTCGAGCCACATGCTCTAATGCAATGGTACTTTAAGAAAGTTATTTTCTGTGGACAAGAAAATATCATTTCTTAGAGTTGATAAAAAAATTATGCTGAATGTTCACTGGGCGAACAGATTAGTTGATGGAAAAATTAATTCTGCTACAGTTACTACTGGCAGTTGATATAAATAATTGTAATTAATCATAATTAATTGTAATTATTTATACACATTTCCCTTTGAGCCAAAATTGCTACATTTATTTATATATTTATTTGCAATTAAGTTAATAACATTTCACAGTTAAGTGTGTAATTCATCAGATTAGTCTAATAATATCCAAAAGACCAATGAATCGTATGATCAGGATGTTAAAATAAACAAAAAACTCACCTTTTAGTCACCAACAACACCTCTACTCTGACCAAAAGCCACTGAACAAATAATCAGGACCCAGATGGGTTTGTCACTTTTTGAGGTCCCCCTGAAACATTTCCGTTGTGGTCCGTGCTATTTGCAGCGTGTTTCTGTGTTTGCAGCACGTTTCTGTGTTTGGTTGTGTTGTGAGAATTTGCAGCGCGTTTCCGTATTTGTGTTTGCGTTGCGAGGATTTGCAGCGCCTGTGTTGTCAAACTGATGAAGATGATTTCTTAATTTGTTGTCGTTTTTTCTATTTGCATGTGTTTTCTTAAGTTGCAGCGCGTTAAGCTCTCTCGGCCACCGTATAAAACACCAGTGTGAGTGTAATTTACACTAAGACAGCATACCACAAATAAAAAGAGGATCCCCTTTAAAGTTTAGGTACAAGTCAATTCACTGACTTTTTTCTGACTCAAGATCATGGGTTGGAGCTCTTAATTTTGAACTCTCAAAGTGCACTAAATAGAAGAATTTCACTTAAAAATGTACAACATTTGTCTTTTTATATGTATATATATATATATATATATATATATATATATATATATATATATATATATATAATATCATATCATGGACTTCATATTGTGATATTATCGCATTGTGAGATTTTGTTATTGTTACATCCCTACAATTGGTATATGAACACATTTTGATTAACATGGCAATGTACTGTACTTGTACATGTAAACATGGTCTGTGTATGGTCATGGCTTCTGTAGTTCATATGAAGTATGTTAGGCTCATTGTGCCTTGGATTAGTAAATAAATATGAATGTAGTCACCTCTGGGACCAGTGAAGCCAGGATCTCCCATGTTTCCATGGTCACCTTTAGCTCCCTTCATGACCTCTTTCATATGTGGTGTGATATGTATGACTGGCTTTTCACCTGGAGGCCCCATCAACCCTCTGTCACCTTGAGAACAAGCATTGACAAAACATTTAAAACCCAACTAGAATTCAGTAGAAAACAACAATGACAATTACTACATTAAACATGTAACATTAGATTACATACAGTATTGTGTATACACACACATCATGCTCTTTATTCACCTTTTAGACCTGGAGCACCAGGAGGTCCTTTTACACCTTGTTGTCCTGGATCACCTATCGCCCCTTTTTGTCCCGAAAAGCCCTTGACACCTCTGTCGCCAGGCATTCCAGGGAAACCTGTCATGCCCTGACCACCTTTGGAGCCTATATTGTAAAAAACAATGCAGCACTCAATTAATTAAATTTATAATATTAAGTTTAAGCACCATCAATGATCTAAATATTTCTCAATCAATATATCTGCTAATTGCTAACTTTTTGTTTGCATAATGAACACTGCCAATTATCAAATTAATATACCATATCAACATATCAAATGAAGGAGAAAAGGCAACTGACCTTTTATCCCTGGAAAACCATCAATACCAAATGGGCCCTGATGTCCTGGATCTCCGGGGGGCCCAATATTTCCTGGTAGACCAATATTTCCTGTTTCTCCACTGAAACCCTTTACACCGCTGGGCCCAGGAAGGCCTTGGTCTCCCTGATCTCCCCTTTCTCCACTTGGACCTACAGAGATCCAGCATATTTGAATATCTGAATTTGTGTTTCTGATCGTAAAGACCATAGGATCTTACAAATCAGAACAATTTAATGATTATATTGTAGCGTTTGACCAGAGAGTGAAGGAAAATCATTCAATAGAGGCTTTCACACCGAAGTGGCATTTTCATAGTTCATATAGACGAAGTACCTGCTTTTTGGCATTTTTGCACCTCAGGAACCAGGAGTGAGTTTAGCTATAAGAAAACCTTTTGGTGGGACTTAATTAGGTCCTACTTTATAATAGGGTCTAACCCAGCACAATAGGAACTACCAGTGGTGTGAGTGTATGTTAATTGTCCGAATCAGTTGAGTTACCTGGTTCTCCGGTTTTTCCAGGTGGTCCGGGAGGTCCTACTTCACCAGACCGCCCAGGAAAGCCAAATGTTCCAGCCGGTCCAGGATTTCCTAACTCTCCTTGAAGACCTGGAGGGCCACTTTCACCCTTAAGGCCAATCATACCTGGCATTCCCTCCATACCTGTGTGACATTGCATCCTTTAGTGAGTATCAAGAACAACTGGTTCATCTTAATCACTGGCAGACTTTCACTTTTGAGCTTCTGGGGTGGAGAAACAGAAGTTTCATAACCAGCATAAAAAGATGCATGTGGTGGCATGAATGCTTTTACTTGCGATTCACAATCACAGAAAATATGTCTTATAATATGTAGGACTAAACTTCAATATGGAACATTACTGTATCCACAAAAATATGATGCAAATGCAAATCAACTACCAGGGCTCCAGACTAACATTTGAGAGCAGTGGCACCAGCAACAATGAGTTCTACAGATGGTGGCGCCAGGAGCAGATTTGGTAGCATTGGGGTTACTATTTACTATTGGGGTTACTAGTTACTATTATATAAATTACTATTGTTTTGCATTAATACGTGCAGTTACTAATAATATTACATGTTAACGTCTTGTTTATTTCATGTTTATATATATTTGACATTAAAGCACTAGCTTGAGTTGGAAAACATAAAAAATGTACTTTATATATTAACAACAATAATGTGCAAAATCTAATTTTTATATAGAAAATGTATATATTCTACTCTTATTAAATGTATAATTATTCTTCTATAGTATTTTATAGAACTGACCATCAACTTGAGTGAATATGTGTGATTTGGTCACAAATTGCAGAAAAGTTTGACAAAATCTGATTTCTTAATGACTTGATATTTTATAATAGCGATTTTATCATTTCAAAATCTAATGCAAAAAGTAGAAATTAATGACTAATAAGCCAATAAGTGCTCCTCTGCTCACATCTACTGGTTATAATGGTGATTTGATGTATTTTTTAATTTTACTTAAGTGTTTGTTTACCACAACGTTCATTTTGGTCATCCTATTAAAAATATTCAAATTCGATCATTTTAGAGCTTTAAAGTGCTAAAAAAAATTTAGTTGCACCAGCAGAAAAAAATGGTTGCAAAATATGACCATTTGCTCACAGTCTGGAGCCCTACTGGAGTACCACTAATAAATCACACATTTTGTTTGTTTTAGTGACTCTCAAACCATTTTTTAAAAAGCTATTTCCTTAATATGCAGTATGTAGAAACTAATAAAGGAATGTTTGCCAAGACAAACAAGACAAAGTTAGCTAGGCAAAGTGTTGCCTGAAAGTCTGAAATAGTTTTACATAGTTTATTGGCTATATAGCTTCAGCATAGATCTATCATTATAAGTTTGACAGGTGGGTTTCTCACCTGGGTGTCCTTGAGATCCTGGGTCTCCTGGAAGACCAATGACACCCCTCGGTCCAGGCAGTCCAAAGTCTCCAGGGGCTCCAGAAGATGCTCCTAAAACGTCACCATGTTCACCCTTTTCCCCTGAAGCACCATCCAAACCTGGTTTACCAGAAAGGCCTGAAGCTCCTTCCACACCTTTGGTGCCAGGATATCCTAAGTCACCACGAGGTCCAACAAAACCTATGTGGTCGAAATAAAATGATGAGAGCTGAGAAAAGGAGGCAGACGGATGTATACAGAAGCATGATTAAATAAAATGTAAAGAAATGCATAGGCCTTCCAATGCATACCTCTTGGCCCAGGTGGGCCTCCTCTTCCTGGTTCACCTTGCTCTCCTTTGGCTCCAGGTTCTCCAAAAGCACCTGGTGCACCTTTAACACCTTGGACTCCTAGAACACACATATATGGGCAACCATAATGTAACCAGAAAAAAATTAATTACTAGATCTTTATTAGGGGTTTAAGCGCGTAGCGGACTAAACACACGCCTCAGATTCGATTGTGAGCCTGGTGAATTTTTGGGGTATTTTGGATTTTTTTAAAAACATACTTTTGCAAACTAGTCCTAGTTTTTATCAGAATCAAACCAGTGCACCATGATTCTATAGAGAGTGAATATCAATAATTATCAAAAAAAGGTTGAACTTTCAACTCACCGTCGCAAAGGTGCACCAAAACCTTTGAAAGGGGCAGGGCCACTTTTAGTAAAATGCCTATAACTCCTGAACAAAATTAGATATCTCAGCCAATCTCAGAACACTTATGTAAGAGCTCAATCTGAGGTCACAAGAAAAAAATTGCAGAGACTGGCCACTTGTTGGCTCTATGAGAGGGATAAAATATATATAATAAGCTATAACTGTGCAACCATTTGTCCCATCAACATGAAAATCAGTGTGCACAGTCTTGGTCCAAAGTGCCATAAGTGTCTACAAGGACATTTGCGTATCTCAAAAAAAAACATGGGCGTTATTGGTTGAAGAATTTTGAGCAACTGTTAGACAAGGTTAACGGAGGCCAATCGGAACAAAACTCAGTGGGCCTGTTTGATTCGCAGCCCCAAACGTCTGAGAGAAGTTTGAAAGAAACTGGCGACTGGGGACAATATTTTTCAAAAGCATATACAATTGTACGTCACGTGGTTTTTCGCACATACACACAATATTCCTATCATACAATAGAACTTCTTATTCCGGACAACCTTGCCTCTAGAACCACTGCTGTCAATCAATTTGTTTGTTAAATGACCGAGAAGATGTAAAAACCTACTTTTGCGAACTAGTCCTAGGTTTTTCGCTCAATCTGGAAAAAAACACTGCAGTACAATTCTCTGGACTCTCTCTGGCCAATAATTATCAAAAAATGTTGAAATTTACCCTTTGCGAAGCTATAAGGGGGTCGTTTAGAAAAGGGGCCTGCCCAAATTTACGCAAAATTGCATAAAGCCTAAAAAAAACTCAAAACTTCACGAAACCTGCTGAGCACATGCAACGGGTGATTCTAACGAAGCCTTTTTTTGTTTTTTTTACAATATTACATTCATTACCTGTAAATCCATCAAGCCCTGGAAGTCCAGGCTGCCCTGTCTCTCCAGGTGGCCCGGGATCTCCAATACAATCCACTATAATAAGATTAACATGATGGACAGCACAAAAACACAGTTATAACATTTAAATATTTAATCAAAATCATGCTTAAATTTTGCTTTGTATGGAGCAATAACAGAAATAATACAAACTAGAACCAGAAATCTGAAAGTATAAAGCTCATAAACAATTATAATAATAAAATAGACAGCACATCTAACGCTGAAATTTAAATATAGAGTCATTTATGTGCATTAAATGGTTCAGGCTGAGTTGCCTGCAGAAGTGCAATAATAATCTAATTAATCTGATGATGGTTAATAATGCCAAAGTATGGTTACTGATGACCATACGTGGTAGAATGACTGCTGTGGTGAAGAAAGACAGGAGAGAGATCCCTACCTGGAATACTCCACTGACCTTCTCCTTGTGGACTGCAATCTCCTGTAAGACAAGAGTAAGATAGATATGAATTGATAAAAGAAAAGTACAACATTAAGAGGAATTTCATTTAAGTACTAAAATACATTAAAACTAATGAATTAAATTCATAAAACCAAACACTATAAACACAAAAATGCTAAAAATGACAAAAACACAATACAAAATCAGTAAAACTAAAATCAATAGATGAAATCAAACTCAAAGTTTTAACAAAAACTATAATAGTATATCAGTGATACTAATATAAACCTCCTACACACCTGGTGGACCAGGTAACCCTTGTCTTCCATCGCTACCAACTTGTCCTTCGTCTCCAGGAAGGCCTCTTACACCTTTAGTTACTCCGAAAACCCGACCAGGTTGTCCTATCTGACCTTTTAGACCTTGAGGACCTGTCTGACCTGGGTATCCCTTGTCTCCAGGCTCACCTACAGGACCCTCTCCCTGAAGGAAAATAAGCATGTAGACACTTACAAATTACACTGCATACTTTGGTTAAAACTGGTATCACATGATCAATATCACAACAGCCACTGTCTTCCAATTAGTGCTGTTTTTGAGTGACCAGATATGTAAGACTCACAGGAGGTCCCTGAAAACCTGGTTCACCATCTCTTCCATCTAACCCAGGCCTTCCTTGCTCTCCTGGGAAACCACTAGTACCCGAGTCCCCTGGGTCACCAGGTTGTCCTGTATTTTGCAAGTGCAGGCAAAATATTACGATGTATATCTTCTCTCATGTGTATCTATACATGTAACGGAAAATTATTGCACCTTTCTGTGTAGCGGCTCTCAGCTCTCCTTTTCTGCCTTTGGGTCCAGGTAATCCTCTTGTACCAGGGAAACCCTGTAAAATTAAAAAAATTGCAGATGCAAATATTTTCATATCTCATATGATCTTAAAGGGACAAGATCACCCCAAAAATGAAAATTCTGTCATCATTTACTCTCAAGTTGTTTCAAATGTTGGTAAACAAACAGTTGCTGGTAGCCATTGACTTCCATAGTATTTTCTTCCATACTACGGAAGTCAGTGACTACTGTCAGCTGTTTGCTTACTAACATCCAGGTACCAGCAGAATCTTTAGGGCTTATCGAATAATTCAAATTTAATGTTTTTCCACAATTTCTTTTTTTTAAATTGAAGAATCACGGTTTTGAATAGAAATATTTCCAAACTTTAGAATTAGATACTTGACAATATGGCAGTAATAACAGTTAAGAGAAAAGAAGGGCTGAAAGCTGCTGTTCATTGTTTTTACAAAACATTTATAGTTAATAATAGTCTGGTGTTATACCTTTAGTCATTTTGAATTTGAATTACCTTGACTTTTTAGATTTTTAAAAAAGCATTTCCCTTGTATTATTTCTTAACACATAAGACAAGTTTGTACAAGATGTAGTTATATATGCATCTTTTCTGCAAAGATGTTTAACAAGTGATTTGTTTAACATTTACATCATCTTGACAACTTCATGTGTGGTGTAAAAGAATTTTCTTTAACCCTTAAATGCATACCTCAGGTCTTTAGTGACCCGGGACATCATTTACTACCCTCCCCCTCCTTCATTTTTTAAGTTTGACATAAGGTTTCTCAGTATTCCTCAATCTATTCATTATGAACAATTAAACAAAAACAAAAACAAACAAAAAAAACAAAAAAAAAAAAACAAAACAAAACAAAACAAAAAAATATATATATATAAAAGAATGTCTGTTTTCTGATTAATTTTAAGTAAAAAGTGTATAGGGTCGCTAGAGACCCAAGGTGTGTAATAGTATAAGTAAAAAATATTGTGTGCAAAAATATGTAAATATCTGATGACTAAATACATGCAATTCACCTTTAGTCCTTGAGGTGGCACTGTTTAATAGACAATAATGGCTGGTTTCACTCATAATTATCGCAAACATAAAACAAAATCTGCAATCATCAGCAAAATTTTAATTGATTTGAATGGCTTTACTGCAGAGCAATTACTGTACGTAATAAAATATAAATGTCACTGTCATTTGATAGTGGATGTGGTGAATAAGCTGCCAGTGATCAAAATATTGACTTTGAAGTCACAGAAAATGATAGTTTTGAGAAAATGCGCTCTGAGGATGACGGTGTTGGTACAATCATCTGCTCAAATTGAACCCTTCTAAGTTTCAAAAGGTAACGAGATATGCTTTATTTTATTCTTCTGTAACTGTTTGTAAACTATCAAGAGAGCTCTTTTGCTATTGCAGCAGTTAGAGATCCAACCATGCTCGATTAATATGTAAAATGATTGGCGAAACAGTCGTGCATTTAAGGGTTAACCAAAGGGTTAATAAAGAAAAAGTTACTTGAATCATGTTGTAGTTACATTTTCAATCTGACTATTTAAAACTGTAAAAAATTCAGAAAAGGCCTGAAAAAATCAAAAGTAATTTTTTTTGTCATACTGTCCAGCCCGAAAAATCATATAATTTTGGAACAACTTGGGGGTACATAAACAATGACAACATATTCATTTTTGTGTGAAATATCCTTTAACAAGGCATGAAGACATGGTTTATGTGTACTTACAAGTAGACCATCCAGGCCTTTGGGACCCGGCTGGCCCTGATCGCCCTGCTGACCCCACTCGCCTGCCATGCCAATGTCCCCAGCATCACCAGGAGGACCCGGAGGACCAGGTGGGGATTTTACATCGCAATCGCACAGACCATGGTCACCTGATCAAATAATAAGAATCGTCACCACTACAGCAGGATTAACAAAGAGGTACAAATGTCAACAACAAACACCAGCTGTGCTCCTAGAACAGATAGAAGAATTCTTCATTCTGCTCTATAAACAATTTAAAGAGAAGTTCACTTCCAGAACTAAAATTTATAGAAAATTAACGCTCCCTCATACAAGATGTTCATGTCTTTCTTTCTTCAGTCGTGAAGAAATTATGTTTCTTGAGTAAAACATTTCAGGAATTATCTCCATAAAGTGGACTTCAGTGCTGCCCTCAAGTTTGAACTTCCAAAACGCAGTTTAAGTGCAGCTTCAAATGGCTCTAAACGATCCCAGCCGAGGAAGAGGGGTCTTATCTAGCAAAATGATCTGTCATTTTTGAAACAAATTGACTGTTTATATACTTTTTAACCTCAAATGCTCGTCCCACGAGATGGGAGTTTTTTGACATACCCTAACTGTATTGACCGTATTGAACCAGAAAAAAACAGCTCACGCAGACTTAGACAAGACGAGCGTTTGAGGTTAAAAAGTATATAAATTGTTAATTTGTTTTGAAAACGATCGTTTTGCTAGATAAGACCCTTCTTCCTCGGCTGTGATCCTTTAGAGCCCTTTGAAGCTGCATTTAAACTACATTTTGGAAGTTCAAACTTGGGGACACCATTGAAGTCCATTATATGGAGATAATTCCTGATTTTTTTTCTCAAGAAACATAATTTCTTATCAGCTGAAGAAAGAAAGACACAAACATCTTGAATGACAAGGGGGTGTCTAAAATATCTGTAAATTTTTGTTCTGGAAGTGAACTTCTCCTTTAAGTTTCCCACAATGTCATTCACAACATGACATGATCTTGGCCATACATTCATTCATTCATTCCTTTTTTTGAAACCCCAGCTGTTTATTAGCTTCAGCATTGATCTTACCCTTTGGTCCCTTTTTCCCTGCACTTCCTGGACGTCCACGTGGTCCTGGTGCACCTTTGAAGTATTCTTCCACTGCATCAAGACATTAATAGTCTTTAATACTTCTTCATAACATTCATTATTACCAAGGTCTCTATTTAGAAAGGATGCCTTAAGCTGATCAAAAATGACAATAGTTTTACATTGTTACAAAGCATTTCTGTTTCAAATAAATTAAATTTTTCAAAAAATCATGGGACCATGTTAAAGCAGAAAATATTAAGCAGCGCAATTGTTTTCAACACTGATAAAAATAATAATATAAGAAATGCTTCTTGAGCAGAAGTCAGCATATTAAAATGATTTTTGAAGGATCTTGTGACACTGAAGACTAGAGTAATTATGCTGAAAATTCAACTTTGCATCACAGGAATAAACTACATTTGAAAATTGCAACACTAATATCATATCAGTGTATAAGTATGAAAAAGCTTTTTTAGCATGACATTTAGTGATGGCATCCAGTTTAGTTCTGGTTTGAAAATTCACACTTACATGATGTCTTTGGTCCAGGTGGTCCTTGAAATCCAGGAAGCCCATCGGGGCCAGGTGGCCCAGGCTGAGTGGCAGGAATACCTGGTTCTCCAGCTTCACCTTTGGCTCCCTTTTGTCCCCGTGGTCCCTCTGGACCCCACATATCCACTGTGGATCAGAGAAACAATCATATCAATGTAAAAATTAGTGTCTAAGCCCACATGTGTTTAAAAATAAAGTGTTAAATTCATTCAAAAATTTTTTGAAATTGCAGCCATTTGTAAATGTTATGGGTCTGGCTTCTGGTCTCATCCGTTTCCAGCTATTTTTAGCTGTACAAAACAGCTCTTATGCTGCTTGATATTCCAAATAAGTGTGAAATTTAGCAAAACAATTTTTGCAGTGTATACTGTTTATAATTCTGGATTACTCGTCTCACAATTCAAGCCATAACCAAGCCATTCAATGCAAAGTATGGCAAAGAGCCGTATTACTTGTCTAAACTTCTCTTTGTTTTAACAGACAGACAACATACAAGTTTGCACCAACATGAGGGTGAATAGATAATGACAGAATTTCCATTTTAGACTGAAAAATACCTGTTTGTTGTTCAATAGGAGGGGGGCCTGCGGGACCCGGCTGTCCTTTGACACCCTTAGGACCATACCTTCCAGTTGGACCACGCTCTCCTGGAGGTCCTGGAGGACCCACTATATAAGCAAGAGAAACAGACAGAAGCAAAGAAAGACAAATTCTGAAAAAGTACTGAGAAACTGTATATTGAAAGTTAGATTAGAACTACTCAGATTTCTGCAATCTGCATTTTTAGTACCTCCAGTATCATCAAAAGGACTTATCACCTCTCCGGGTTCTCCTCTGTCTCCCTGTTGAATGATATGCATTTAGGTCATACAACTTTTGATGCAGATTGAAAAAAACAGAAATGGATTTATACCTTGCGTCCATATTTTCCTGGGAAACCTGGTAGTCCAGTGTCACCCTGTAGGAATGGAGAGAGACTTTAATGTCCACATAAATGCTCAAATGTCAATGCACTGTTGGGAAAATGATCAAAATGATATACCCTAAGTCCTGGCAAGCCATTTCGTCCTTGGTTTCCCTGTAATTAATAAGAATTGATTAAATATTTTGGATAAAAATGTTGAATATGTGTGCATATCCATAAAAAGTACCGATTAGAAAAAAAAGAAGCAAAAAGGCTGATGAAGACCTAGCTGGTCCATGAAACATTCAGTTGTTATTTTTTTTTTTTTTTGGTAAAAAGATATAAGCTCCTAATCAATCTTACCCGCTGTCCAGCAAAACCTGACACACCAGTCTCTCCTTTGGTGGATAAATATCCCTGAAATAATTAAAAAAACAATTATTATCAAGATACTGGTAAAGTCCCTTAGGCACTCTGCTTAAATAAGGAAAGACCATCTGCAAAAGTTTTTTTTTTTAATTTTACAATCAGACCAAAATTATCAAACAGGAAGTTGTTTTTTTTTTTTAACTCTAAGGCAGGGTTTTCATTCCAAAACTATTTTTTGTGTGTTCAAAAAAGCTCAAATGCCACCTACTAAATCTCCTGTTTCACCTTTATATCCTTTAATGCCTTTTACACCCTGTTAAAACAAATCAGTGAGATGAAAATTACAGTAGAGAGACCATTTGCTCCACTAAGATAAAATATTTGTAATGTTTTCATAAACTGATGCTCTTCTTGCCTGCCATTCTGGAGGGGCGGGTCGGGTTTGCGAGTAAAGTCCTGGTGGGCCCGGCTCTCCAGTCTCCCCCTGTGGTGAGGATATAAAATTGCAGATTATATACACCATAAATGCAGATCATAGACTATAATATTAGTCTAACATACGATACTAAACATTTGTCTCACCAGTTCTCCTTTGACTCCTTTTAATATCTTAGTGCCTTCACCCTGTACACAGACAACACATTAACATCAAATGGATATATTAGAATGCACTGACATGAAAAACGAATGTGAACCTTTTTTAAAATTAAGCAAAACATTGTGTTTTACTACCTTTTGTCCTTTAACACCTTTACTTCCAGTAGGACCCTAAAGAAAGATGAAACAGTAAGACGTGACTGTACATTTGGAATAGAGCAAGCAGTAGTTAGTATAACTGAGGATGCCAAAATGATTAATTATTAATGATAGATTAATCAAATTAATTGCACATCAATTTGAGCTAAAACCACTTTCTTAATGAGTCATTTAATCATTCATTCAACCAATTTGTTAAAACGGCATTCAGAAACAAATCAAGTGACTGTTCTTTATGAATGGATCTCTGATTCATTTGCTCATTTAATTTATTTTTGTTAGCGAAGTTGAGCAAAAACAGACAATACTGACATGTCTAAAATATAACACAGTATCAACTTCTTTTTTATTGAAACTGTGCAGATATTTGAGAACAGTACTCTTTGTGTGATATTGCTGAACTGTATCATATGATATAAACACATTTTTTGCCCTTGCATCTTAAATAGTGATATATAACTACATTTTAATAAGCTACACCTAACTCACCCAAGGACCTTGAAATCCTGGCAGTCCTCTGTACCCGGGGTCACCAGTTGGTCCCTGTAAGGGTGAAATTTAATGTTTTAGAAAACACGTTTGCCCCGTCACCTTTTCATACCTGATGGTTCAGTTTCTGTTGTCACAAAACAAATGATAAAATTCAAACTTACGATAAATCCTGGTAAACCTGGGTGTCCTGGATCTCCCTGTAATGCGTCAGAGAAAAATGACGCATTTTTTAAGAATTAAATCAAAAACATTTATGTAAATTCAATTTATAGTAAATGTAAACATAATAAAGGTTTATGGTAAACTTCTTGGTCGACAAAAATATCGCCCTGGTTTCTGGTATCACACTCTATGGTGAAACTTTTAGTTTCTCTTACCCTGAATCTTTCCATATAGACCCACAACTCCAAAGGGTCACCCTTCTCCCCCTTCATTCCTGGGTGGCCCTACAGAATATTAGGGTGTTAGAAAAGAAAAGCATTATAGGTTAGATGGGTCATATGCATAGACTCCATGCAATGTCTCAATAATTTACTATGTGACACATAAATAAATGAATACGCTCATACTAATATTCCAGGTCCGCCACTGAATCCTGGCTGGCCTGATGTTCCTGAATCTCCCCGAGTTCCATTACAACCGTCTGCTCCTGGTTTTCCACGAGGCCCAGACGGCCCAGGATGGCCCTGATGAGAGATAACAAAACAAAGACTTGACCAGCATATTCTTTTGTACCTTTACCGAGCCATACTGGGCAAATCCAAAACTAAGGAAAGGTATATATGGTATCTTGAACTATACATATTACTAGATGGATGGCTTGTTTGTTCTCATGATTAGTTTTAATACATATAACTATGTATTGAACATTAGTGTCTTTTTGTTGTCAGTTTGTAAAACTCTTCTTTATGTTGTGCCTAAAAGGGTCAGAAATGACCTCTTCCATTAAGGGGGGACATTTTTTTACATTTGTGAGGGCAATTTTTTATGATCACCTTATTATTATAAAAAACATACTATGTTGTCTTTAACTGTCACTGTCCCCTCAGTGAGACTTTTTAGTGAAGTTTACTTCACTATATTACAAATAAATTCTAATCTAATCATGTCAAACTATATATTGTTGGAAAGGTCTAAAACTCCTAAATAGATATTTTACCACTGTTTTTTGTTACAAATTATGTAGGAACAGTAATAGATTAATTTATGACAAGAGTGCACCTCAAAAATCTACATCATAACTACATCATTCTGACCTTTGTCACAAAAAGTCTTTTTCGTTGCCTTTTTCCCTATCACGTTTTAGAAATCATCAGAAATGATAAATCATTTGAAAGCTAAAAACCTCAAAATTCATCCTTTGAAAGCCATTTTAAAATCAGACATTGCATTACCATGGAAATGGGACTTCAAAATCATATTACAAAATGTATTTGTTCATGAATTATAACAATTTAAGGTTGAATAGTGCACTTTTATGTCTATGTTCAAAAATGGGGGTGACAGTTAAAGAGTTAATGTCAAATACTTGAATTTACCCAATTACTTTAATCAATATTTTAAACTGCTGTCAATAACGTTAGACCGTTTAAAATTGTATCTAAATTTTACATGTAAAAACAAGAGCTCATAGGGCTGCAATGTTATGACAAAAATCGTTATTGTAAATTATTGCTCTTTATATTGTACTAATGATTATTAATATCGATACAGAAAACAATATAAAATGTTTTGTTTTGGGCACGTCACGTTCTGGCTTCACAGACAAACATGTCGGTCCACGACTATAACCAAGTCTAGCACAAGTTATGCAAAAACTCGTAATTAACATTTTATTTATATCGTATCTGCACTGTGATGTTTATGTTGAGGGAATTTGTGAGTGTGTGCACTCAACAACAGCTCCAGCGTTTTCAGTTTTGAGCTCTAAGCGCCTCTGATTGGCCAATGCATTCCTAAGTTCAACATAAATGCGTTTGATTGGTTATAAGGCTCAACGCTGCACAAAACAGCGCATAAAAGTAATCTGATGCAGTGTAAGCGAATCTAAATGTAATACCACAAATTTACACTTTTCATTAATTTTCACATTTTTTAATTTTAATCATGACAGCCGTAATACTTTGTTTAATTGAGTATGGGCATTTTTTGCCCATTTATCATGAATTTATGGGGCATTTTTGTTCATTTTAGTGGTATTTTTACCACAAGCCCTTGTTGTTAAACATAATACTGTATATAAATAAAATCATACTTACCGGAACACCATCTGCTCCATTAAACCCTGGAACACCCTCCATTCCCTAAAGAAAGCCACAAACACAATAGCATTTAATCTTGTCCCATGTAAAGTTTTACTCTTTAACCCACTCTCAGAATTACTCTTGAGATTGTTTTAAAGAGAGGATGAGGCTAAAGAGAACAATGAGGCTAAAAATAGCTAAACCTACAAAAGTCATGTACATTGAGACATTGTGTCTCTAATCAAATAATCAAAACTTAGGTGAAAATGACCAATATTTCTGCACTAAAATGTATGTATTTTATAATTATCACATAAGTATTTACATTGATTACCCTTACTTAAACCTATTTTCAAACTGGTTGTCATTTATTTTGTGTGGATATATTCATACATTTTACCATGGTGAATAAGCAGAGGCTTCATGACCAACTAGAAATTTAATTGCAACTGCCATTAGGAGAAAAGCATCAGTCATACAGTACTGGAGAAAAGATGGTATAAATTCCATCTAAACCTATTGTTTTAAGTTATTACATAACAGCAGAAGTGGAAATTAGGACAGAGGGACTCACCACACTTCCTTTTGGACCCATAAAGCCTCCTCTGCCACGATCTCCCTTCTCTCCTTTAGGGCCCTGGAGACCAGGGTCTCCCGGTCGCCCATTAGGGCCTGAGGGTCCCTGGGGACCAAGGGGGCCAGGCAATCCCTGCAGTTCACATACAGAAAATGACAAATTAGTTTAAATGGCATACAGATTTGAATAAATTAAAAGTAGGTCATTGGCGCCGATAGCTTTGTGGGCATCGCGCCGACCTACAGCGTCATTGCGCTCCGGGCTTCCCTGGTTCGAATCCCAACTCAAGGACCTTTCCTGATCCCACCCCATCTCTCTCTCCCACTCTGCTTCCTGTCATTACTAAACTGTCCTAAATGCCAAACAACAAATGAAAAAAAGTAGGTTCACTTACAGTCAGCAATTATGAGGTTTTAGAACATAAAATAATACCAGTTAGATCATAGGAAAAAAAATTGTACAGTAATGTGGACACCTCCATAAATGTAGGCTGACATTTACCACAAAAAAGCAGCTCACTGAGTGATCACAGAATGTCATTTTTTTATCAAATGTATTACCTGATTTTTTTGTGACAAAATTAAACATTATATAACTGTACTCACTGCTAAAGCATTACTAGAAATGTCACTGCTAATTATTTTTAGTAAAAATTAACGTGAATAATTATAGCAGTGAATTGCATTGTATAGTGCACTAAAATATTAAACCTAATGCTATATTGATATAATAAACTATAAGTTCATGACTGTAAACTACTAACTATAAAACATACATTTATTTATATTTATCTATGTATGTCATAGCTAACTACCATATTTCTCTTAAGTTTTCTTCAAAAAATATATTATGCATAGTATGCATTTGTTGCAACAACTAGGATAACCTACTACTACTACTACTATTTGTTGCATAATACATTTGATTTCACCTACTTTTTAATAGTATGCAGTATACAGTGTACACTGTACACTTCTGAGTAGGCACTAAACTAATATAATTCCATTTATAACATAATCCATTTTACATTTCACAACATGACCACTAGATGGCAAACTTTGCTAACACGCTGTAAAGCTCTATACCGCCATCCAGTGCTCTTATCACCACATTGCATATAAAATTTAATTGCATGACACAGTGTAAAGTGGAAAATATTCGTTGTTCCTTCACTTGATCTGAACTCATTAATGGGCCAAAGCATACATCAGTCAAACATCTGCCTGGTGTACACCTCACATTTTTTAACCATATACAAAAATGTCCTTCGTACGTTGCACTTTAATAGAACTGTGTTATTAGATGTGTGGTTTTGGATTCTGCCCTCTTGTGGATCTGTTCTTCTCTTACTTCTCAGTGCTGTTTCTAATGGAAAAGGACAAGGAAACAGGCCTGTGTTTGTGTCTAGAGATTTGTATGGGTAAGAACTTAAATCCAGTGAGCAAACCAAGTTCTACTGTGATGGGATGGATTGATAAACAGACGCCCTGCTGTCTAGTGCACACTTAAACCCTCTGGCCCCAATCCACAGTCAGACAACTGATCTGAGATCCTGTTAAGAGTGAAGAAGAAGAACATGAAGGACACACTGCATCTGATCAAAGAAAATACTGCATACTAGATGTCATTCACACAGAACACATCTATGTCAACAAAGCATAAAACAACATCCCAGATTAAGAGAGGCATCAGGGTAGTGTGCTGGTTATTTGAATATACTTGATGACACTGATTGAGCTTAACATGCAAAGTTCGGAGGTCTAAGATGTGGAATATGGAATAGCGTTTGTGAAACTTAAATAAAGTATGCATATTTAATGCATGTATGAACCTAAATAAGACCTAACCAGATATTTTTCATATTAAACAGAGCTTAACTCTAAGAAACACTTTCAATAAGTGGTGAGGGAAATCCAGCTTTGGCAAAAAGTGGCTGGGACATGTCCCACCTGTTCAGCCATAAATTATGCCTATTTGGACAAGTAAAGAGTAGAGGTCTAAAAGTGATTAACTAAAAACAAAAAGGTGCCAGATTACAGCCAAGAACTAAATTTGCAGTTTTAGGTTTTTATAAACAGGGCCGGGTGAAATATAGAGGTCTTAAGGTCCTCATCAGTCACACAGAGGTGAATCATATGCGCGAGGTGTTTTGTGGCTCGGGAAGTCAAGTACTTTGACCTCTGACCTTACAGAGGTTCTGGCTACCGTTTAAGCTGAGCTAGTGTGAAGGTGTTTATTCAGTGTTACAGAGTATATGAAACTGTACTGCATTATTCCACAGTAAACATTTCAAGTAAATATAAATGTTTCTGTATTGTACCAACAATTCTGTCTCTGTGTTAAAGTGCCTTACGCAATTTTATTGTGCTATACATTCATGACCTGGCTGAATATGAAGTGTGAGAAATGGATTTGTATTTCTAAAATATATTTATCTGACATTAAAGAAGTGAAGTTGGTGTTGGAGGCACTTAAAAATTGATATTTCCCATGGTAAAAACAACAACAACAAAATAAAAAAAAAAACAATAAGTGGTTCTAGCAATATAAGAAAAAAATTAGAAATTAGACATAATATATTACAAAAAACATTTCTTAACTGTACAACTTATTACCATGGAAATGGAGCATGAGGAATGTCTCAATTGTCTCACTTAACTCATAAATCAGCTAAAACAGATATTGTTGAAAGTCTACTAAGCCTAAAATTACAACAGTGGCATTACTGCTCTACACTATTATAAATAAACATTCTTTATTGGCATCTATGGTTTCATGAAGACACTTTAACATCCATGGAAACTTTCAGTTGCACAAAAGGTTCTCTATAATGAAAACAACAACAACAACAACAAAAACCTTAATACATGCAGATATTAAGACTTGTTTGGCTTAATATAATGTAAATGATGTCTATGAGGCATATTTTGGATTATGGGGGGGCGCCATTATTTTAATGACATCAAATGGTTTTACTTGGCGAGCTACTGGTGCTACCTGTTGCAATTTTTACGGTAACACAACTCGAAAAATAAAATACTGATATGATCACCATAGCTACTGAAAGATCTTACAGGTGGCAATGGATATAAGTACAGGAAAGTGAGTGAAATCTGCGCTGAGAAACTCCTTCAGGGGCTGCAGCGTCTTGACAAGCATCAGCATGTTTACATCCTGCCAGGATGGCATCTAGCGTTTCTTGTCTCTGCCATTTGTAAGCTCTTTCAGTAGCTGTGGTCTACTAAAAGCCTGAAAGGCATCAGGGCTAAAGTGGAAAGAACGCAGGTCTTTAGGTTTAAGGCCTAAGTTTTATTTGTCCACAGGCATCTTCCCGTTTGTTTCTTGCTAGGAAAGTGCATCACTTCTCTTGTTGCCCTTCGACTGAAAATTAGAACCAAAAGCTGCACAATGTGGCATTGTATCAGTATTTTATTTTCCGAGTTGTGTATTTCAAGTTGTGTTGTGGTAAAAATAGCAACAGGTAGCACCAGTAGCTCACTGAGTGCAACCATTTCAAGTCATTGAAATACTGGCGCCCCCCATAGTCCAAAATATGTGTAAAACAATATAGTTTTTAAATAACATAAATCTTTTTCTACTACATATTTCAGTAAGAGGCACCATTTATGTTATATTAAGCCATACTGGTTCCCTTTAAGAAAAACAAACAAACAAAAGTGTCTAAAAGTTTCTTTTTGGAGCCCAAAATGGTTCTTCTATGGCATCACTGTGAAAACACCATTTTGGAACCTTTATTTTTAAAAGTGTATATCATATTTTTATAGGCTGAAATGTTTAACAATTGGAACTGATATATAGAATAGAATTTACAATAATATACAAGTAGGCCTAACTGCTTTAATAACAGAAGCAAACTATCTCCATTAACTCCACAAGTCTGAGTCAGAATTGATGATCATCTGTACAAGATAACATGATCAATGTCACAAAATAACTTAAAATTTAAGTATTTTCCAAAACAGAGGCATGGAGTAGGCCATAGTAATTTAAGCTGCTCATTATTTAGCAGTTGTATTATCCAGCAAATCTCTCCTTCCTCTAAATGCACAAGTAACCTTGCGCCTTCTGCCAAATATATTATGTACATTCCCAAACTACAGCAAATATACGGCCCATTAAATATGACTTACTCTATACTTAGAGCTTAAGGATTGTTTTGACATGTTGTAGCAACATCTTATCAATCACCCAAATTTCCTTAGCAACAATCTAGCTAAAACCCATAAAATCACATGTTTGTTGTTATTTTTAAGAGTACATACAAACTTCCTGTCGGATGCCCTCCAGGGCATGTTTTCACTTCTACACATCCTTGACACACTCTGTATGTGGATACATTATCTGCTGAAAGTTTTTGGCAAAATAAAGCATTACCGTATCTGGGTTTAATCTATCCACAAGTCACAGTCATTGAAAGTTTACTAAAGATAATGTTACTCCATGGCCACTGCCTGGCTATCTTGCAGATTTTCTTCCACCCTTTTTTCTACACATGCAAAAAGATCACTTTCCTGCTGCCTTTAAGGTATAAAAGATCAAATACATGAGATCTGTTATTTCCTGGGCCACCACAAGTGTCCAGGTCAGTTCCCTGCTGGCCTTTCCATGTCCTGTCCCCTACTATGTGTCTTCCTGATTTCTTGACCCATACTTTCTGTTCTGCTCAACAGGATAAAATCAACCTGCTGTGCCCTAGAGAACCAGCAGACTTATACAAATATAGCAATATAAAAAAGACAAAACTAAAGTGCTTTTGCCACTAGTCTCAGCATATTTGTGACAAAATACAGCTTTGCATCACAGAAATAAATTATATTTTAAAATGTATTGACAAAAGTAAACAATTATTTTAAATTGCAATAATATTTTTTTGCAGTTATATTTATTTCTTTTGAATGAGTGTGTGTCATGACTCATGAGGCCTTGACAGTGATAGGACTGACAACACTCTTTATAACATATACATTAAGTGAAATGAGCCAGTCATGATGATAGACAAGCATGAGCATTGGCAGTCTGAAGTACTTAAATCTGATTTGAATTCTTGGCACACTACACAGCAAATGCACTCAGATGAAAGGTTCTTGGCCAAAGTCCTATCAATCACAGATTAGTGTGAATGCGCAGAAGCGTGTGCTTGTGTGGAGCCGTTAGTCTCCATGCACCTGCATAAACACAGTCAGATTAAGTCCATCTCTCTGATTAACTCCACCTCCACTGAAAACTGGAGTTTTGGTCTCAGGATCTTTTTATTTGTTCACTTTGATCATCTGGCATTGCTTTTGAAGATGTCTGTCTGCTTGCGAAAGAGAAGATCAAACGTCCTTCAACCCTGCTGATTGCATTACATCTCATATCCGTCCTGTCCCATCCTACCAGTGCAGATGCTAATGAGGAGTGAACAGCCCTCCTCAGAATTGACAACAGACAAGTAATAATGGATGACGTGAACAGTTACTGAATAGTGCAGTGTGGAGTACCACAAGGCTCAGTACTAGGACCGTTGCTTTTCACGCTTTACATGTTACCCTTGGGAGATATCATCAGGAAACATGGTGTTAGCTTTCACTGTTATGCTGATGATGATCAACTCTATATATTTTGCTGCCCGACGAAACATACCGATTCACAAAACTAACGGAATGCACAGACGATATAAAAACTGAATGACTAGTAATTTTCCATTTTAAAAAACAATTATTGCTTTAAATTTCATAGTGGGTAGATAAGAGTCAGAAACAGGGCAAAAGCAAGTCTAAAAGTCTAAATTTAAAGGAAGGGGGAAGTGCAGCTGAATGGCTTTTAATGCGCTTAGAAAAATACAAACAGCAGTCGCCATAAGTGAACATTTATGTGAGGAGGAAAGTTTAAGTCACTGACAGGTCCTGGGTGTGCCAGGTGAGAGTTAAACTCTCCCAGGGTTCTCCATTTCAGAGTGGAGCCATACAACGTCCAGGTCATTTCCTGTTTCTCTCACCCTCTGCTGCTGCCTCACACCATCACTTCCTCGCTGCATAAATCTCCTGTCTTTTGTTTTTTCACTCTTTTCATTTCACTGCATGTCTCTCCAAGACAAATTAGTTTAAATTCTGTTTTTAAATCTGCTGACCCTGTTGGCCTTAACAAAATGCAACCCTTCTTGAACTTTCCATATTTGCCACCTTTCTTTTCAACCCCCCACGCTGTATCCATGGAGTGTGACAGTAATGCCACATTTAAAGTGTTAAGTGTCTCCTCACCTCCTTCATTACATCATTGCCCAAAAATCTGCAGGGAAAAACAGGAGACACAGAAAAGCTGAGGAGGTGATTTATGTTAACGTTTAAGTATGTAACTAAATAAGATTTCTGAAGCAGAAACTGCATTTTCTTCTAGTTATTAAACACTTGAAGGCAGAATAATGGAGAGTTTATACACTGTAAAACATGATTGTTGTAATTAGCGATCACATCTTAAAATTTTGTGTTAAAATAACTTTTCTCAGATCTAAATTGTTGAGATGACTCAAATACCCAAGGTGTCATTTACACTAAAGGCAGCATGGGCCATGGTTTTTTTAAAGTTGAAACAACAATTGTTTTTTAAAGTGTATTTATTATAAATATGTTACTTTTTCTAATACAATTATATAAACGTATGGAAGTCCATTTCCGCCACTGAATACGAGTTTTGCGAGTTTATATCTCACAATTCTGACATTATTCTGTTTGTATTTACTTCTTTTCTCACAATTGCAAGTTCATATCTCAGAATTGTGCATTTATGTCTCACAATTCTGACTTTATAACTCGCAATTGTGATACACACCTGCAATTCTGAGAAAAAAGTCACAATTGCAAGTTTATATCTCAGAATTGTGAGTTTTATCATGCAATTCTGAGAAAAAAAATCAGAATTGTGAGTTTATATCTCAGAATTCTGATTTTATAACTCGCAATTGCGAGTTTATGTCTCCCAATTCTGACTTTATAACTCTCAGTTGTGATATACACTTGCAGTTCTGAGAAAAAAGTCACAATTGCGAGTTTATATGGAGATAAAATAATGCCATAAAGATTTGCATGTGAAGAGTACGTGTTGTGCAAGTGTACATAAGACTGTAAGCGTAAATTAAATTTGCATGCGCAAGAGAAGCTTTGTAAAAGTGTAAATCGTGTTTCAAGCGTAAGAAAAAACAGATTTGCAGCATTTTACTGTTACTCGTAAGTGTAATTCATGTGTTGTGAAACTGCAGCTTCATGCTTTCGCAAAATAAATAGGATCTGCATTCTTCCGACTTCCATTTCTCCGCGCTTACACTTTTGGCACGTTCTTTTCGCTAAAATACGGTCAAAAGCACTGCAAGCCTGTGAACAGTGATTTGCACAGGAAAACAACAGTTTGCAAAACAGATTGACTGCGTAGGACCAATATGTATGTGAAAAAACAGACTGTTGCAAATGTCTAAATGACTTGTTGTGTATGTAGGACACAAAGTTGCCGAAATAATCCGATACGTACAGCTCCGTCTTTCTTTTTTCTGCGCTTACACTTCTGGCACGATTCTCTCACTCACTGAGTTTTGCAAGCGTGAGGGGGAGGGCGGGGCCACCACCTTTCTGTAGCCAATCAAATGAGACTCTCGCGGACTCCATTTACTCTTACCTGATTGGTTCAATAAACACATCACACGCCAAAACATTTATCTTCATTTAGTTCTCGCTGTCGCTCGCTTCCGGTGGAATGGTACCTTTAATGTAGACATACATTAAAAATAAAATAAAATAAAAACACGATATGCCATTAGTCAGCATCTGACGGCTCATCTGACTGTGATCTCATATTTAGATGTTTCTTTATGAAAACAGTGGCATAATACACTGAAATAAAATGTTCTTTAGGCGTATAAAAACAGTAGTTGTGCATGGGTAGAATTTACCCGCTGGAGGTTTTTAGGTGTACAGCGACCCCTAGCGGTGCTAGTGTTAAACATGGCCTAGTATCTGCACTAGCAGCATAATTTGTCATTTATAATAACATGCATAATTTCACCTGTCTACTGATCAGGGACGACTCAAATTTTTTAACTAAAATTTGGTTCAATATTGTGAATATAACATATTTTTTTTCACTTTAACATGTTATAATTTAAGGGGATTTTGCAATTTTTATTACAATTGAGTGTTAAATACAATAAACAGAGACATGGTCTGGAAAATCGTCAAATTCAGATTTATGTAGCTTTATTGTTATAGTAAAAAGGTTTTATCAAAAGTATAGCACTCTGATACTATTGTTGAGCATTGTCACGTAATGTTTAACATCAGCTATATATTAGGCTATATTATATGATATATGCATTTCAATGTAAAGCCAAACCAATCCAATAATGTTAACACCAGCTAACAATTCAGGATGAACACATAGTCTAGTCTAATGGTACACAACTTATAAAGTATCATGTTTTAATTAAGTTGTTGTTTATTTATTTATTTATTTTAATGTACATGTACATTAAAAGTACCATTCCACCGGAAGCGAGCGACAGCGAGAACTAAATTAAGATAAATGTTTTGGCGTGTGATGTGTTTATTGAACCAATCAGATAAGAGTAAATGGAGTCCGCGAGAGTCTCATTTGAATGGCTACAGAAAGGTGGTGGCCCCGCCCTCCCCCTCACGCTTGCAAAACTCAGTGAGTGAGAGAATCGTGCCAGAAGTGTAAGCGCAGAAAAAAGAAAGACGGAGCTGTACGTATCGGATTATTTCGGCAACTTTGTGTCCTACATACACAACAAGTCATTTAGACATTTGCAACAGTCTGTTTTTTCACATACATATTGGTCCTACGCAGTCAATCTGTTTTGCAAACTGTTGTTTTCATGTGCAAATCACTGTTCACAGGCTTGCAGTGCTTTTGACCGTATTTTAGCGAAAAGAACGTGCTGTTACGAGTAACAGTAAAATGCTGCAAATCTGTTTTTTCTTACGCTTGAAACGCGATTTACACTTTTGCAAAGCTTCTCTTGCGCATGCAAATTTAATTTACGCTTACAGTCTTATGTACACTTGCACAACACGTACTCTTCACATGCAAATCTTTATGGCATTATTTTATCTCCATAAGTTTATATCTCAGAATTGTTAGTTTTATCATGCAATTCTGAGAAAAAAGTCAGAATTGCGAGTTTGTATCTCAGAGTTGCGAGTTTATGTCTCACAATTCTGACTTTATAACTCACAAGTGATGACTTTTTATCACAGAATTCTGACGAGATAAAAAGTTGCAATTCCCTTTTTAATTTTTTTTTTTATTTAGTGGCACAATAAAAAACAGGCTTCTCGAAAAAAAAAAAAAAACGCTTTTATTAATATGAAAATGTTATCAAATCTTGTTTTAAACTTTGTTTTTTACAGAAATAAACCAATTCAAAGAGAAAATACTTTTTTCCTCCTACACCCCAAATTGCATTTTTTTCTTCTAAACAAAAAACTCATTCAAATGAATTATGTTTTTCCTAAAAACAAGATTAGGGGACAAGAATAGCGGAATTACACTGGTAATCCAATGTTATGTGCCGAACTCTTAAACAGCTCAGAGCTTTCATCTTTGATTGCTATAGCCTCAAATATGAATGATGCACTGTACAGGTTAGTACAGTTTTGCGGTACATGTAATCATGCAAGAGGGAAAACAGCTGGAGCTGGTGTAGACCATGTGAGATGTCCCTCATAATGCCCTGGGCCTTTCTTCTTCTCTGTTCAAAGTATGAAATATGAATCTAGACTTCATAGGCCCACTGCAATGAATTTAGAGCAGATGTTTACAATGGTTTGAAAACAGATGAACAGAAGACTCTCTCACTCTCTCTCAGTAAAAGTATTTTTATGAATACTTTTTTTTGTACTGATGCACTAAATTGATCAAAAGTGGCAGTTAAGACACTTATAATGTTAAAAAAATATTTTTCAAATAAATGCTGTTCTTTTGAACTTTCTGTTCATCAAAGAATCCTAAAACACACTGATTATATTACTGTTTTCAACACTGATAATATGAACTTTTTTTTCACTAAATCAGTTTTTAGAATGATTTCTGAGGGATCAAGCTAAAGATTTAGCTTTAGGAACAAATAATTATAACTAATATTTCTCATTGTTTTTTACTGGGTGTTGATCAGAACAAATACAGTCTTTCAGAGGTGCACATGAGCTCAAGGTCACATGTTTCTGAATCAGCAACAAACAGTAGCTCTAATCTAAAAAGATGACTCAGGAAACAGGAAACACTCTGGAGAGTAAAGGCAAGAAGCCCAGATAAATGTCTAAACATCAGGACCACACTCTAAACTACTAATTCAATGCAGAAATGAGGGTTCACAAAGGGCCATTGAACGATATCTAAATATCATTTATTCCTCCTCATTTGTTCCAAATCTGTATGCTGTCATTTTGTGTGGAACACAAAAGCAGGATGTTCGGAGAATCTTAAAAGAAAATTGCAAGATTTTTCCACAAGTTTTCGACACACAAACCCAGAAGAGGATGGGAATTTACCAGCAATCCGTGATAATTGCGAGTTTCCTCACCCACTTGTGTGACTGTGTAATATTATGTTCTAAGGCAGAAATCCAAGCAGTAGTGTGTACATCCAGTCCTAGGCCTGGATCATATTAGTCACAAGAGCTCTCAGAGGCCTAAAACACAAGTGGAGTTGTGCTTCTTTCTTACACCCCATCGCAATATACACAGGCTTACAACAGGACAACATTGTTGTTCAACGCTGTCGTTGCCTTGAACCGTAGACTTTATTAAAACGTACATTACTGCAGCCAGCATGGAGACAGAAATAGCATCTAGCTTATTATATCAAACCAAAACAATCACCCAAGACGGGCACGGATGACTAACGGGCTAACATATTTTAAGATGTTTTTATACTGAGAACATCTGCAAAAGACAAGGGCGAGATGAGTCACTTTTCCTGATTACAATACAAGAGCATGTGAAGACGGCACTCCAGGTGTCTCTCCTCGCTCTCTTTGTTTTCGCAAATTCTCTAAGGCAGCACCAGGAGAAAATTAACTGCAAAAGAAATATACTACCCATCATGAGATTACATGTGACATCATCTTCATGTTCTAGATGTGAATCACTCAAGCAGGTGCTGAGGGTCTCGCAAGGCTGGGTTGGGTGTAATGTGTAATGTTCCCTCCGATATTTGTTTTTGCTAAGCTGAACTACTTGTACTGGGAAACTGAACCTTCAGACACCTGAGCAAAAACACCTCATATCAGGTTGCTAACTTAAGTTGTCTAACTGGAGTAAGTCACAATGTACTGGCATTTTTTTTATCCATTAGTTCTTCTTCTTCTTCTTCTTCCTCCACTCTGGAAGCCTATGGCAGCCCATAGAACCACTTGTGGGAAAGTTATGAAATTTGGCACACAGATAACACAGTTAAACACAGGAAATTTGTCTCTATTTCAAACTCTCTAGCGCCACCGAAACAAAATTGTCTCAGATCATCTTCACACAATGCTGGCAATAAAGTGCGTTAACAAATTTGACTAAATTTGCGCAAAAAAATGGATCTATATCTTCATATCTTTGCAACACTTCAGCGGATTCTGACCAAACTTTGTATGTGTTATACCAAGTATGGCTTGAGAACACACGAGTAGTTTTGGAACCTACTGGTTAAAAGATATTTAAAATGTAATTTTTGTTTATAATTTCGGAACAGTTTGACCAAAAATCATAGAATTGATTTCAATAGATTCAGAGTGGCGCACCTAACTAACCTATACCCAATTGACCCATGTCAGCTATTTTGAGCACTGACCATTTCAAATTTTGTAATAAAATGTTGTATTTTACAAATGCTTTAGCGTATCAGAATCAGAACAGCTTTATTGCCAAGTATGCTTACGCATACAAGGAATTTGTTTTGGTGTCAAAGACTTCCAGTGCACAGAGACGACAACAACAACACAGAGAAAATAATATAAGTTGAGAATAAAAAAATACACATACGTAAATATAAATAGACAAAAATTGCAATATAAGATTTAAGAAAATAAATAAATTGTATATACAGTTGTGCTACAGATGATAGAAAAAGAACAGAATTGTTATGAATCTTATAAATCCTACAGAACTGCTTGCGGGAAAGTTTTGAAATTTGGCACACAGATAGAGGACAGTCTCAATATTAACCATAGCAAATTCTCAAACTCTCTATCACCACCAAAACTAAATTGGTTTAGATCATCTTCAGACAATGCTGGCAAAAAGTTATCAAAAGATTTCCAATAGACCAAACCACTCTAATAAAGTGTGTTAACGATTTTGAAGAAATTCATGCATAAATTTCACTATATATACTAGTCAACATTTGAAGTGGATCAAAACCTTTCATCAAAGTTGTCCTGAAGCTAAAAAAAAATACTCGTTCTTGTGTTAGGACAACTTTGATGAACGTTTTTTGATTCACTTCAATTGTTGACTACAGTTTCTGATATCATGATATCTCTATCTTTGCAGTGTTTTAGCGGATTCTGACCAAACTTGGTACGTGTTATTCCAAGCATGGCTTGAGAACACATGAGTAATTTTGACACACTGCCACCTACTGGTCAAAAGATATGAAATAAAAAAATACATTTTTGTTTATAATTTCTGAAGTGTTAGACCAAATATCATAAAATCGAACTGATAGATTCGGAGCAGCATACCAAACCAAACTATACCCAGTTTTCTTATGTAAACCATTTTGAGCATGGACCATTTAACATTATGTAATCAATTTTACAAGATTTTACAAATGCTTCAGTGGGAAAGTTATAAAATTTGGCACACAGATAAAGGACAGTCTCAACATGAAGCACAGAAAATTTGGAATCTCTAACTCAAACTCTCTAGTGCCACCAACAGGCCAAATTTACACTCATGTTTCTGCTAATAACTTTTGAACCATAAGGTCTAAAAGCATTTTTTTTTAAATCCTTGGCCCATACTTAGTCGAATGGATACCAAAATTTAAATTTCTATGGATAATGATTTTAGTTTAGGCAGTTTTGAATTTTTCAGAAAAATCTACTTTTTCAAACTCATCCTAGACAGGTTGTCCAATTTTCACCAAATCTGGCAATAAGTTATCAAAAGCTTTTTGATACACCAAACTGCTTTCATAAAACACATTAACGAATGAGGGTATATCTCCACAACATTTCAGTGGAATCTGACCAAACTTGGTATGTATTATAACAAGCATGACCTGAAGGCACAGAAGTAGTTTTGGCCTACTGGTAAAAAATATATTTATATATATACATTATACATATATACATTTCTGCTTATAACTTCTGACTAGTTTGGCCAAAAATAATAATAAGATTGGTTAGATTCCAAAAAGCATAGCGAATTGAATGATACCTAATTTTATGTCAGCCTTTTTGGGCGTCAACCATTTTGAGTTTTGTAGTTAAATGCTGCGTTAACAAATGCCTTTAACACGGGTCGCCATACCTGTATCTAGAGAGCTTTCATACTGCCTAAACCCTATTCAAACAGGCCGGGATACGCCAAGTCGACGGTCGGACGTCGGTCAACGTTGGGCTGTCGGGCAGCGTCTGTCGGGCTAGTTTGTTTGGTGTGTTCCACACATCGGCTCTTGTCGGGCTCACGTTACAGAGAGTTTGCACGATTCAACATGTTGAATAGGCGTCGGGGCCGTGAACGAGTCAGTGAATTACAGACAATTAAAACGAAAGTGATAATAGTGAGTAAGTAAACGAAGGCAACACAAACAGAAGATTGTTGTAATGTTATGTCATCTTACCCAAGCATTCCAATATGAGCTGCATAAAATGAAGAAGGTTATCAACATAACTGACATTCAAATGGTAAGCAAGCGCTGCTTTGTTTACGTTTCGTATATCTGTGTATAGCTCGTATATTCTTGTTTCATTTAATCCTTTTTAATGACAAATGTATAACTATTGACGAATGACAAACTATTGATAGCTTCTGATATAAACAGCTAATTTATCTCACGCAGGTGCAGAACGCACATGTTAGTTTACGGTCGGCTGTAGTCAGTACAGTGTGTTCAAGCGCAGCTTTTTTTCTCCAGACACTGCCGACGCTAAGCGACAACAACATTGGCTTTTGTCACCATTACTTCTTTGAAGTCGGCTTGGTGTGTTCTGGCCTTTAAGTCTGCAGGAAGGTAGCTCTCCAGGATCAGGGTTGGAGACACTGGTCTTTACTCAGTAATTGAAGACAGCTCTATAGCTCTTAATTTTACCTGTGTTTAGTCCCTTAATTGCTGCTTGCAGCTATATTATTGAATTCATTTTTATGTTCCACTAAATAAAGCAAGTCAATAAAGTTTTACATGAGGGTGAGGAAATGATGATAGAATAGTAATTTTTGAGTGAAATATTAGTTTATATTGTCTCAGTCTTGAGTAAGCTAGGATGCAGAGTCAAGAATACTATTATTCAGTACTTCTCTCAGGAATATAATCATCAATATTTACACAGTTTAAATGCTGTACAGTCATTCACCTCTGATTAAAAAAACTTAACCTTTTTTCTATACATTAGTTTTTTTTTTTAACTCAGAATTACTCAGTGTCAGTATTGCACAGCTGGTGTAAACATGGGCAGTGTGAGGTCTAAACTGTTACTGAGTACCTCTCACCAACCTTGACAGTCTTCCATCATTAGGAAGGAACAACAACTATGGATGAATTTATGCAAAAATTAGACCAGTGCCAGACGACTTGGCACTTACAAGATGCAAATCCTTGTGTGTGCATTGTGCAATTACTGTGTAATGACTTGAGACTGTTGTTAAAACTGCTATTCGTTTGTTTGACATTTCAGTTCATCATGTCATCTGGATACTAAGCACTGATATCCACACTGAGAGATATCTAATAGGGAATAACGTCATTGGTGATGTGCAGACCCATACTAAGTAAACAGTGGGCATGTGAAATGTTCTAGTGATGTCATGACATGAGGAGATGTCTAACTGACTCAACGAATCAGATACAATACTTCGGTTAGACGTTTTGGCAGAGGGTAGAAAATATTTCAGCATGATGAAAGGGATACATTTCAAGAAGATCTGAACTTTAGAGAGACCTCAGCCGTCGGTACCTACTAAGAGCTCTGCCCAGCACACTGTCTTTGGCTTTAAAAGGTAAACGTGAGCTTCATTCTCTCAACTTCCCCTACTGGGTGCCAGTAAACACAAGACAGACTGAGCAAGAGAGAGAGAGAGACCGAGTTGGAAAATGGAGTGTGTGAGGAAGTCCAGACCTCCATGTTCATCTATGTTTGTATGTGCACCATTAATGCCATGCCAACAACTGTATAAAATTATATACACACTCAGATCCATATACAGTCATGCTGGGCTCTCTAGTGGTCCACTGAGTTTCGAAATATAAACCGCTCAATTAAAACTCTGTTCCCACGACTTTCTGAATTCACAATGCACTGAATGTTTCACATTTACATATTTTACTGATGCTGTTTATGTTCATTCAAATGGCTAGTATAGTATTTGTGTTTTTTTTCTTCTTTACTTGAAACTAAACAGAAATGGAAAGCATCTATGCTATTAATGGCTCCCGTGCAAAAAGACCATAAATATCAATCTGGTCTGAATGCTTAATCTCCATTGGGAGCATTCAGGAAAGCCCTCTAACAAAAAACGATGGGAAATAAGGGCAAAAAAGTGACTTTTACCCTTTAAAACACAAACAGATAAACATTCTTAAGACCAGAATATGCAGGTCAGTATGCGTGGATGATGGGAAAATCCTCCTGGATGTGATTTCAATTGAGTCTCCTCAGAGCTTTAGGCCAAAGGTTACGGGTCAGAGGTAGTGTCATGAATGGTCACAGATTGAACTGAACATTGTGGTTCATGTTTTTATTCAAGGAAGTGGCGAAATCACACAGTCTGTGACAGACAGATCATTAACAGCTGGTCTATGTGGTGATACAGTACATCGGGCAGAACATCAAAATGCTCACCTATCATTCATCAACGTCAAATATGTCTTTTCATCTGAAATACGTAAGTAGTAGCAACTTTACATGGCCACGCAATCTAATGTTAACCTAGAAAAATGTGCGCTATCGAAGTGTCTGTGCGGAGTGTGGAAGCTAAATAATAGCGTGCTTACTTTATGACAGATGGAGGCACCGGTGCGGTCTCTTGCTCTTAAAATACTCCATCATTTTTGGTCATTATGAATAAAAGTAATATATCTTTCAAATCTATAAAGACTCTAAGTTTATATGTGTGCACTTAGAATAACAAGAAAACATTGCACTTTTGTAAAATAATGAAAGCAAACAGGATGCGCTTTCTGCCGTCTCAGTTTCTGTGAACTTGAGCATGAAAGTTTGAAACTCTGTGTATACTTGCCTTACAGACATTAAAAATGTCTCTATAGAGAGTGAAATGTCTACTTTTAAATAAACCAATTCAAGTAGAAAACAGATATTCTCAGTTTATGTAATCTATATGAAACATGCATACAGGCGCGTCACTACTGGGGAGATGATGAGTTCATCTAAAGCATCTTAAGCAGAAAACAAAGAAAGCACTAATCCATAAATTATTAAAACATTAATGCAGCCTCCTTACTACTTTTTCTGACACATTCATAATAATTATATCTGCCAGTGTGCTGTGGCAAGCTTTTTTGCGTGCACTTGAGTGCTTATTAGGCAATTAAAGGATCATTATTATGATTTATATGGTTTATTATAAAGTGCGACTAATAATCGACTAATGTTTAAAATGAAGGACTACTAGTCGACCAGAAAAATCTTTAGTCGAGGGCAGCCCTACTTTTTACGCATACACGAGAGTCAGCATATGTATGTGTGTGTGATGCAAATTTTGTCATTAGAATAGTATGCGCAGGTCGCACATGCGCATTGAATTTGTTTTGCAGTAAACAGTTGTTCCACAAGGTGGCAACACTGTCCCAGACCACTGTTTCACAGTAAATAATGAAAGTCGATGAGAGACGAAACAACAACAACAAAATAGCGGAGACTGCAACAGCAACAGACACTCACACTGACAAACTCTTATGAGCAAGAAGGTATGAAATAGTCTAGCTTTGGTTTAAAAAAGTTCAAAAATATTTGTTATAGGTCATAACGTATGGATTTTACGCCATCCGCTGGAATGCCACTCTCTCGTGAACGTGTGTACGACAGTCAACGGAAACTAGAGATTGTGGTTTGCAAAGTTTTAAATATGGATAATTTTCTTGCACAAATGCATTGATTTGCTTCAGAAGGCCTTTGTTAACCCCTCAGAGTCACGCAGAGCACTTTTTATGATGTATGGATGCAGTTTTTTGGGCTTCAAAATCTTAAACCCTATTCACTGCCATTATAAAGTTTGGAAGAGCCAGGACATTTTTTATATAACTCAGATTGTATCCGTCTGAAAAAAAAAAAAGTAAATCATAGGGTAAACTTTGGGGTAACTATGTTTATATTTTTCAAACTAAGTTGTTAGCACATTTAATCTAAATATTTTATAGATATCATAATCACACAGGCAGATGAGCCTAGCTAAATGACATGAACACAGGTGTATCTGGGGCAGCAAACCTCTCCATACACCCCAAAATTTTCATATTCTGGAATTAACTAACTGTATATGTAAATTTGACTCTTTGATTGAATAAGAGCCGGGGCAAAACTTCCATATATGGTGTTCTGACAAACAGATAACGTATTAATGCATCCAATGTTAAACATACAGTTGCTTCATGTCACTAAATGTTTCATGTTCCTCTGGAGGTATATTTGGAGACCATGTCCCAGTGGGGGGTTGCAGTTCATTTAACCTCCCACTGGAGCTGATTTTATTTAGTCTATGACTAATCTTCACAATGAAATATCTCTGGTCCTTGGGAAAAGTGACAGTCCAAATGCACGTGAGGCTCTGGGGTTGCTTCACACAGATGCAGCACTTATACCCCCGGTCCCTTCTTTTTCATAGGCGCTCTCTATTTTTTTCCCACAATATTTACACAGCGTTGCTGACTGGGCTAAAGGCCTGCGGTGGTTGCTATGGCTCATACTGTTGGTTTAGTAACAGATATCTCCCTTAAGGAAGGCAGGAATCTAAACAGGATGGTGGAGAGATAGAGACAGCGAGAGGCACTAAGTGGGTGTCTGATAATGTCAGAATTTTAAGTGTCATTCTTGTCCAAAACCATGTTTAAGCAAAACAGTGACCCAAAAAGTATTTGGATAGTCTTTCCACACTTCATAACAATGTTATGAATGTTGTTGCAGCAGATACAATTTATTAAACCAAGTAGATACAATTTATTAAACCAAGTGTCAAGAGTGAACAAATGATTCTAGACCTTTTCTCAAAACTAACTTGACTTTTTAGCCATTTCACATTCATTTCACCATACTGGTGTCAATGTTATTTTTTCTCTTAAGTCTCGGTTCAGCTGTAGTTTACACAGGTGTCCTATAAGAGCACACATCACAGGTGTAGTTCATCACATTTCCTGTGAACATGTTCTACTAACACTTGACAAACCCAAACTGTACAAATAGTTTCTGCCTTAAAGGGTTAGTTCACCCAAAAATTAAAATTAACCCATTATTTACTCCCCCTCAAGGGATCCTAGGTGTACATGACCTCCTTCTTTTGGACAAATGCAAATTCTGGTTCTTCCAAGGTTTATAATGGCAGTGGGTGGGTATTTCTCTTCAACAGGTCAAAACAGTTAGCGACGACATACAGCGCCATTGCGCTACGGGTGTCCCAAGTTCGAATCCCTGCTTGAGGACTTTTCCCGATCCCACCCCCTTCTCTCTCTCCCACTTTGCTTCCTGTCAGCTAATGATTTGTCCTATTGCAATAAAGCAAAAAGTCCAAAAAAAAAACAGGTCAAAACAAGCCAGATAAAGTGCATCCATCCATAATAAAACGCACTCCACACAACTCTGGGGGGTGAATAAAGGCTTCCTGTAGCAAATCGATGCATTTTTGTAAGAAAAATATCCATATTAAAAATGTAACAATCATTTTTCTCAAGCTTGCACCAGGTGTTGTACACAGAAGCCGTTCGGAGCGGATGATGTAGGACGTATGCGTTGCATTTCTAATCTTGTGAAAACCAACATCTGTTTACAGGATCAAAGGAAGCAAAGTTTCCTTATTTTAGCAAAGGAAAACCTGTCTCCTCTTGTGATTTTTCTTCACAAATCCTTGTTTTGTACTTCTAATTTGTGACCATTGTTTTGTTTTGCTCTCTCCACTGCGTGTCTGCATTTGTCACTTCACACCCGGAGCGGCTTCCATGTACAACAGCTGCCACGAGCTAGAGAAAAGCGATTATTGCGTATTGAACGTGGATATTTTTCCTACCAAAATGCATCGATTTGCTACAGGAGGCCTTTATTCACTCCTCGGAGCTGTGTGAGGCTCTTTTTATTATGGATGGATGTGCTTTATTGGACTTGTTTTGGACTATTGAAGAGAAACACTCACCCAAGCTTAGAAGAGTCAGGACAATTTTTAATATAACTCTGAAATGAATTTGTCTGAAAGAAGGAAGTCATATACACTTAGGATGCCTTAAGGGTGAGTAAATAATGAGCTAATTTTCATTTTTGGGTGAACTAACCCTTTATTGAATGCTATGGTTAAAAATGAACACTAATTTTTAAACAAATGATACAAAATTTTTGGGTCACTGTATTTGTCTGTAATGGTGCTTACACTGGGGCTGAAAACTGCTGCTTTCTCTGAAATAAGGCGACTAAATAAAATGCCGGAGGTGTTCGGTCATTAAAACTGAACCAAATCTCCTTGCTCCACTTTTCAAACACCTCAACTTAACCTTAGAATCCAGAGCTAACAAATAATATGTGAGACAAAATTAAATATTAATTTGAAAATGAGTAACATATTTAACATTACATGTACTGTAATCAGCCCATAAAGAAGGCCCACATACACACCCGGTAGGTGTGTAAATATCAGTATCTGAAATGTTTAATAATATGTTTGTAGAAGCTGTGATCCTTTTTTTAGGATTATTTGATATAAACAAACTTGGAAAGAATAGCATTTATTTGATAGACAAATCTTTTGTAACATTATTAATGTTTTTACTGTCACGTTTGGTAATTTTAATGTATCCTGGCTTAATAAAAATATCAATATCTTAAAATGAATAAAATCTTACTGACAATAAAATCTTTAATTTAATATATTCAAGGATAAAACACAAAGTAGTTGAGTTAAGTGGAGCAGTGATCCACTCTGTTTCTCTTGGTCCTGGTCCATATAACAACATCCTCTAGGGACAGAGCCTGGGGCAAGCAGTGGGTGAACAACCAAACTGACCTTAAGTAAAAACAGCAGCATCAACACACAAACCAACATCTGTTTAGGGAACCACTTGTCGACAGTACTATTTAAAATGACTGAAAGAAAGAAAGAAAGAAAGAAAGAAAGAAGTATGACTTATAAATTATGACTGAAACTCTCCAGTCATAATAAATCCTTTGACATTCTCCTGATAACTGGCTTGGGCTCAGAGAATGGATTCTGCACAGATCAGCTACACTGGGATCCTGTGTTTATTATGTTTTTAATGTGTTTAGATTTGGCTGTAATTGGTCCAGACACATCATCTTTTGGTCTCTGGCCCACGTGTTGCTGCACGTGCCTCCCACTGCATCAAGTATTTCAATCCAGAGCTAAAGAAGACATGAAAAATGTTACAGTAAACAATGTAGCATGTAAACACTGGGACTGTGGCTGAAATATTTTCCTCCCATTGGTTTTGCTTCATTTTGTTTTCCAGATCCATTTGTTTACAGTTTTTTTTTCCATTAGCATGCCTATGTGAGCACATGAGATGCTGTCTGTGGTTCATGTGTGTTAGGAGGTCTGGTCGGGCCCCCCACTTTTTGAGGAGGTGCTTGTAGCCAGAGGCACCTGCGCCGTTGCCTCAAGATTCAGGAATGAGCCCTCTGAGGCTCGGCACATGAGCGCAGACAGGATCCAGCTGTGATGCAAGTGAGAATGAGACTTGGGACCTGTGCTGTGGGAAAAACTAAACCACTTCAACCAGATAATCAATAACATTACGGACCCTTTACCTTTCATATCCTAACAGACATGCCCATGGGATTCAAAGCCCTGGTTTATAAAAGCAAACACCTCTCAAACTGGAAATATCAAGTTTCCTTTGAGGAAACCATGAAATGTTTATGTCACTTTGGGTAACATGTTGTTTTCATCTTTAGACGGATGGAGTGATGATAGCTACAGTACCACAGATGTTTACTGAGTTTGGGTGGCAAATGTTTAAATCTGTACTACTTTTTTCCCCAACAGGAATTTTTCAGTAAAATATAAGTTGCTTAAAGGACTGTTTAGAGCTTAATACAAGTTAGACTCATTCAACAGCATTTATAACAATTTTGATGACCAAAAGATTGATTTAACCCATCTCTCATTTTCGAGTTTACTGTAAAGCACTTAAAATTGAAGGAAATGGAGCCAATCCTTAGTGATTTTAAAAGCAATACTTTCATAAAACACTTATATTTACTCTTCTTAAAAAGCTCTTCTGGTAACACTTTATTTTGATAGTCCACTTTAGACATTCTACTAACAGTAGGTAACTTTGCAACTGCATGTCAACTAGTCATTAGAGTATTAGTAGACTGTCTGCTTAATATCTTCTAACACTCTTCTAAACTTATTCTGCTAATCTTAAACCTAACCTAACAGTCTGCTCTGAGAGTTAGTAGACATGTAGTTGCAAAGTTACTTATAGTTAGTAGGATGTCTAAAGTGGACTATCAAAATAAAGTGTAACCGCTCTTCTCTTGCTCCTTCTTGTAAAGCTGTTTTAAATCTTTTTTACAGTTACAGTTTTGGGTTTTAGGTGTTACATTGTCTGTCTTTAAGTTGTAAAATTATATAAATAAATAAATTTAAAAAATAATAAAACAGCTTTTTTTTTCCCACACAAAAATCATATTAACGGCATAGTCAGGTGTTTATCTTCATCAGTCCAAAACAAGTCCAATGAAGTGCATCCATCCATAAAAAAGTGCCTCACATGGCTCCGGGGTGTCAATAAAGGCTTCCTGCAGTGAATCGATGCATTTTTGTAAGAAAAATATCTATATTTAAAACATAAGAATCACTTTAATCTAGTTTGCGCTAACAGTTATACACAGAACTTGCTGCTTTGGTAAGGGGCGTGGCAGTACTGAATCACCGTCTAAGCTGTTCGCCAATCGCAATGCGGTGGGACAGCTAACCAATCACAGCGCATTTCATTTTTCGGAAGGCGGGCCTTCATCAAACCCGGAACTAATCGAGCCATTTGTGCCAGGCTGGGGAGAACCACCAAGCATGAGAGCATGTTCTAGTACACCCCCAAAACAAAATCAAGACTTTGTAAAAGAGCATAACAGGACCCCTTTAATGTTTATATCCAAATAAATGCCTAAACCACATCTGTTCATCATATAAAGTGATTGTTTCTCTTCAGAAGACGTGGACACTCAATTGTTTTGGATTACTTTTACCATGTCTTTAAGTATAACAAACAGGCCTATCTATTTTAAAAAACTATTGGTTGATTAATTGGTATTGGTAACCAACCTGTAGTTTATACTATAAAACTATTACTATTGCTTTAACTTGTATGCATCCCAGATTATTAAAAGCATGTGTTATTTCTGCATAGTGGCATTTCAACAGAAATGCATGATTGTTCATTGTTTTGACAAACAAATTCACATTATTGGTTGACCCATTGTCATGCTGTCATGATGCCGTGTCACTAGTGGCATTACATGTTTAACTCCAATACGCCACATAGAAACAGACATGTGTTGATGATATTTATCCAGTAGCTTAGCATGCTTCATGACCTGCCACCCACTCCAGTTCCAGCTGTGCTAAAACATTGCTCACCAGCCGGCCAACTGGCCAACCAGGGCAGCGCTCCAAACGTGGGTGGAGCTTGATCCGGTTCATTTAAGGAGTTTTACATACAATAGTCAATTGAGGGAAAGGATCCATTGCTAATTTGGCCAACAAACTAAACCACGAACAGATTATCCATCATTTCACACCACCAACTGGATCATTTGTAGCTTTCAGATGCTGCCAGTATCATCAGTGAGCTGTCACGAAAAAAATGTGAATTGAGCATTACCAGCATTGAGGGGATCAGGGGGCATTTGATAGGGAACATATGTACAGTGTTGCTGAACTACCAGCTGCTGGATGTTTTTTTTTAATCTTTTACATGGATTTTCTTAAGCCTTTTTAAGAACTATTCACATTAAGTACAAATTTTCAGCACAGACTTTCTAAAAACTCCTTCATGCTGCAAGATTTTCTATAAACTCCTTTGGCAGCAAGTCCATTTTGGAATTGCTGAATTGGCAAACACTTTTTTCAGGTGTTTAAACTTTTTCCCCCTAATTAATTGGTGCTGAACTCAACAGGTTTTTACTCACATGAATATCTGACTATGTATTTTATTACTACAGAGAGAGAATTTGAACTACTTTTTTAAAAGACTGGGGTCGGTAAAAGGTTTTAATGTTTTTGTTTTTAATGCTCACCAAGGTTGCAATAATTTGACTTGATGGAATACAAACATTAATATTGCGATACACATAAATTGTTTCCAAACTTTCAAGACTTTTCTGTGTTGAAACTGTGGTGATATTCCATTTGACAGTTGGACATGATATACGTTTTAATGACTAAACATAGGATTAACCACAGAACATCACATAATCATCTCTTTATGACCACTATCTCTGATTCTCGTGTGTGGTCTTCTAAGAAATTACAGCACTCCATTTTTTGGCCTGCGTGTTTGAATGTTTCCTAGAAATGGCAAGTGGTCTCCATTCCGTGGTGTGTTTATCATTGTGACATTTAGGTATGACATATGGAAGCGCATATAAAAGGAGAACATGTGTGCGTCAGAGCATGTGTGAGAGGCCTGGGTATGTTTCTGTAACGATGGGTGAGAGACGAGAGGAGAGCGGATCCATATGCAAGCTTTTATTCATATGACGAGACAAAGACATGGTCAGACAGGCAGGGTCAGAACAGTAGCTAACAGGTACGTTGGGGTGAGGCACAAGAGTAGTCCGTGAAGCAGGCGTGGGTCGATCTGTGGCGAACGTAATCCGAAAAGAACAAAGCGAGGGGATAATCCGTAAAGTGAGCAAGAGTCCAGAAGGCAGGCGGCGAGACAGACGAGACAAGATGGCCAGATGAGAAAGCTAAACACAGGGAACTAGGAACTCGGAAACTAGGGAACTCGGGGAACTCAGGGAACTAGGGAACTAGGGAACATAACGCAAAACAACTATAACAATAACCACAATACTCCGTAAATCACAGAGGGAAAGTCCGGGGCTTAAATAGGGCGCCTGATTGGCCACAGGTGTGAACGCAATCAGCGCAATGGATGATGGGAGTAGTAATCCGGGGTGCAATACAACAGTCGGTGTAATATGACAGAGTGAGAGCGACCTCTGGTGGTGAGCGGACCGAAGGTCACTGACCAGATTCATGACAGTTTCATACATGTATGGGAAACGTTCCTGTGGGCGGAAAGGGTCTGAGTAGAGAGAGAGACATAACATGATCTGATTCTATTCACTATGAAGTCATGAGAGACTGATCTGCTCCTTCCTGTCCAGAAATAGATTGTCAAACTCAAGAAAAAGACTGTTAGAAAAGGGGATAAATCACTTAGCATATATAAAAACAAAGTATTTGTGAGGTCAGAAACTGATGTTGGATGACCTGGCTCACAATGTCTATTCCAGCTCATCTCAAAGGTGTTGAGGTGGGGTTAAAGGTCAAGGCTCTGTAAGCGGCCAGTAAAGTTCTTCCACACCAAACTCATCCAACCATGTCTTTATGGAACTTGCACTGGGCCTCGGGTCATGTTGGAAAAGGCAAAGGCCTTCCCCAAACTGTTTCCACTAAATTGGAAGAGCTAGACTTTCAAACTGACGGCAGAAGGTCTTGGAACCTTGGCCCCTTTAAATGGCCAAGGGCCCAAGATGCCATATGACTAACAGGTGAAATAACCAATCACAATTTGTGCTGCATCATGTTTAGGGGTGTGGAAATGTCAGACCAGTGTGTAAAACTCTTTGACGTTTCTAAGAGTCTATTTTAGACATATTTCACATACTTTTGAAAATTCAGAATTTAGTTGATCCTGATGAGTGCTCATTGTCACAGTTGTAAACACTAGGGTTGCACTCGAGATTTTTCTGGTCAACTAGTAGGTGTTCAGTTTAAGCATTAAAGCACTATTAGTCATTACATTAACGTTTTAATCATTTATTGATAAACTAGCTTTCTTTGTTTTCGGTTTAAGAAATGAAGGCAACACTGACTCGTCACGGATTACATAATCTGAGAATATTTATTTTCTATTTGAATTGGTTCATTTAAAAGTAGACATTTCTCTTTAGATATATTTTTTCATGTTTGTAAGGCGAGTATACACAGAGTTTCGAATTGTTGCGCTCAAGTTCACAGGGACCGGCAGAAAACGCATCCTGTTTTCTTTAATTATCTTACAAAAGCACAACGTTTCAAGTGAGTGCACACAAATAAACATTGAGTCTTTACAGATTCGAATGATGTATTACTTTTATCTGTATGAACAAAAATGACAAAGTATTTTAAGTACAAGTGACCAATGAATAATAGGTGCATGCTTAGATGTCCTGTACATTTGTACTATATTACCACATAGACCAGCTGTTGACAATCTGTCTGTCACGGACTGCGTGACTTTGCCATGTTCTGTGGATTTTTTTTTGGTGACTAAGCGACTAATGCAATTTTGGTCCTGTATAATTCAACCAACCTAATGACGACTTTGAATCTACTGAAGTGTTTCTAATTTTGTGTGCCATATGCATCAGATGTTCAGGCAACGGTCTGCAGGTTTGACATCTGAGGCTGAGACTAAAACAGCCCCATAGCGTTATCCTTCCTCCGCCAAACCTTACAACTGACACAAAGCAATCAGACAGGTAATGTTCTCTTGGCATCCACCAAATATAGGCTTGCCCATCAGACTGCCAAACAGAAGCGTGATTTGTTGCTTCACAGAACAGGTTTCCTCTGCTCCAGAATCCAGTGGTGGCATGCTTTACCCCACTCCATTGGGCAACTGCCATTGTACTTGGTGATGTGAGGCTTGTATGCAGCTGTTCGGCTATGGGAATCTATTCCATGAAGCTCCCGCCACATTTTTTGTGCTGATATTAATGCAAGTGAAAATGCTGAAATCTTCATCTATGTAATCAGCAGAGCGTTGGCAATTTTACGCATCATGTGCCTCACCACTCGCTGACCCCGTTCTGTAACTTTTACGTGGTCTTCAGTTTTGTGGCTAAGCTGCTGTTTTCCCTAAATGCTTCCACTTTACATAATACAATAACTTACAGTTGATGGTGGACTATTTAACAAGTCCGTCAAATCTGTGGCAACATGTTGAATTTGGACCCTGATCTGAGAGATGAAGGATCTTGATATAGTCTTTTCTTTTTTGTGGCACACCCTGAGCAATAATGTTCTGTGTTCCTCACAGTGTAGACAGATAAGATATTTAGCAAGATGTTTAGGATAATACTGACTCACTGTGAATCTCTCCAAAGCAAGACTTCCTCGACAGGAAATGTACCTGACTGAGACAGCCAGACAGATGTTTTGAACCTACGTCAAACCTCATGTGCATCTTTTTAGCTGTCTCCAGCTTGTTTCCTTTCAAGTCACTCATGGTGATTATGGTTAGATCACTGTTTAGACTGCCTATTGAGTGGAAACTGCTGGTCTAAATCCTATGTTGAGACTAACACAAAAAAGCCAGGGTCTGTAGTAAAACAGGGGCATCTTTATCTTATAGCCTAAGCAGACCACAGATATGTAAAATAAAGTTTACTAGTCTACTCTGAATGTCATTATGGTATTTACTAGTCCCTTATGTCATATTTGACAAAAGCATCATAAAAAAGCTTTACAACTCAAGGTCAGTTTTATTTTCTTCTTTGCATTCTAGAATATTGTGTTGTTTAAAGGAACTCGCACAAATCTAGCCGTGAAACTATTCTGACCCTGACATTTTCTTCTTTGACAGTAAAATGTAAATATAAAAGGAATGTTTGTCAAGACAGGAAAGGAACGTTTGTCCAAAACAATATGTTTTATGTCCTTAAAGGAGACTCATTATCAAAGACATAAAAACCCACATCACTTACTGACAGGAAGGAAGGAGAGGTCAGGATAAGCATTCACCATTTGGAATTTGTTATAGGCACTTTTTCAATGTAGTTGTCAGGGTCTGTGTTTCCAGTCAAACAACAACTTACTGCTTATATGGTTGATACTAATAGGGTTTTGGCCAGTTTGGTTTTCTGAAAGTTGGAAAAAGCCTTTAAGTCTGAGTTATTTAAGCTGTATGTAGTTTACATAGTTGTGCATTTTAAAGAGAGATTCAAGGTCTCAAGGTGAAAAGAGATCGATAGATAGATAGATAGATAGATAGATAGATAGATAGATAGCCAAATAGCACCGACCCAAAAAGAAAAATTAATCTCTCAGAGCCCAGTTGCATGTTGTGCTTCTCCCCGCCTACAATGCTTCTTTTGTTTGTCTGTGCATGCTCTTTAAATCTAAAACGACTTTTTCCAAGACTCCACAGCTGAATATGGAAAGGGCAGAGTGGAAGATGGTGATATTTAAAGGAAATAAAAAAAGTCATTTGAGCTGAATAACAAGAGAAGAAAAGTTTCTTTCAGTACAGATGCATGAGGAAATTAAGATTCAGATTTATTATGAATTGTAAGGTTTGTCTAAAGGAGGGAAACTCCATACTATTACATGATAATAATAATACAAAAAATAATAATAATGCTTGTTTCTTGTTGCCTGAATGAATCTGTAGTCTTCAATATCAATCCATTTTAACTGCAGTGAGAGTAAAGGCATGGACTATAATGTGTGTGATCTAACAGACACTGAGAGTAAACAGTCACGTCAACGGATTCTTCCAGTGAGACAGAGACTGGGAATTCAGGAGATCTACTGCATCCTCTCTCACACAGACACACGGAAGTCTATGAAAGGAGATGCAGGATGCACAACTTATTTACATGAAACAAGGATCCATTTATAGAGAATACGCATTTTACCCGAATCCAAAAAAAGACAGGCAGGAGGAACTGTGCCTATTTCCCACCAACGACAAACTATTATAAGAGCCAAGAAATGATGATATGCATTGTATTACACTTCCTGATAAGATAAAGCTAAAGGTTCTATATGCTTGTCTCTTATTCAATAATAGGATTGGAGTTAATTCAACATCCTTCTTTCACTCATGTATAATGTATAAAACATTTATTCTCATCAAGTCACAATTCACATCAAGAATGAAACTGATTTAGATTCTTAAAGCATCTCTTAAAGAGACAGCTCACCCAAAAATAAAGCTTCTGTCATTAATTACTCACCGTCATGTTGTTCTAAACCTGTAAGACCTTCATTCATCTTTAAAAAGCTAATTAAGATATTGTTGATGAAATCCAAGCACTTTCTGACCTTGCATATACAGCAACACAACTGACATGTTTAATGCCCAGAAAGTTAGTAAGGACATCATTAAAATACTCCACGGTACTCTTGTGAACTGACATGAAAGAGAAGAAACTGTTGAATAAAGTTATTTTTGTTTTCTTTGTGCACAAAAAAGTATTCTTGTAGCTTCATAACCTTATGGTTGAACCACTGATGTCACATGGACTATTTTAAAGGAGAAGTCCACTTCCAAAACAACAATTTACAAATAATTTATTCACCCCCTTGTCATCAAAGATGTTCATGTCTTTCTTTCTTTAGTTGTAAAGAAATTATGGTTTTTGAGGAAACCATTTCAGGATTTTTCTTCATATAATGGACTTCAATTGTGCCCCCGATTTTGAACTTCCGAAATGTAGTTTAAATGCAGCTTCAAAGGGCTCTAAACGATCCCAGCCGAGGAAGAAGGGTTGAAACGATTGGTCATTTTTTTTTTGAAAAAGAAAAATTTGGATGCTTTTTAAGCACAAAAGCTCATGTAGCACAGGTTCTAGCATGCGCGTTCACGACGTACTACTGAATCATGTCGAAAGGTCACGCAGAACGTAGGCGGATCTACAGACCCAGTGCTTTTGTGTTTAAAAAGTATACAAATTTTTATTTTTCGAAAAAAATGACAGATTTTTTCACTAGATAAGACCCTTCTTCCTTGGTTGGGATCGTTTCGAGCCTTTTGAAGCTGCATTTAAACTACATTTTGGAAGTTCAAAAACAGGGGCACAATTGAAGTCCATTATAAGACGAATCCTGAAATGTTTTTTTTTTTAATGGAAATTATGGTTTTTCCTCAAAAACCATAATTTCTTTACGACTGAAGAAAGAAAGACATGAACGTCTTGGATGACAAGGGGGTGAGTAAATTATTTGTAAATTGTTGTTTTGGAAGTGGACTTAAAAAATATCTTAATTTGTGTTCTGAAGATGCATGAAGGTCTTGTGGGTTTGAAACAATATGAAGGTGAGTAATTAATGACATAATTTTAATTTTTGTGTGAACTAATCCTTTAAAACACTTATTCTTACCAGCTTACATTAAAACAGAAAAAATAGAAAAACACAAAAAAAACACTCCATTCATAAAATTAGTTAGACAAAATAATGTGTTTACTATGAACCACTGGATGATCCTTTAAGATTCATTGAAATATACCGCTGTGCATAAATCATCAATCTGTTGGGGATGTTTATTTCATATAATAAAAATTAATATTTAAGACTGTTTTCTTAGGCCCAAGAAATAATCATTTAAAATATGGAGTCAAAATAGGGCCATATATATCTGCAAAATAAAACAATGTTTTGCAAACAAAAAATATGTTTTGCAAATAAAAAAAGAGTATTGAGAAAAAAAATTGCTTTTTTGCAAGTAAAAAAAATAATTGCAAAAGAAAAGTTAACCCCTGAGAGAAAAAATAAAGTTTAGCAAAGTAAAACTTAAGCGGCATTGACTTTGCAACACATATTTCCCTTTGCGCCGCTCCTTTAAATCCGCGTTTCAGTCATCCGTGCCTTTGCGACGCAAGCTTTCCTTTGCGCTTCATTTTTCTTTGCGCCTCGCTTTGTGGCACTGATTTGACGTGGGGGAGGGGTCAAGAGGTTGGGGTGTGTACAAGGGACGAAGGCGCGTCAGTCTCGTTAGGTCATCAGCGCGAGCCCCGGATCTCAGGTATGTATTATTGACCGCTTTCTTCTTATTATTATTAGACTCCTATATTATTAATAACAGATACTTCAGACCGGCCCAAATAAGGCTGTCACAATTAACAGACATTATATTGTACATGATTTATGAACAGCTTGTGGGTGAAATAGGTAAAATACTGTTGCACCCGAAAGCGAGAGGTCGCTCTCGTGCAAAATTATTATTAATAATTATTATTAATATACTTTATTATCATGAAAATACCTGAGGAGGTTTTAGGAATATTGATAAAATGATGTCCATATGCATTTCCTATAACTAACGTTATGTGTGTTATTGTCTTCCTCTACTGCGCTTATTTTGAGTTTTCGCACGAGAGCGCCCTCTCGCTTTCGGGTGCAACAGTATTTTACCTATTTCACCCACAAGCTGTTCATAAATCATGTACAATATAATGTCTGTTAATCGTGACAGCCTTATTTGGGCCGGTCTGAAGTATCTATTATTAATAATATAGGAGTCTAATAATAATAAGAAGAAAGCGATCAATAATACATACCTGAGATCCGGGGCTCGCGCTGATGACCTAACGAGAGGGACGCGCCTTCGTCCCTTGTACACACCCCAACCTCTTGACCCCTCCCCCACGTCAAATCAGTGCCACAAAGCGAGGCGCAAAGAAAAATGAAGCGCAAAGGAAAGCTTGCGTCGCAAAGGCACGGATGACTGAAACGCGGATTTAAAGGAGCGGCGCAAAGGGAAATATGTGTTGCAAAGTCAATGTGGCTGAAGTTTTACTTTGCTAAACTTTATTTTTTCTCTCAGGGGTTAACTTTTCTTTTGCAATTATTTTTTTTACTTGCAAAAAAGCAATTTTTTTTTTCAATACTCTTTTTTTATTTGCAAAACATATTTTTTGTTTGCAAAACATTGTTTTATTTTGCAGATATATATGGCCCTATTTTGACTCCATACTAAAATATCCACAGTTCCTCTGGCCAAAAATATATCTTCTCAACTTAAATGTTACTTACAAATGGTCCTGTCATTCTAACACAAATTAGTTTTGCATTTAGTTCCCGCTGGCCTCACATGTCAAGACCGGACAGTGGAGGGTCCCAAGGGACCCAGTGGGAGATATGAACTGTGTCCAAACATCTGTGAGCCCGTTTTTCCCTATAAACATAATTCATGGACACATACATCAAACTGAGGACTATACAATGAGTGGAAAAGTGTGTTTGGCTAAAGGAAGATGCTGACAGATCCTGGAAGGAAACAAAACTGTGAAATTTGATAGTATTTTGCATGGAATAAGTTTTACTTTCTTGTGCCAAGTTTGCTGCCACAATGCTGGGGTTACCAGGGCATTGCTATGCAGTTGCTAAACGGTTGTAACTATTTTAGCTGGTTGCTTTGTAGATGCTGGGAGTAGCTGCTAGGCAGTTGCTTTATATTTAGTCCCTGTATACTAACAACACAAAGCATTTCAACCATGTGATTTGTATAACAACGTAAATCCTGTTGTGCAGTAAAAACTGCATAGACTTACATTTAACAGAATGTCAAACTGAACAGAAATATGACTTTTCAAGTGCGTCAGAAACACAAACAGGGAGTGTTTGTCTGCGACTCCTTCCTTTTTGTGTTTTCATTTATGTTTAACAAAAGGAAAAATGTCTTCTGGAATGAGTGCCTTACATCTTTAGGAGCCTTGGCACTTATTATATGGCTCAACAGAACAATTAAAGCCCTTTCCTGATCCTGTACAGTGCAGGAAAAAGGACAACTGAACTGACATCTCAAGTCATACTCACAAGACTCTTCATATCGTGATGTTTGCTAAGGAATGTATTTCCTCTCTCCCCCACCCTCCCTAAGGAGCTTTACATTCACCACAGATGATGAGAGGTCACAGATATGGTGAACAAGCTAACACGTTTCAATTTAATCTGAATTGTACTTTAAAAGTCTAAAATGTAAAAAAAGAGGACATTCAACTTCAGGGCCTTTTTGAGTGTACTTATCTCTACCAACTCAGTTTAAACAAAATATGCTTGCATCTTAAAATGAAGCTTTATTGTGTTTTCCTGATGTAAAAATCTGTTTATTTGGGTTTGTTTGGAAGTGGTGTATAAGCAAATGGCAATATCTTTTATCACTTATCCTCTGAAATATTGGATTTCTTACATGCAACTGCTAGATTAGAACACATATGTGTATAGTTCTTGATAAATTTTCACTAGTTCTCTGTTTTGCATTGTGCATATTCAAATAGTGGTGAATTTAAATCCAACACAATGGCACTGCATGGATAAAGATGCTGGGTTGGCCTATAATGCTGAAATAGACTTACCCTTGCGCCCTTCTCAGGAAAACATTGGCACCCTCCGCTGCAGTCTCTCCCCCCACATGGTCCACCAGTCTTCTTCACTCCCTGAGAGAGAGGGAGAGACAGAGAAAAAAAGACAATGGTAAGATGGCACATGTTGAGATTGTTGGGTTATGTGCTTATTTAAGCGAATTCGAAATGACAAAGTACATTTGATTTATAGCATATTTAGCATTGTAAATAACAGACAAGAATGCTGCAAAGTTGTGATGTTGTGCTAGAGGCTCTCACAGTGCTGTTGGTTTTTCTAATGTGGCGGCTTGATGTGAATGTCCATCATGTTCCAGACACTGTCATGACTCATGGTCAAACAGTGTCACTCAACAAACCATACTTCTTCTTTTTTTTCTTTCTTTCTTTCTTTCTTTCTTTCTTTCTTTCTTTCTTTCTTTGCAGGGCATTTAGGGGACAAAATAATTTCAAAAATGTTCATGGGAATTTATATGGTTTAACTTACTAAAACAACTCAACCACTTACAACCACATACAAAAACCATCAACCACTTATCTTCCACTTTTTGTTTTGGAAGAAAATAAGCGGCTGATGGTTTGTTTTTATTATTTTATTATTTTAGATTTTACTAACAGAACTACCAATCTATGTGTAAAAACAAGATAATGATGCTGCCATCTTTCTTAAGTCATTTTTACCCTCCTGTAACTTGACTCTGAATCTAAGGTGAAAATTGCCATTTTGACCTCCCTCTACAAAATAGTGAATTACTCAGTAGATATTTATCAATGACATTTAATATTTTGGCTTTCATCACTATACAATTCTGTCTTTCTAAAGAAAGAATATTAGCAAAATCCAAAATTTGAGCCGGGGACCTCGGATTGTGTTGATACGGAATGACCCTACAGTAAAAACGCTTTGTCAGTTAGCAAGGGATTATATATGTGACCCTGGACCACAAACCAGTCATAAGGCTCACTGGTACATTTGTAGCTTTAGCCAAAAATACGTTGTATGGGTCAAAATTATTTTCTTTTATGCCAAAAATCATTAGGATATTAAGTGAAGATCATGTTCTATGAAGATATTTTATAATATTACCTAAATATTTAAAAACTTAATTTTTGATTAGTAATATGCATTACTTAGAACTTAATTTGGACAACTTTAAATGTGATTTTCTCAAAATTCAATTTTTTGCGCTCTCAGATTCCAGATATTCAAATAGTTGTATCTTGGTAAAATTTTGTCCTTTCTTAACAAACCATACATCAAATTATGAAATTAAATTAAATTAAATGTGTTTTTAGCACTCAGTGATGGCTATTCCATCCTACTTTGGGCAAAAGTAGGAAAAATAACACTTATTTCAAAATAAATTTAAAGTAGACATAATAATCCATGTCTTTTGTTGTTAATTTGTTTTAAAAATTGCATTTTAAATCTAAAAAAATAAAATAAATAAATAAATAAATAAAAATACCCTAATGTGGCAAGCCACCAATAATAAGGTATACTTAGGTATGTACTGAACCGTGGGTGACTGTTACATCCTTACTTCAAAGCATGACTTAGCTGAACTATAGTTCGAACCAAAGCATTTCACCATTAAAAAAAAAAAAACTTTTAACTTCTGACGTGAACTGCAGAAATTCAGTTTAGGGGGTCTGTAAATGAACATTACTGAGCTAATGAATACATGATTTATTTTTCTTTTTGTGAGGGGGGACTTTGTTTATCAGAGGGTCCCGTTCTATGACGGCAGCACGTCTGCTCACACCTACACACTGATTCCACAGACTGCTGAAACAGCCCTGTGTGTGAAACATTTAAGGCCAAGACAAAACTATCTGCTTTTTTCTTGCTGTGCGACAAAGTGATTCAGAGACATTCTGTCTTGTTCTGCTGATATGAGATGCTTGGCAAGCAACAAACAAAGCCCACACTGAGCCTCTTGCCTCAAGTCACAAAGAATTCTTTTAAATGAGACCTCAGATAGATTTATGGTCATCTAACAGAAAGAGAAAAAAAATAAAGTTGCATGTCCTTTGTTTTAGATGTTCATACTGCAGAGCTCAGTAGTATAATAGCCTAATATCAAACACTAAATGGAGGTTGTAGGTGTACTGCTATTAATGGTCTTCTCTGAGCACTTTATGTTCGGAAACAATGCATGCAGTGACTCCATAGGGAAGCATTGTTTTACAGAAGGTGGGAAAGATGAAGAACTAAACAGTCATGGCAACCTAAACAATAAGTGTAAGACTGGCCAGTTTGAGTTTATTGCTAAATAGCTGATGATTACAACAGATGATGAGAGGAGTATTGTGTTCTATCCTGTTCCACCCCACGCTTTCCCCACAAAAATGACCTTTTCCACTGCTACCTGGAAAAACATTCCCAAAGAAGCCTGAAACAATGATCACCTGATTAGCATTTGTCCGTTACCGACACAAACTGTGAAAAAGGTCTTAAGTATGCACTCAGATGGTGTTTTTGTACATAGAGGTATGAGGTTTTCTGAATCAATCCACTGGAGGACAAAGGGTAATGAGTAACAACTCTGAATTATAAGTAGCTGAGTTTCCTTTCTTTAGGACATGCAATGCAAGTACTTGACAGGAGCTGAGAGTTTCACACAGATTTGATGGATTTATTTCAACGTTGTGGTTGAATACTAGAGAAATTCTATGTTCCTGTCATATTGTACCGCATTTAACAGGGTGGATCATGTGTTTAATACGTTACCTTGTAGGCTGTGTTCTGGCACATGATACGACAGCACCTTGGGTGTTGTGAATTTGAATCACAAATTGATGTCCTTTCCCAATCCTGTTCCCCTGTTTAAATAAAAGCTTCTTCTGTTTCTGTACTGTTACATCTGAAAAAGTCATAGTTCACCCAAAAATGAAACTGCTATCATCATTTATTCACACTCATGTCATTTTAAACCTGTATGTTTTTCCTCTGTGGAGCACAAAAGAAGATTTTTTTGAAGAATGTTGGGTTCTAAAACACTGGACCCTATGGGCTTACATTATTTGTGTTAAACAGATACAGTTTTGAAGTGAAATGAGGGTAAACAAATGATGACAATTTTAATATTAAGGCTAATTGCCAATTAATGGTAGATTAGGGGTGTAATATAACTTAAGAATATCTACAGTACAGTTAAATTGGATTTTAACATAAAAAATAAGGTCGGAATTTCTTTGATCAAAAATACAGTAATATGGTGAAATATTATTACAATTTAAAATAGCAAAGCATCATTGCTCCAGTCTTTAGTGTCACATTATCCTTTAGAAATCATTCTATAATATAATATCTATAATATGCTGCTTTGCTGTTCAAGAAACATTTTTTATTATCAGTTTTGAAATATAAAGTTGTGCTGCTTTTGTGGATATACACAATGTAAGCTCTTTACCTTTAAAGGGGTGATCGGATGCTAAGTGCACTTTTACAACAAATCTACAAATCTACCCGATAATGATAAAAATCCATGCAGTGGTTTTTAATTAATCTGTAAAAAAATATTCCCTTTTTCAAATCGAGCCATTCTCAGATGCCTGTCGTTGTGGCGTCACACCCACAGAGGCCGCTCCCACCATAGTTGATTGACATGAGCGTTTTACCTCAGATCAGCTGTAACAGTCCAACCTCCATGTTTTGATGCCAGAGCAGGGATGTAAGTTAGACAGGAATTGAGATGCTGAAGATGCAGTGGATTACTGAAGGGTGGTTTGTGAAGGGAATGCGCCTCTCGATCTACCGTCTATGTTCGCGTGAATCATTCGTGATCCAGCTTCACTTACAGCAGAAGTGCCCTTCCTAATAATCGTCTAGTTAGCAAGTTTAGCAGCTAAACACGGCTAAACGAGGCTAAATGCGGCTAAAGTAAACAGGCTCATCACTCCACAGAGAGAAGAGAGGGGCGGGGTGAGCAGAGCTCATTAGCATTTAAAGCAGTCTTTACCAGAATAGGATGATTTTTGCAGAGCTGATTTTGGCAAGGTAAAAAGGGTGTTGTTTTACACTATACACTGTAAAAAATGATTCTGAGTTTTAGTCGGGTGGACAAGTGAAATCATGTCCTGTCAACCTGCAGTGCCTCACTACACAATAGGACAAGTTGGAACAACTTCAACTTAAAGAGAAATTGAAAACTTTAAATAACATGTTCATATAACAACTAAACATAGGTTCTATCAACTTTCTGTGTAATGCGCATGTGCCAGAATCTCTACGTAATGATGACGTACTGTTTTAACGAAGTTGAGAAAGACGCGCTATCTGCCATTTTCTGCACGAAAAGTTGCTGATCATACAAGAAAAGACAAAGGAGCCTGCATTTGAACGAAAACAGATGGACTTTATGGACATGCAAATAATGAATTGAGTAAGTATACCTTGATTTGTGCTTTCTTTAATGTTAATTTAGGCTTGTTTCGCTCACCGGCCGTGTTTTGATTTCAGGCAATCATATCTTGCGAACTAGTACAGCTTGATTACTGTTAGGTTACGCCATTAACTTCGAAAGTTCACTAAAGTTAATAACAAATAAAACGTATGCCTACTGGAAAATGCAAATGCTATTAGTTATATCAAACAGCACTTTTAACACGATGAACGTGCAACAACTGTTAAGTGAAAACGTAAGTGGAATTTGCTATTTACTTTCGTATGCACATTGTTAAGTTTTATGAGCTTGTTTCTGTACAAAGCTGAAGACTAGTTCAGTTTATATGTATTACACTTGTAAAACATCTGTTTGCACATCGGAGCCTGATGTGCTTTTGCAAAATGCTAATGTAAAAAACTTTTCCAAGATGACGACGATGATGAACTGAAGTTATGATTACAAATTATATTTGAATGGGTCTGAGCGTATTATCATCCGGTGGGATGACATCATTACGTGAGTAAGTAAAAGAACTGGTAAACCGTTTTATTTTAACCGGCTCATTGAAACGAACGTCCGAAAGAACCGGGTCACGGAAAAGAACCCATCACTATTACAATTGTGGATCAAGTTAATGTTGATAAATAGATAAAACAGTGTAAAGTTTTATATAAGTGACTTTTGAGCGTGTTCATTGGATCTCCTTATCGTTATTTATTTATTTTTTTTAATCTTAGAAACACGAATGTGAGTCCATATTTGTGTTTAATACAAATATCCTGCATTATGTTTTAATTTAGTACCGTTAAGGACTGTCACTGAGACCCTGGCATCTTTGTTAAATTTGTAAATATATTTGTTTTTATAGATCAGCAAAGAATTCACCTGGCTTGTGTCTTGTGTTTTTTGAAGGCTAAGATGATCATCTCTCAAAGCTGATACAGTTTTTCAGGTCAAAGCGTGATGAGGGCATTCCAGATATGACTTCAGTATTGAAGAGCCTTGATAAGGATGTGAGTCTGTTTATGTTAAAGCAGTCTTTCTCTCCCCAAAATGACAATTCTGTGATCATTTACTCACTTTCATGTTTGTCCAAACCTCTATGATCTTTTTTCTTCTATGGATCATAAAACTAGTGATAGTGACATCTTTTCATACAACGACTTCAGAGTAAGTGTCTAAAAAGTAACTTATATGATTTGTGCGTCATATTCCAAGACTTTCAAAATCATACAATATTTTTGCATGACATAAGAACTAATGAGGTTTGATGTTGTATTATGTCATAGTAACATCAAACCTGATATGATCAGTTCATTACACAAAGTTATTATCAGAAAACTTTTAAAATAGGCAACATGACTAATCCACTACTTTTACTGCATTTTTTTTCTAGTGTTGACTTGTCCTTTTTAGAGCTTAACAGCTTAACACTGATCATTTTCATTGTATGGAATGAAGATATTAATAATTTAGCATGTGTTTGGAGTGGCATGTTAGTGAGTAAATGACAGTTATCATCTTTGGTAACCTGTCCTTTTAAGTCCTTTAAAGTGTTACAAAGTGCGCGGTACATCCACTATTAAATCTTATTTTGGTGCTGAACAAGAAGGTAACAACAACTGTTGTTGCATCACATCACTGGTGATTTATTTACAACAAATGTATATGCATAAAAAGCATCAAAAACAGAGGGAGAGGGAGAAAAGATAAATGAATAAAGAAAAATAGAGGATTGAACAAATAAAGCTGGTACTTTAACCATCCTATATTTTACAGACAACAACCAAAGGATGAGGACAGCAGCATGGCTGGGCCTGCTGTGGTACATGCAAGAAACCCCTTCAAAATTCATTAAGAGATGTGCAAGGTAAGCTGAAACATGTAAGGCCTTTAAAACAGCATTTTAAAATGAAAATGATCCTCGTCTACACTGGTGTTTTCACTGCATTTCAGAAACGATCTCTGTCTACACTACACAACTGAAAATGCATGTCACATGACCATTCATGCAAGTACAATCATAGCTATGTACAGGTAGATGCCCTATTATTTAGATGGCGGATCTATGTGCTTGAAGCGGTCGAATGGGGAATCTACCTATACATATCTATGGTGTACAACAATGAGCATGATGTTATTGTTTACACGATCATCAAGGATACGCAGAGTAAATGTGGCCAGCCACGCCATCGTTTTAAAAAGTCTCCGTTTTGGTCCATTTACACTGACATGCAACCCCAGAGTTTTCAAACTAAAACAGGGTCTGCAGCGTTTTTGAAAGTCTCCATTTTTGAGGGTTGAAAACACCAGAGTAGTGTAAACGGTAACACTTTATTTTGATAGTCCACTTTAGACATTCTACTAACAGTAAGTAACTTTGCAACTGCATGTCAACTAGTCATTAGAGTATTAGTAGACTGTCTGCTTAATATATCTTGTAACACTCTCGTAAACTTTGCAAGTATATGTCAACTTATTCTACTAACCCTAAACCTAACCTAACAGTCTGCTCTCAGAGTTAGTAGACGTAGTTGCAAACTAATAAGAATTATTTGACATGTAGTTGCAAAGTTACTTATAGTTAGTAGAATGTCTAAAGTGGACTATCAAAATGAATTGTAACCGTGTAAACTATAGGAGTAACCTTAGCAAAAATTAAGCGTTTTAAAATGAATACGCACTAGTGTTAATGCGGCCTAAGGGGAAATTAAACATTAGATCTCTTAATTTGCAGGGGTCTGGGGACTACGTTTGTTTGCTTTTAAGTAATAGTGCCTTGTTTTGTTTACATTCTATGAAGCCCAGTGACTGAAGAGTATGGGTTCAAGGGTGTGGTGATTGGAATCCTAGTGGTTGTGGAAAACGTGATGAAACCTCTCCCAGCCTTCTATGACGTTGCCCTGGTGATTGAGAAAGAAGTGGTAATGTGTCACCTGAGTGATTATACCTAATGCTTTTCTGAACCTGATGGGCCTGGTGTATGCATTAAACCTCGACTATCCAAAGGAATTAAAAGTCACTTTTGAAGTGATACAGCACCTGTTCATTGGAGTCAGATCAGACTCTTGTACCGCAAGAGTTCACTCTTTGAAAAGCAAGTTGCTGTGATAAGACAGAAAACAAAATAAATCTTTTTTTACTTTATGCTACTGTTTAATCATTGCACTGGTTTAAACTTTAAGAACATTGCTGTTTTAGATCTCATTTTTTTTAAGTCGAACACTGGAATTCTTGTTTTTTTTTTTTTTTAACTGACTTCTTTTTTGTTACCTTGTAGTGCTTCCTCTTTCATTGTCATGTTCCTACAATTGGGAATTTACAGTTTTTTAACAGTTTAATATGAAGTATTTTTAACACAGCTTATTGTGAATTCTTCATGTACACTTGTATCTGCAATGAAAATATCTGATAATGACAAGGAGAGTTATTTGTACTATTTTGGCACTAAGATGGGTGTGTGCATTTTGAATATTTCAACTACATATAAGTTGAGTGAACTTAACACCTAATGTTTGCTAAACTTAACACCTAGTGTTCGCTAAACCTAACAAAGCCAATGCAACAAAATGACTTGACTAAGTCGAGTTGTGTCAACAAATCATTTTTTACAGTGTACCATTGAGAATTTTTAACCAAAGTATAATACAGACTTTTCATTAAGACCCTAAAGAATCTTATCAACTTGTGGAAAATGGGCATCCGATGACCCCTTAAAAGAAACTAAAAACAACGAAATCCTTATGCAAAAAGTGTTATTCAGAAGTATTTTTTCTCATACATGGGAAAGTTTAAAGGCATAGTTCACCCAAAAATAAAAATTTGGTCATTAATTACTCACTCGCATGTTGTTCCAAACCTGTAAGACTTTTGTTCATCTTCAGAATACAAATTAAGATATTTTTGAAGAATTCTGAAAAAAAACTTTCTGACCCTCCATAGGCCGCAAGGGTCCTACCATGGTCAAGGTCCAGAAAGGTACCAAGAACATCTAGAAAATAGTCCATGTGACATCAGTGGTTCAACCGAAATTTTTTGAAGCTACAAGAATACTTTTGTGAGCAAAAAAAACATACAAACAAACAAACAAGAATAATGGCTTTAACAATTCTCCTCTGAACAAAGGTCTTACAGGTTTGAAACAACATGAGGGTGAGTAATTAAAGACAGAATTTTCATTTTTGGGTGAACTAACCCTTTAAAGAGTGATATTGAGTGAGCAATAAATATATTTTCCACTAAAAGTGATGTTCTGATGTTTAAATGCACTCGGGGCAAAACCGAAGCCCACATGACAGACAGAACTTGGTAATGCAGTCTGTACAGCCCTCACAGGAAGCTCAGAATGCTGTCTGTTAGGCCTTTGGCTATGTCTACACAAAAAAAAAAAAATACCAGACAAAAACATAGAGAGCAAAAATGCAGACACAGATTTATTACTGCAAAGTCCAGAAATGTCCCAGACAACACTGACCACTAAAACAGCAATGAAACTAGACAACAGAGGCATAGATTAATCAGCACCGAACCGGCAATCGTCTAACTATGAAGCTCAAAGCCACACTCGAAGACAAACATTGCAGAGAAATGATGCACATGCTGTTTTTACACTTGGTTCAACCTTGGTCCAAACCCACCCACCTGCCACTTCACCTGTAAGGCTCTTTTCACATACTGTAGAAATTCCTATTTCAAACCAACCACACAAACCAGACTCAGCTCAAGAGTGAAATCATGTTTTTGGCATATTTATGGTACATATTTCAAAGGCATCTTGCTGTCATGGAGAAGGAAGCTGAGTGTTCAATAGGCCTCATTCATTCAAAGACATTTAAGGCTCCATAAATAAGAGACAGAGGCGACTCTATGCTCCATTCTGGAGCTCTGACTTCAGCCTGAAACTATCTGCCTTCATCAGTGATGATCATTTAACAATTATGCCCAAATTACATATAATCAAAGTCTCTCAGACTAAATCTATTAATAGCTGAATTTTAACATTGAATTTGCAGTAAATAATGATGAATAACCTGTGTTGCTATAGACTCTGAAGTATGGAAAGACATACATACAGACAGACATACTTTAAAAATATATATATACTCAAGTGGAAAATAAATGTAGTGTCTTCTTACACTTAATTGCATGTTAACTGGAATTAAATGAAAATGTATTATAGTTTAAGCATATATTAAATATAATTAGATGAACAGTACATGTGCACAATCCCTTTTTTTAAAGGGTGGTGATGTGTCAGTATGTATAAACCCTTGTTTAGTCTATAAATTCTCTAAGTCTAGACTTTATAAAGGACATACCTAATGTCAGAATGATTAGCATGTCTTATAAAGAGAATAGAGTCGGATAACAGTGATCTGTGTCCTTTTCCTTAACCTGTCCCCTCCTCCACACTCCATACGGCCTTGTTTTGACTACACAGAGTGAGTGTTCACTGTTCATCATTTACTGTTAGTCTTCTTTAAACATATTCATAAATGGAAACTACTATTGCTGTATATCGACTGGCACAACATAAACAAACTTTACTAAGTGCACCTTAAAGACACAAAGATCGTTTGAATGACGGCATCATTATCATTTCATATCATTGATGTGGTTAAATTTGCTTAGCAATTCCACTGGGTGGCCATTTTAAAATACACAATTTAAGATGATTTTGTTTGATATGTCTTGTTGGACATCAGCTTTGTTGTGTTTACTAGACAGCCCGATGACACTGTAATGACTTAAGCACTGCATGTTTACATAACTGTGTGGGCACATGGCAGGACAATGACTTACATCCCATTTGTTTAAGTGGGAATGCGTTATAACGATAAAGAGAAAGAAACATCCATTTATGGCTGTCAGTGTTTGCCTGTACACACAAAGACAACATGACTCACGCTGCTCTCAATGCACCACAGTCATAACTATCTGTGGTTAACCACGTAACCAGAATTCCCACAATCATTTCAACGCTGTTGTCCAGCCTTGGCCAAACCATCGAACAGGTGTCTGGAACACATTGGGATCCAGATGCTTTAGGCCTGTCCTCCGGACAGTGAACTTGGCGTGAAGACTGATTAACAACACAAAAACATAAACAAACACAGTGTGTTCTTGGTTTATACTTGATTATAGGCTTTAGTCACGGTAGACGCCATGATTAATGTATAACGGATGAATCAAGGCTGTGAGGGACTGATGGATAGTTTGATGAGTGGATTGTAAAATTTGCTGTCAAATGATGAAATATTGCAATTTGTTTCTTTCAAAAAATGATGTTGTGACAGGACCTCAATATAGCACATACAAGTGCATCTACAGGTACTCATCATAGATCATAGCCTTGTTTTTATTACTGAAAGGTAAATATGACATAATGTATACTGGATTGTGAGTCTGAATTGACAGACAACATATCTCAATCCTCTTAAAGAGACAATTCACCTAAAAATGGAAATTCAGTGTCACCACCAAGGTTGTGTTTCCGAAAAATAACTTTTACCAAATATTTTCACAAGTTTCATTGTTGGTAACATAGTTAAATGTTTCAGTGTTTCCCAAAACCATTGTTTCAATGAACATTCGAAAACAGCATCGCAAACTTGTGTGGTCAGCTCTTGAACTGTGGTTAGAAGCATAGTTTCTATTTAAAACAGTATTTGTCAGGAGTCTGTATTTTTCCCTGTTTTGTGTTGGTTTGATTATTCCCTTGTCAGTTGTTACATGCTTTTTGATTTGCCCTCATGTGTTTGATTTGATTCGCACACCTGTGTCTAGTTAATTATCTCCTTATGTTCTGTGTATTTAAACCCACTGTTTGTTTCATTGTCTGTTCTTATTATGTTGGTTTGTTATGTTTTAGTTCATTTCTTTTCTCCCATAATCTTATGTGTTTAGTTTGCTTCAGTTTTTGTTTAATAAATGGCAAGTTCTGTCATGACCTCTAGATGGCACAGGCTGATGGGTCGTTGAATGCCAACTGGCGATATTTACAGTGTTAAACTACTTGGCACAAGCTGATTGGTTCATGTTGCATACACAGCCAATGTGTTTTCTGCTTTCCCTGTTAAAAAAACCCCAGCTAAAACCAGCCTAGGCTGGTTGGCTGGTCTTAACTGGTTTAAACTGGATGTAGCTGGTTTTAGCTGGTCTTTCAGCCTGGCTAGGCTGGTCAGGCTGGTTTTAGCTGGTCTTCCCCCTCTAAAACCAGCCTGCTGACCAGAAACATAGTAGTAATACTGTGTAAAGTTTTTTTAAAGCACCTACATTCTCCTGCCATTACAGTCATGTATATTTACGTCTATAAATAACCAGTTGATACATATTAAATGCATTGAACACAGCGAAAATAGCATTTCTTTAACTGAAATTTAGGAATCGTCACCCAGCCGAATATAGATAGCGCTGTGAATGTTTACATGGTTACCAATGAACGGGACGCTACATTTTATTCAAAACCTGTTGGATACTCATTAAATATCTTCTAATACCTGTTGGCTTTAATAACATTTCTCCAAATAACAGGCAAGAATGAACAGCCTGTCCACCATGATTTCAGTTCTTCCCAAAAATAAAGCACAACATCACTAATTTTGTAATTGCAACTTCAGAAGTGGAAAACAGGAAGTTTCCGATAGCATGTGAAGGCAGCATTATGGGTCACTGTATGGAAAACACACTCCAGATTGTTAGGTGATTCAGGCAGAAACATTACGACTGTTTAGGTTTTTTTTTTCCCTGAACTATTAGCCAATATTCTACAGAAAAAAATACAAGATTTCCTCAGTGAACATTGCAAAATACTGTAGGGGTTGCAGTTTCACTGAAAATACGCTAATGGCTTGTCCCAGATGACAGACTCATGAGGGGGAATTGGGACATCCTTCCTGTAATCGAATCCAGGTTTGAAGCAGTCAGAACTGAATGCTAAGTTTTTTTTCAGATATTTTCAGCACAGTTTGTTCTTTTTCAGTATGTGCAATGCTTTAATGCATTGGTCTCAAACTCAATTCCTGGAAGGCCACAGCTCTGCACAGTTTAGCTCCAACCCTAATCAAACACACCGGATTACTAGAAACTTCCAAACAAGTGTGAGTTGGAGCTGGTTGGAGCTAAACTCTGTAGAGCTGCGGCCCACCAAGAATTGAGTTTGAGACCTCTGCTTTAATGTCTTATATTCAAGCTTCCATTAAGAAAAAAAAAACATCAATCGTACCATGGTATAGTGTTATCAGTTTTTTGGACATGCTAATACCATGATATTCTTCACATAATGTGTAAAGGTGCAGTATCAGCTATTTGGATATCCTGACATCCCCTTGAAAACACATTAATGCACTACCCTGCAGACACCATTTGTGCTAGCGACTGAATATTACTGCAAACATAAAATATTGCATATTAAATATTTACATTTTTGAAAATGGCTTATAGCAAAATGCAACAGCTGTTGTGTTTAATAGGTCTCAAACTGATTGAAGACACTGAGATAGAATCTTTCTTTACAGACATATGATGGAGGTGAAGTATAAACACTCTTCTACATAGCAAACTTCTCCCATATACTGTACATTACAAAATTGTGGATAAGCTGATGTTTGATGTGTGAACATGTATGAAGCCACTTCTGGCTTCAAATTTAAACTGGAGTTGAACCAATTGTTAATTGAAGGGAGATGTTTTGTAACTGAATAAGACTTTTAACTACTCAGCTGTCTGCTTGAACAGTGACCCTATAAGAATCGGAGATCACTTTAAAGCTTTCTGAGGACTGACTTTTTGCCCTATGTTGACCTTTCACCTTAGCTGTGCTCTCGTCTCGGCTTAGGATCCTGATTAGAAAGATGATGGAAGACAAGAGCTACTGTTATGAATTGTGAGTTAAAGACTTAAAATCTTGAGCGTTTTTTTTATTATTATTATATTTTTTCAGTTCTGCTTTCAGTAATATCCATAAAAGAGACTGTATAAAATTTGGAATCATTTTACAGTAAATCAATTTGTCTCGCAACAGATGCTGTACAACAAAACTGTCTTGTTCCCAGCTTATTTGCTATTCAGGCCGAGAAAAAAGCTGCTCCTGAACAACACTATCATTATACGGCCACATGAACCGCAGACAGACTTCCCTCTCCAATTTACATTTCTGTAAGTTTCTGTCCCATCCTTTTGTTTTCTTCAATCGTTTATTCATTCAGTCTTCCTCTTCTCTTTGGTCATTAGGGGCATAAAACACCTGTTTTTTCTGTTTTCACTAGTAGGAATTCTGACTCACTTGGTACCTGACAAGAAAATGCTTTAAAGAATATTCAGAGTTCAGTAGAATACACTAACACTGAAAGAATTTGGTGTCTCCTTATCTTACAGCATTAGTTCACTTCCAGAATAAAAATTACCTAAAAATTTACCCACCCCCATGTCATCCAAGATGTTCATGTCTTTCTTTCTTCAGTCAGAAAGCAATTAAGGTTTTTGAGGAAAACATTCCAGGATTTTTCTCCATATAGTGGACTTCAATGGTAGCCAACCGGTTGAAGGGCCAAACTGCAGTTTCAATGCAGCTTCAGTAGGGCTCTACAAAATCTCAGCCAAGGAATAAGGGTCTTTTCTTATCTACCGATGCGCGTCTGCGACTTCACACATTACGTAATCACGTTGGAAAGGTTGTGTGTGGTTAGTTCTTCGCCTGTGTACTTCAGTTCAGAAAGGTAGGGTAGAGCGGAAAAACTGCATCTCATTTTCTCCTCCAACTTAAAAAATCATCTGACGTCTTTGTTTTTGCACGTTCACTTTTTAAACACTGGTCAGTACTTCTGCAAACATAAATCCTCTCTTTAGAAAATGACTAATTGTTTTACTAGATAAGACCCTTATTCCTTGGCTGGGATAGTGTAGAGCCCTTTGAAGCTGCATTGAAACTGCAATTTGGACCTTCAACCCGTTGGCTCCCATTAAAGTCCACTATACAGAGAAAAATCCTGAAATGTTTTCTTCAAAAACCTTAATTTCTTAAAACCTTAATTAAAGACATGAACATCTTGGATGACATGGGGGTGAGTAAATTATCAGGAAATCAAACTAATCCTTTAAAAATAAATAAACGACAAATGGTGGCTGCATGGGTGAACAATGTTTAGTGAATTTAAAATAAGAAATATGAAGCTTTTACACTTTTTATATTTCATATAAAAATTTAACTCTTCAGTGAAAACTTTTCATATTATTTTTGTATTATCTGAGCTGAAAAGTGATTTTAAGTAGTTTTTTTTTTTTGTTTTTTTTTGTTTTTTTAAATCTGTTAATACCACAAATTTGCTAAATTGGATATAACTTAAAGGTTAGCAAGCGATTTTTTTTTTTTTTTTCACACTAACATGAATTTACATTTTAACATTTTCTAAACAAACTGACAATTTATATACTTTTTAACCTCGAATGCTCGTCTTGTCTATTCTCTGCGATGCACATGTGTACTCTGTGTAATCCGGGTCAACACAGTTAGGGTATGTTGAAAAACTCCCATCTCATTTTCTCCTCCAACTTCAAAATCGTCCTGCAGAGGTACCCATTGTTTACAAAGTGAACATGCAAAGAAGATCAAACACCATTTACAAAAAAAGGTAAACTAGTGACGATTTTGAAGTTGGAGAAGAAACGAGATGGGAGTTTTTAGACTTACCCAAACTGTATTGAGCCCGATTACACAGACTATGCATGTGTATTGCAGAGAATAGACAAAGATGGGCATTTGGAGTTAAAAAGTATATAAATTGTCAACTTGTTTAGAAAATAACCAATTGTTTTGCTAGATTTTGCTAGGAAAAAGACCCTTTTTCCTCGGTTGGGATCATTTAGAGCCCTTTGAAGCTGCATTTTAAACTGCATTTTGGAAGTTCAAACTTGTGGGCACCATTGAAGTCTACTATATTGAGAAAATTCCTGAAAGGTTTCCCCAAGAAACATACTTTCTTTACAACTGAAGAAAGAAAGACACAAACATCTTGGATGACAAGGGGGTGAGTAAATTATCTGTAAATTTTTGTTCTGAAAGTGAACTTCTCCTTTAAGTCTTGTTTCTATGGATAGAGTTTCTTTGTAGAATTACAATCAAAATTCACCTTCAGCTTAAATGCGCATGATGCTTCTATGTTTGAACACTCCATAGAGTTGGAGACTTAAAGCGGACAAAATCTGACGGACTGAGCTGGAGGAGGCATCCATACCACCTGCCAATTAAAGGACTTTATAATGAGTTGCTATGAGAATGGAATGCGACCTGTGTGTATACGTGTGCACGTGTGTGCGTGTGCTCGTGTGTGACCCTCACACAGGTCAGTGGGAGTTCAGTGGGACTGTGCTGTTTCACATGTCTGAGGGAGTGCGAGCAGCAGCTGGGCTGTAAAGCTCAGAATACCAGCACGCTTTATGAGTTTTTCAGGATTTCACCACAACCTCCTACTGATACACATATGTTCTCATGTAACGTAACGGATGATAATGTGTGATAGGAATAGACAACACAAACAGACTATCATGACTGGATCTGCATACACATATGTGCACACATGGCATGTGAAGGTATATATGGAGGTCAGTCTGTCTGCAACAGTGTTGAACGCTGGTGTTCAGGACTCCCAAATGGTGCAATGACTTAATTATGGTTAGATTTGTCACAGTTTTACTTTGCACTGAGTTTGCATGAAAATAGATGTACCGTGGACCGAAATACATGATATGTGTTGATTGACATGATGGAGAGGCAGTGTAAAAATACTGCAGGAGCCTGTTTAAGAACTGCATTCTAGGACTGTATCATCACTTCACTCTTATTTATGTGTCCGTCAAATGTTTACAAACTATTTAAAAAATGATCAGCACTGACCTAACCCACCTAAACCTATCCTGAAATACCTCAATCTCTTTCTCCTTCTCTCGTTGCATTTCTTTTTCCTTTTTTTTTTTTTTTTTTTTTCGGACAGTTCATGTAGATAAACTAAAGTATGGATACTAAAGTATACAAATTATTATTTCTATCCCAAGTATGGTTTCTGATGAAGTACTGATTGAAGGAATGACTGATCTCTCCTTTGAAAGCAATACATTCAGTGAATTGTCCATTCGGATGCTGATTTTGTAACTGACTATTCGGTCTTATCAGGGGCTCAGAAGACTTGCCTCTTCTGAGACAACATGCCAGCATCTCATCTAGACAGGGAGATGAGGATGCTTGGAAAAAGGGTGTATAGACGGCCCCTATGAGTGCGCTCTGAACCATGAGTTTAAACAAGAGGATCAGAGTCAGGCAAGGTGCATTTGTGATTATGTGGGGGTGTGTGCATAAGTGTGTTATGTCTACAATGACTAACTGCATTCATCTAACTTATTCTTCACAAAAAGCCCAGACTGTGCCAGGTACCTAATATCCACATAACACAAGCACATAACAAAACTGACATGTAGTCATATACAAACACATGCAAATAGAGATAATCTTTGTTATGAATTTCATGAAACAGGACCACAATCTTGAAATCAGACATATAGTAAGAGTCATACCTCACGTAGAAATAGGAAGCTAACAAAAACATTCTACCTCTTCCAAAGTGATTAAAAATCACTTTAAAACTAAAAATTATAATTTTTAGTTAGTTTGTATGTCATTGGCCTAAAGGTCAGAATGGCTGAGTAGTCGAACAAGCCTCTCTCAAGCAATTTCAACCTTCTGTGGGCTTAAAGGATAAGTCCACTTCCTGGCCAAAAGTTTACAGATAACGTACTCACCCCCTTGTCATCCAAGATGTTCATGTCTTTTTTTCTTCAGATGCAAAATGCAAAAGGCAGTTTAAATGCAGCTTCAAACGATCCCAAATGCGGTTGTAAACGATCCCAGCCGAGGAAGAAGGGTCTTATCTAGTGAAACAATCATTTTTTTTTTAATTTAAAATATACAATTTAAATACTTTTTAATCTCAAACGCTCGTCTTACTCTCCCTGAACTCTGTGTATTCTGGCTCAAGACAGTTAGGGTATGTCGAAAAACTCCAATCGTATTTTCTCCCTCAACTTCAAAAATCATTTCAAAATCATCCTACATTGCTGCAGAAGTTCCAACCCAGTCTTTGCAAAGTAAACATGCAAAGAAGAGACAAGCGTTTGTCATTAAAAAGTATATAAATTGTATTATTTTTATGAAAATGACTGATCGTTTCACTAGATAAGACCCTTCTTCCTCGGCTGGGACCGTTTACAACTGTATTTGGGATTGTTTGAAGCCGAATTTAAACTGCATTTTGGAAGTTCAAAATCGGGGCACCATATTAGTCCATTACATGGAAAAAAATGCTGAAATGTTTTTTTTTTAAAACATAATTTCTTTACGGCTAAAGAAAGAAAGACATGAACATCTTGGATGACAAAGGGTGAGTACTTTATCTTTCAATTTTTGGTCTGGAAGTGGACTTTAAAGTGGGTTTAAAAATCCTGAAAATTTAAAAATGTTGACAGAATTTACATTTTTGGTGAACTATCCCTTTAAGGTTTTTGGTGTCAAAAAGGAGGTGTGGGATTAAATCTAATGAAATATCTAATGAAAATTAAAGCTATGGACCATTTTGAAAAGTATCAAGTATTATGATTAACAAGATTTTTTTGAAACAAGATGTTTCATCATGTTGAGCTTTCTTGGTCCCCAAATGGAAGCAGGATTCACTTCTGACACTTGGGAACACAAAGTAAGATTTGTGGAATGGAAAGAACATGAGGCTATACTCAGAACTTTTGCTCCGCATTGAACCCATACAAGTGCACATCCACATTGTGAACATACACCTGGAGCAGTGGGCAGCTATATTGCTGTGGCACCTGGGTAGCAGGGGGTTCGCTCCTGTGTCTGCATCATCACACACATGTGTCATGGTACTCTCGAGAATGCACAGGGGGGACTGACACGTAAGAGAAGAAATTGTCCTTGCACACAAAAAGTATTGACGTACAGTAGCTTCATAAAATTACGGTTAAAACACTGATGTCACATGGACTATTTTAACAACATTCTTACTGCCTTTCAGGGCCTTGAACGTGTCAGTTGCGTTGCTGCCTATGCAGGGTCAAAAAGCTCTCTGATTTCATCAAAAATATCTTAATTTGTGTTCTGAAGATGAACGAAGGTCTTACAAGTTTGGAACGACATGGGGGTGAGTAATTAATGACAGAATTTTCATTTTTGGATGAACTGGATGTAGAAAGAAGCAGCGGCCAGACTACCGACGTTTTTAACATCTGACGCTTCGTTACGTTTTTAAAGAATAATAAGGTAAGTAATCAAGCAAGCAACTTGTATGTGAATGTTTCTTTTCTGCTTGTCCTATTTTTTGCCAATCTAATACATATTTACCAAAGAATTTTGATATTATACGGTGCTAGAAGAACACGGCCTGACCACTTAAAACTAGAAGGTACCACAAATGGTAAAAAAAAACTATTTTGCCTTTTTCCAATTGGATATGTTGTATAGTTTTGTATTTTACCAAAGAATTTTGATATTATACGGTGCTAGAAGAACACGGCCTGACCACTTAAAACTAGAAGGTACCACAAATGGTAAAAAAAAACTATTTTGCCTTTTTCCAATTGGATATGTTGTATAGTTTTGTATTTTACCAAAGAATTTTGATATTATACGGTGCTAGAAGAACACGGCCTGACCACTTAAAACTAGAAGGTACCACAAATGGTAAAAAAAAACTATTTTGCCTTTTTCCAATTGGATATGTTGTATAGTTTTGTATTTTACCAAAGAATTTTGATATTATACGGTGCTAGAAGAACACGGCCTGACCACTTAAAACTAGAAGGTACCACAAATGGTAAAAAAAAACTATTTTGCCTTTTTCCAATTGGATATGTTGTATAGTTTTGTATTTTACTTCGAATTGACAAAGCAAATGCCTTATTTCCATGTTGAAAATAGAAATTAAGATGTGAAGTGAAGGGCTAGCCAAGATTATCTCTTACCAGTGGCTTGTGATTGATGTGAATAAAGATTTTGAAATATATGCTTGCCGTTAATCGATTTAATGATTAGTGTAATCGTTTGCAGTGTTTCCTCTATGATTTTATAAAACTGCGGTGCTTTATTATTAGTAGTAACATTAGTATTTTTGTGTTCGTTATTAAAATTTGCTATTGTAATGTCCAGTCCATTTTTTTAAATATTAATCACAGTGTAACTATTCATTACATTGTTACACCTTTTTAGATTTTAAGCTATATTATAGTGGTAAGTATTTTCTGTAATGCTTGTAAAACATGAACATATTAAGGAATGAATGCATTTATAATTCGCAAGGCAGAACTTCCTTTTAACTAAACTTTTTTTTGTCCTTTTTAGAAGAAGTGCTTCTGGTAACTGCCTCCTGAGTGGTCTTCAATTCACAGATCTTGATACAGTTGAGGTGAGGACATTTTATTCTGAAGCAGTAGTAGTAGAGATTAATTTGTGAAAGTGTTGACTATGATGCACCTTAAGTATTATATTGAGAGACTAAAACAACTTAAAATGTATCTCCACTTTAAATAATTTCTTGCAGATGCAGTGGAGCTGTAAGCATTGTATTTTTTTCTGCAGACAAAAGGGGACAGTTGTTAAAACATTATCGCCTAAAACATGAAGGCTTCACTCGGCAACAGCCAATACCATGTCTTCATAATGATTGCTTGTGCACTTTCAAATCTTTTAATGCACTAAAAGTACACGTATCTGTTTGGCACTCTCAATCTGAAGGACAAGCAAGTAAACCCAAAGTTGCGTTTCACTGCCAGTTATGTGAGTACATTGAGCCCTGCACTGAAGATGAGTTTTTTAGACACTTACGCAGCCATTTGAAACTTAAACAAAGTGTTTTATGTCCATACGAAGGCTGTCAGTTTCAGAGTAATGTGTATTCAACGTTTAATGCACACAAAAGCAGAGCACACAGTGGGAGTGCTACAACCCAATTTAAAAGTCAAATAATCTCAAACATTGAACAGCCAGGTCAATTGACTGATGTCGAAGGTGAGCTTTCTCTACAGGATGACATTGAGTTTGAAGAGCCTGTAGATGATGTACAGGATTTGGAATTTCAGCTGGAGCGTAATTTGGCTTCATTGTTTTTGAAAATGCAAGCAATACTGCATATATCTGAAAGTGCTGCACAAGAAGTAATTCAGCAGATCAACCAGATACAATTGCTTTCGCAACCATTACTACAAAATGCAGTACAGAAAATTATCAGTCAGCACTGTGGTAATGTGGATAATTCCATAGTGAATGACAATTGTAAGTGTAGTGTCCCAAAGCAGTGTCTTGCTGAAATTTACCAATGCAGAAGGATCCCTGTCTACAGCCAACAGGAGAGCATCTTATATACTATGAGAATTTCCAGTTGTTATGCCAGTTGAGTTTGCTCTTGACAAGGATCAATCATTTGTGTATGTCCCCATACTCAAAATGTTGCAGGCTTTGCTAAACAATCAGGAGATTTTGGATAAGGTGCTGCATGCAGAGGTGATGTCACCTGAAGGATACTACTCATTTAGAGACGGCTCTCATTTCAAATAAAATGTTCTTTTGAATGTGGAGGAATGCAGGATTGCCCTTGGGCTATACATTGATGAGTTTGAAGTGGCTAATCCAATTGGAACCTCCAAGAAAAAACACAAACTATGTGCCGTATATTGGGTATTTGCTAATCTTGATTCCAAGTATCGTTCAGCTCTTCACTCAATTTAGCTTGCACTTTTGTGCAAGGTTAACGCTCTAAAAGAGCATGGCTATGATGAGGTTCTTCGTCCTCTCATTCAGGACATTGCAACTCTTGAGGAAAATGGTGTGTATGTTGAACAATTGGTAGAAAGTGTTAAAGGCACCATACTATATGTGGCAGCGGACAACTTGGGGGCTCACTCTTTAGCCGGGTTCCAGGAGAGTTTTGCAGCAGATTACTTTTGTCGGTTTTGTATGTGCAAACAAGATGACATGCAGGATAAAGAGGTCAGATCAGGTGTACTCCAGCCAAGGACAAGAGAGAACCATGAAAGGCATGTGCAAGAGGTACTCCGTGACCATACTGCGGCCAAACATCATGGTGTTAAAAGAGGATGTCCAATGAAAAACTGAAATCCTGTGCCTTCAGGATTTGATTACAAAGAAATATGTTTCTTTGGACTCTTTGAACGAGGCTATTAGGCAGTTCCCTTACACATTTTCAGATAAAGCTGACAAACCACAGACCATTCCAAAGACCTTCTTCTGTAGGGGAACCACTGGGGGAAATGGCCATTAAAATTGGTCTCTACTAAGGCTGCTTTCATTAATGATAGGCTACAATATCCCTGAAGGAGACCAGTCATGGGAGATACTGATGCTTCTTAAAGATGTACTGGAGTTGGTAATGTCACCACACTTTACTGAGGAGTTAATCCATTTCTTGGATTGCAAAATCTCAGAACATCGAGAGTTGCTTCAAAAAAACTTTTCCCAACTACAAACTTCGTCCAAAACATCATTTCATCGAACACTATACTGAAATGATACAAATCTTTGGCCCTCTAGTAGACATGTGGACAATGAGGTTCGAAGGGAAGCACAAATTTTTCAAGAAGGTTGTGCATGACACATGCAACTTCAAGAATGTAGCACGTACCTTGGCTGTAAGACACCAGAAAATGATGGCCTTCCATTTAGATTCTCCAACATTCTTCAAGCCTCCTTTGCAAATTGAAAAAGTGAGATCAGTTATGGTCACATCCTTCCCTGAAAATGTTCAGAGTTCGCTGCATCAGCAAAATGGCAAGCAGTCTACAGTGCTGGTTGCACCCTCTGCATGTGTTCATGGTGTCAAATACTGTGCAGGTATGATCGTCTCTGTTGGCAGTTGTTCAGGTCTTCCAGAGTTCAGGCAAATAACACACATTGTGGTTATCAACACAGAAGTTCTGTTAGTCTGCAGGCTTTTGAGCTCCTGGTATACCGAACATTTACATGCTTATGAGTTGTGCTTCAGTGGGGAAGGTTGTCTTGCAGTGACCCAGCTGTCTGACCTCAATGTTGTTTTCCCCTTATCTGCCTACCAAGTGAAAGGCAATATGTATGTGACACTGAAGCGTTACATATTGTGCTAAATGACAGTACATCAAATGGGTACCAAAGTGATTGTTTTTTTGTTTGTTTGTTTGTTTTTTCTAGGACCATGGAAAGCTATAAAATAAGACTCATTCTAACTGAACAGGACATAAGGAAATTGTCACTGGATGCAAAACCAAAAACTGTTGAAGAGCTGAAGACAAAAATCCAAGAAAAATGCAATTTGCAGTATGACTTCAGTGTGATGTATGAAGACTCCGACTTTGACAATGCCGTCTGCAACCTTGAAGACATAGGAGACCTACCATCTACAAGAGCTACAGTGAAGGTAATTCCATTGCTTGTTACTGCCTCCACCAGCATGTCTGATGACTCCAGTGTATCCGAAGATACAGTGATTCTGCCTGCACACAGCTAATCAACAAGACATGATCAATGGCCAAGATTTTTGACATTCCAAGATTTCCTGTTGATGTGGAATTCAGGCTCAGACAGGCCAATCTTGCGTATCTACAGGACAAGACGTACCTGAATGTACCAAGAGACATGAAACATACTATTTTGGAAAAGCTTGCAGAAGAAATGTACAAATTTGATGCCTATCCAAATGAAGAGCGGATCAATTCTGTGGCACTAGCGCTCATAAGCAAACATCCCTGCCTTCAGGAACGAGGTTCACCGGATGGGTGTTCTGGCTGGAAGCATAGCCTGAAATTCAAAATGGGAAACTATCGCACAAAACTAAGAAAAGCAGGCTTTGTAGAGGTTGGTGTAAATGGGGGTAAAACAGGTGACCCGGGAATGGCGTCAAAAGGCTTGAAAAGGCCAAAAAGATATGAGGTAAATTACTTACCAGAGCTCCCTGAGGGGCAGAATGAAGACAGCCTAGAGGCTGAAAGAAAGCTCCTGGTTGAAGAAATGAAGAAACTGAACCCTAGTGCAAGTCTCATTGCATCAAAGATGGACCAGACCTTCTCAGTGCGAAGACGTGAGATTGTGGATGCAGAAACTCCAGTGAAAGCATTGCAGGAGCGGTGGCCAGCTCTCTTTACAGAAAGACAAGTAAGTGCTCATACATTTAGTTTTCCACCATGTTAAACAGCATTTTTTTTCAGGCTTGGCCTGGTAACCAGTGGGCTGACCATGCATAGACATATATCCACACTGTGAACCAAGCTTCTTTATTCACTGTTTATTTTGCCTCTGTTGTAGGTGTTTGCAGAGTTCCACAGGATAGCCACCACAGATCTGCAGAGTGACTTTTTTGGTGCCTTGGATCGCTACACACAACGGTTTGTCACAATCTTCAAGTCCAAGAAAGGAACTGTTGGACAGAAATTGGCTGAACATATGCAACAAATTAATACAGCAGTGAGTTTACTGCAGCCTTAATTTTATTTATTGTTGTAAGTTGATCATGATGTTGCTACCTATTATTATTTTAAAGTATTTAAAAGTAGTGTTGGTAATATTGTAATTGTTACAAGAGTTGTGTTCTGTTTTTGAGAAACACTTTAGCTGTGGGTTGTATCTTAAGAATTACTTCCCCGTTTAGTTGCTGCACTATCAAGCAGCATTATGATAATTACGCTTGTTTAAAATGAAACTTTAAAGGGTTAGTTCACCCCAAAATGAAAATTCAGTCATTAATTACTCAGGCTCATGTTGTTCCAAACAACATGGCCGGCGCGCGCTCACAAGATGGCGGCGACGGCGGAGCCCGTTCACAAAATGGCGGCGAAAACAGAGCTCCGTCACGTCATAGCTGCCATACCAGAGCCATGTAAAGTTACAGCTGCATTTCCCGAGTCAAGTCAAGTTGCAGCTGCGTTTCCAGAGTCAAGTCAAGTTTCCGAGTCCAGTCGAGTCGCAGCTGTTTTTCCCGAGTCAAATCAAGCTACAGCTGCTGCTCCAGAGTCAAGTCAAGCTACCACTGCTGTTCCAGTGTCAAGTCAAGCTACGGCTGTTGTTCCAGAGTCAAGTCAAGCTACGGCTGTTGTTCCAGTGTCAAGTCAAGCTACGGCTGTTGTTCCAGAGTCAAGTCAAGCTACAGCTGCTGTTCCTGTGTCAAGTCAAGTTAGAACTGTGTTTCCTGCGTCAAGTCAAGTCAGAGCTGCTCTTCCAGCGTCAAGTCAAGTTAAAGCTGTGTTTCCTGTGTCAAGTCAAGTCAGAGCTGCTCTTCCTAAGTCCAGTCAAGTTACAGTTGTTGTTCCTGTGTCAAGTAAAGCTACAGCTGTATCTCCCAAGTCAAGCAAGGTCACAGCCATGGTTCCTGAGTCAAGCAAAGTCACAGCCGTGGTTCCTGAGTCAAGCAAGGTCACAGCTGTGACCTGTGTCTGCCTCCTCTGTCCCTGCTCTCCCCAGGTCCTCCAGCCCTCGCCCTGTCTCGCTCCCGCCCCACCGCTCCCCTGGACTGTTGTTCTGTTGGAGCGTCCGGAAGCCGCTCTTTGGCGGGGGGGCTCATTAATCTGGTCGGTGACCTGCGGTCCACTCATCACCAGATGTCGCTCTCGCTCTATCATCACACACAGACTGTTGCTCTACATCCTGGACTACGTCTCCCATTATCCATCACGCTGATTGCGCCATATACCTGTGGCCAATCAGCAGCCCTATTTAAGCCCTGGACTTTCACTCGGTAGGGACCGAGTATTGTGGAGTTGTATTTGTGGAGAACTGTGTCGGTTGCGTTTAGCGCTCTCCTAGTGCTAGCACCTTATCAGTGTTGTTCCTTAGTTTCCGAGTTTCCTAGTTCCTAGTTTCCTAGTTCCCGTGTTCCCTTGTTTCCAAGTTCCCTAGTTCCTGTGCTCCCTTAGTTTTGTATTCTCGCCTGGCTTCCCCGTTTTCGTCTGTCTCGCCGACTGCCTTCCTGACTCTCGCTCGTTGTATGGATTATCCCGTCTATGGATTATGTTCGCTGCTGATCGACCCACGCCTGCTTCACGGACGACTCTTGTGCCTCGCTCCAACATACCTGTTTGTTATTGTTCTGACCCTGCCTGCTTGACCATGTATTTGTCTCGTCCATTAAATAAAAGCTTGCATATGGATCCCCTCGCCTCTCGTCTCCCTCTCCACATTACAGCTGCATATGGAGGGACAGAAAGCTCTCGGATTTCATTTTTGTTATTTCTTCATCTGTGTTCTGAAGATGAACAAAGGTCTTACAAGTTTAAAATGACAAGGTTTAGCAACTGATGACAGAATTTAGGTTTTTGGGAGAATTAATCCTTTAACAAACTGATTAGTACTGTAACTTCAGAATGCTGCATGATCTTGAACTTCATTTGTTTTTCATTATCTACTCCTAGAAACCAGATGTGACAGCAATCCGCACATTGGTGCTCCGAGGCCTGCCTGTCATGCTTGGTGATGATGCCAGTACCTTCTACAACACCTGCTTTGTAAGTTCTCAGTTATATTTTATATTTATTTATTTATTATTTCCATTGAAAATGGGTTTACCAAAAAACTCATTAACTCATTAAACAATGTGAGTCCAGTGTACTCTCTGTCTGTGTCAACCTAAAATTAGGACTTGTTATTATTATATATTCTTTGGAAGTATTAAAATCATATTGCAAGCCATGCAATATGCATAATGTGATATGTACAATGTGATATGCATGAAAAGTTTCTCATGCAATGTAAGTACTATACCTTGAATATTTATGAGTTGAGATAAAAATAAATAGAGATTAAAAAAAAAAAAAAACAATGCATGTAAATACTTAACAAGGAATGGCTAAACAGCAGTTTAGGCAGGGCAGACAACTGACAATTAATCATCCCTTTCAACATTTCCCTGTTGTAATATTGTTATTGTTTCGTTTTCTTATAGGCATCTGATACTGATGAGGCCTGGGCACAAGTACCTGTTGGAGTGCTGACTGTCATTGATGAACACATTCCTCTCTTACCAAATCAACTGTACCTTGACCCAGTTTCTACTGCCATCATTGTTGAGGGAGGTATTGTCATAGACAATATGCAGAATCTACCACAGGCAATTTGCCTCTTGTTTGGCCTGTCATATGCTTTGAATTTGGATTACCCCAAAAACATGAAAAACACTTTCAACTTCTTTCAGAAAGTAATGCTTGGGTTGGGACAGAACAAACTCCCACCAAAACTGCAGTCACGTAAGAATCTCCTGTTAAGTTAAAACATTAACAAATGTGTAAGAATGGTGATGATTTGCATTAGATTTCAGTTGTTCATGACAGTGGATATTGATTGAAGTGTTAAATCTGTTGGTTTAGGATGTTACAGTTACAGTCAGGTCAGGGTCTTTTTTTTTTTTTTTGGTCCACAAAATTTATTTTATGTAGATTTTATATAGATTTATTGTACCATCAAATGGTTTGTATTTTATTTTAAAAATTTAAAAATTTGTAAACCCCAATGCAAACTTGTGTGGACCTGTGCCTGTCAGTTCTTAAGAAGAAAAAAATACAATTAATTTACCCTTGAACTGTGTCACTGCCTTAGAGTATTTGTCCAGGTGTAAGTGTATTCTTTGTGAAATTGCCCCTTCTCAGTGTTTTATAGACAATAGACAATTGATGCACTTAAGTTATTGGAGTAATGCTTACTTGGTTTTTTTAAGGCAATCGGTTTGCATGGTTTTAACAAGTAAATTGGATTGCTTTTGAAGTAAAGTCAACTTAGAAATTTCAAGTTGCATGCAGAAAATGTCAAGTTAGCTCAACTTGCATAAATCAGTAGTTTGGAATACATACAAAGTATATTTCACTTGAAATGATATAGTTGTTAAAAATAGTAATTCTGAGTAACCTGTACTAAAGATGAGTACATCTAAAGTAAACAATCAAGTATATGCTACAGTTTAGTTTTAAGTTACTGGAACTCTCTTGTAAGTATACAATACTAGATAGGCGTTTGTTAATACTACAAACTATTCCCATTTAACTTTACTTGGTTTTTTTAAGGCAATCGGTTTGCATGCTTTTTTTAAGTAAGGTTTACTAATTGGATTTTACAGTGCATGAGTTGAATCAATGTTAGATGAGGAAGACATACAAAATATGCAGTGGTGCCCCAGGACAGGTCCAAAAGCACTGGTCTGAGATGCCAAAATCAAGGGCAGCGGTGTCCAATCCTTCTACTGGAGGGCCAGTCAGGATGAGTTACTTTAACTGACTTTCTGGAAGTTTCTAGTAGTTTCTAGTGGAAGTTTGATAGCTCCTGTTTACTGCATGTAAAAGAGCAACATGAACATTATTCATTTCTCATTTTGTGTTCCACGAAAGAAGTGAGTGAACCATCTCTTTAACACAGTCTCAGCATATATGTGTGTGTGTGTGAAGGATTGTAGCAATAACTGTATAATTCATAGACTGAGGGGTATAACGGCTGGTCTCTGTCATCTGACAAAGTGAATAAGTGCTGAGAAAAACAGCCAGCAGACGGAAACTAAGGACATTCCTTTGGCCCTCTCATGTGAGCAGCTGTGGGTCCATACACAGGATATGCAACTTGTAAGTCTTAGCTCCAAAGGGAAGTTTCTGGAAACTCAGTGCACCGAAAGGGACCTAATGGTTTCATTTAATATGAAACACAAGAAAATCTATGGAAAGAAACCAAAAATGGTCACACAGCTGATGTCAGGGTATGTGGAAGAGTGAACACGTAACAGAAATCAAACAATTCATAACAATAAGATATTGATGTTAAATTTGTTTAGTTTAGCCTAATACGCAGAGACAGGTAAAAGTAAGCCTTTTATCAATGTGATTTCATGAATCCTTTAAAGATATTGCCCTTGTTCCTTCTCTTTCTGTCATTATTATATTATAAATATTAGAAAAAAAAAAAAATTCCAGATGTGTGATATTCATCCATTCCCCAGCAGGAAAAAAAAAATCAAAAAAAGAAACAGAAAAACTATGGGGAGATAAGCAACAAAAATGAGCACTGAATTGGATTTGGTTATTCCGGTCGTTGCACTGAGTGACAATTAGAATTGCTCTGGAGAATAAATTCCATAGGAATCCATCAAGGGATTACGGATGGGTGAAAGAAGGCGCGATAAAGACAGATAGACTGAGCGCTGGGGGAGTGACGTGGGAGAAGAGGAAGGGGAGTGTGAACAGGGATATCACAGGAAGAAACAAATTAGAAAAGCTGCCAAGCTTTAGGACTTTGAACACTTACAGAATGTGGAATAATTGCTAATTTGCCAGCATTCCAAATGTCCGCTCACAGATATGCTCTGTACTTATAATGACTATGAATTTTTTGTGCGTTAAGGAAAAATGAAAATTATTTATTAATTATGTTCCAAACCGGTACAACCTTTATTCATCATTAGAACATAAATTAAGATTTTTTTTTGATGAAATCCGAAAGCTTTTGGAAATTTGTAAAATTTATTTTTTATTTACACAAATAAAATTCTCGTAGCTTTTTAAAATTTTTTTACGGCCTATTCTAATGATGTTCTTACTACCATTCTGGGTCTTAAATGTGGTAGTTGTGTTGCTGTCTATGCAGGGTCAGAAAGCTCTCAAATTTATTAAAAAATATCTTAATTTGTGTTCTAAAGATGAACGAAGGTGAATGAAGAGTGAGTAATTAATGACAGAATTTTTATTTTTGGCTGTGCTATCCCTTTAAGGGCCTTATGTGAAACCATCATAAAGCATAAGTAGGTCTAAGGCTGTAGTAATACCTTGACCAGGCTGTGTGTAGTAACTTGCTTAATTAAAAATGCATGCAATGTAGCATAAATTGTTATCACATGACCTCACTACATGCATTTAAAATGTTTACTGTTGCATTACGTGTAGTCCTTCATATAATGAATTTTAAAAAATACAGTAGGGTGTATATAGTATGTACTAATGAGCATGCTTACTATTCAAACACAGCCTTAGTCTTAGCCAGACAGAATACTGAACGGGTGCCAAGCACTGTGAGTCATTTTTTGACTGTGAGAAAAGAATTGTAAAGGTCTCGTGAACAATACCACAAAGAATAAACGTTCCAATACAGAACCTTCTTTTTTACTACTTTTAACTACTACCAGCTGATAAACCAAAAACATGTTTCATGTGTTTTGAGTGGTTGCTATTGTAGATGTTTATTTACTGGCAAAAAAAAAAAAAAAACCCTCTCTCATGTCTCTATGATAATTTAGTCTCTTTTAGTCTATGATCTCATTATGTGATGTACATTTCAAAATGCATTACTTTACAAATCGTGCACTATGGTAAAATTGTTTTGAGATTGTGAAAATAAGTCTAAGTAATGTAGCTACTGTAGAAGCATGTTTTTGTAATAAGCTAGTGTTAAAAGTGTGTGGTTTAGATACACAAAGCAGACGCAATTCTCGATGCTTTAAATATGCTTTGTTCCGCATGTGTTCCAAATCAGTCACGTTTGTGGTTTCATGCTGATGCTGAATTAGATGGCTGACGAAGGGGACATTAATATGATTAATAATATTCTCAAAGAGGGAGACACGTTACATGTCTCTCCAACGACAAGCAACATGACCAGCTTTGCACGTGCACAGTAGAGAGGCAGATAGAAAAAAGACTTAGAAATCATGAATGAAGACTAGAGCAGCAAACAGGCTATAAAAGGAAATGAGAGAGAACAGCACTGGACATACTGGGTATTTAGCATTGTGAAGTCTCCACGTGCCTTTGTCTAAACTCCTTGGGTGCAAAGAATGGGTAGGCGTCTTTGGGTCTATTATACAGTGCATTAAAAATGAGAGGTTTGTGACAAAAATGAAATGTTTTGGCTGTGTAACTGTGTTGAGTCTACGTTTTGCCCATTACTGTGTTTTTGACATTGCTACAATCAGGAACTTGCTGAAATTAGTTCAAATATCTTACCTTAAAAAGGGATGTCTGTGTCTATGACACATTCAAAAAGCAGTTCAGATTAAGCATTTAAAGGGACAGTTCATCCGAAAATGTAAATTATGTTATTCACCCTCATGTGAATCTAAGCAAGAATGCAGTTATATTTCTGTGGAATACAAAATATACAGTTTGAAAATTTTTCATGCAGCTCTTTTCCATAATAATGTGACACTGAAGACTTCAGTAGTGATGATGAAAATTTTGCTTTGCAACAAAGGGATAAATTACATTATATATATATATATATATATATAGTGCTTTGCAAAAGTATTCATACCCCTTTATTTATTTTTTTATTTTTTTCATGTTTTATGTTGCAGCCTTATGTTAAACTGCTTTAAATTACTTTTTTTCCCCACATCAATCTACACTCCATACACCATATATGACAAAGCACAAAACTTAATTTTTCTAACACATTTATTAGAAATAAAAAACTGAAATTATTCCATTGCATAAGTATTCATACCCTTTTTTGCAACACTTGAGATTTAGCTCAGGAGCATTTTAATGCTTGTAGATGTTACTAAACTTTGAGTGGAGTTAACCTGTGGCAAATTCATTTGAATGAGTATGATTTGGAAACACACACCACTCAGAAAAGGTCTAACAGCTGAAAAAATATATCAGAGCAAAAACCAAGCCCTGAGGTCAAAAGAACTGCCTGTAGAGCTCAGAGACAGGATTGCATCAAGACACAGATCTAGGGAAGAGTTCAGAAAAAAATTCTGCTGCATTGAAGGTTCACAGAAGCATGTAGCCTCCATTATTGATGCTTGGAACAGCAAGGACTCTTCCTTGAGCTGGCCTCCTAGCCAAACTGAGCATTCAATGGAGAAGGGGCTTGGTTAGACTGGTGATCAAGAAGTTGATGGTCTCTTTAGTTGAGCTCCATGATCATATATGCTGATAGAAAGAAACTTACAGAAGGACAAACATCACTGCAACACTCCACCAATCCGGTCTTTATGGTGGTGTGGCCAAATGCAATGCTCTCCTCAGTGAAGACACATGAAAACCCACTTGGAATTTGCAACAAGCACCTAAAGAACTCAAGATTATCTGGTCTGATGAACCATGTATGGAGGAATCTAGGCACTGCTCATCACCTGCACAATAGCATCCCAACAGTAAAGTGTGGTGGTAGCAGCCTCATGTCGTGGGGCTGTTTTTCAGCAGCAGGGACTGAGGGACTCGTCAGAGTAGAAGAAAAGCTCAATGCACCAAAATATTGAGATAGCTTTAATGAAAACTCTGTCCAGAGCATTCAGAACCTCAGATTGGGAAGAAGGTTCATCTTCCAACAGAAAAATACAACACAGCAAGAGTGGTTTATAGACAACTCTGTGAAAGTCCTTATGTGTCCCAGCCAGAGCCTGGGCTTGAACCCAATCAAGCATTTCTGGAGAAACCTGAAAATGTGCATCTGTCCCCATCCAAGCTGACAGAACTTGAAGAGGTGAGGATAAGAATGGCAGAAAAATGCCAAATGCAGATGTGCAAAACTTGTCGCATCACACCCTAAAAGACTTGAGGCTGTAAAGATGCTTCAGTATTGAGTTAAAGGTATGAATAGTTAGGCAATGTAATGTGCAAATGTTTTATTTTTAATACATTTGCAAAGTTGTCAAAAATCTGTTTTGTGCTGTCACTATAACAATAAAATGTGATAAAAATGAAGGCACTGTGCATACATTATATATGACATTATATACATTAAAAAGTCTTCACAGCCCCAAACCTTCGAATGGTTTAAGGGTATACTATTCCTTTAAGCTTCCTAAAATTAAAAAAAAAAAAAAGTTTTATCCTCTACATGAGATCTGTCTATAGAGCCTTGGGGCAACAATTATAAACAAATTACCAGTCAATGTGAAAAGAGGGAAAGGAAATGCGTGAGGAGGACAAACACTACAAGGAATTCAAGTTCAAAAGACTCTAAGTCAAAAAGTCACAGAGAGCTACTGTAGGACTGAACAACAAGAGCATCCACAGACAGACATTTAGCAGAGGAATGAGCGTGTCATGTTCCAAAGCGGCCCGTATTTCTTTTCACAGTGATCTATGGTGTAGATAAAGCCTGGCATAGATTGAATAATCAGAGGGATGAAAATGAGGCCTGATAAACTGTGGTTATCTATGAAATAAGATATAAGTGCCTTAACTGTGAGCTCCCTCATCTTGCCCAGACCCCCTTTATCTTGTATTTTTCACTCTACAGCTGAGCCCTTTCTCTCTCTTTTATTTTTATTTTTTTTTACTTTACATTTTGGAGCAGTAACGAGGGGATTTTTCAGTGCAAGTGGATACAATGGGTCAGGAAGAGGAGTCAGCAACAGTTACTTTGCATTCTTTCCAAGAAACTGTTGTTGTTTTTATGAGTACAATATGTGGCTTGTGGCAAACTTGGATCGAATGAACAAAATGCCACCTGTGTCGAACCGGCATGTGATCACATGAACCATGCAATGGGTTTACCTTAGAGCTACATAAGTTAACCAATGCACTCAGGGGATTTTACACACCATTAACAGACACCTATGAGTGCAGAAACTGTAAAATAATAAATACTAAAATATTAAATATAAAATGTGTGCTGAATATGAACAGTTTAACAGCATTATTGCTTGTGTAATATTAATAAACAAATGTGCCAAGATGCTACATTGTATAACATCCCAAACAGTGTGAATTTAGGCTAATAAACTACTACTGTTGCAGGTATATTTGCTTCTATTAAATGCAACCAACAGGCCACTAAGTTAACAGGTTTTAAGCCCTCTGCGTCATCCAATACCCCTTACTTGTGGAAAAATCACTGTAATACATGGCCATTAGTGCCTTATTGCTTCGTTCTCAGTAGCCCTACTCAATTAAATTTCACAATACCACAGTGTTTACTTGGAACTACTCTATACCACAGGCAAGTGCTGTAGAAACACTGACTCACTCAGGCAGGAACATTTACTTTTTCAAAAGTCCACGTTCTCTGCTCAAACATGTGACATAGCATTACACCAAAACAAGGATGTTTTCTCTCGTGAGATGTTTAAGCATTCTAGATGGGCACACATGCACAGAAAAACCACAAGCAAAGAGGATGATAGGGAATGTAAATACTGAAGCTCAATGAGGGAATTAATCATCCAGTGTTGGAAGAGCACACCAGTCGGTTGTGTTTCAACCAGAGATCACGAGACATTCACAATTCTGATAAACAGGGGGGTAATAAAAATTATCCTAACATTCTTAAGACAGCTGCATTTTTGAAAGTGATGTAAGTGTAGAGTAAGTTCCTGTAGACATTTCAGAACCATTTGTGATCCACGAATGCCAAACTGTGAAAGCCAAGACAGGAAAAAGATTGAAAGTTTTTCATATTTTCCCTTGTAGTTTTAAAAAGAGCATTTGTTTGTTTGTTTGTTTGTTTGTATTTATTACAGGCATAATCGACTTTAAAAAGAATATATTTAAATATGAACCGAATGTCATGTTTTCTGAAACTTAATTAAAATCAAATTAATAAAATGTAATTAAACAAATTACAAAATATACTTCTATTGTCTAAATATGGCTAAAGTGTACTGCCGATTCATGCTAAAGTAAAATATACTTCAATGACATTTCTATATGTATATATTTAAATGATCTGTAATGATGAAGTTGAAATTTAGTCAGTTTAAAGTATATTAACATTAAATATAATATTGAATAACACACTAAAGTTACAATCAAGTACTTTACATGTGTTGTAGTATGTTAGCCAACACATCAAAATAAGAGTACATCTTTAAAGTACAACAAAAGCATACTTATTAAAACACAATGATTTTAAATTTATAGGGATGTCCTGAGCCGATCTCCAGAATTGGAACCAATGCCATTTAAGCATTTTTTAACTGATCTGTATCAGCTCTCCTCAGTTCGATCCTTTTTTTTTTTACATCAGCTGTTATGAAGATGTCATGCAGTAGAAGGCGGTATGGCAAGCCAAAGCATTCATATACACCTGGCCGGCACACTGACCCGTCAAAAGCATGCGACTTGACAGTAAAACGTGTCCTCAATGTATGATTTGACACAGAAAACATGTCGGAAACGTGGATTTTTTTGTACTGAAATGTGTTCTGGACATGTGATTTGCTATAAAAACGTGCGTTGTCAGCGCGTGCTTTGGAGTCACTGAAAATGCAAATTTTTGACATACGTTAATTATAACAAAAATGGGCCAAAAATGGGCAGTGTAAACATCTGTTTGATGTGCCCAAACAGGCAAAAAAATATTCTCAAAATTGCATGTCAAAAGTATGTGCTTTTTAGGGCTAGTATTGTGTATCGACGACAGTCAGAGATATCGCCTTTTGCTGATGTCTTTGTCGATAGCATAACGATTATTATTATTATCCGTAAAAAATAGACTAGGCGCCAAACTTTAGCAATGCAGTGCAGAGAGCCTCTTCTAAGGTGCTTCAGAAACTTGCCGTGAGGTCGCTGGTAAAAACACAAAGGCACAAATCATGGTGAGCGGGAGGGGGTGTTTTGGGTGGGAATCATGCAATCTGTAATTGCCTGCAGTCGCTGAAGCGTGCAATCGCTTTTTTAATGCATGTTGTTTCTCTGGTTTTGCTTTCACTTTCGAAAACGATCCCGCTCAGCAAGGAGGGGAGAGGATGGAAAAGGGAGGCACAGTAACTCGTTTTGGGGGAAACGGCCCTCCTTCGCACCACAGACGTGTACAGTGCAAATAAAGGGTACGTTTTTTCATCATACAGTGATGTAACTATTGTATTCACTTATGGTACCGGGAGTGTTTTCTAAAGTGCATAAACTCACGCTAGACTAGGCTAGGCTAGTCACTTTGATAACGTAAATGTTCTTTGCTCGTTTTCTGTAGCTGCTTTTAGAATAACTAAGGAAATGTAAGCATTAGTAACTTACAATGTTTCTATTAAATTGTTATCCTGTTAAATACAAATTAAGGCGTATTGAAAACATTAGGCTGCTTTTAGCCTTATGCTGGTGTTGGTTCATTTGCAATGTAACTAAGTAAGTAAATAATTATATAAATTAGCACGATAATACCGTGTATCGGCGATCTCACGGGCTGACGATATGAAAATTTAGCTTATCGCCCAACACTAGAACAGAGACTGCTCGTCAATTTTGATTTCTCCATTCTCTTTTTTATGAACCAATATCGATTCTTAAATCTTAATTGATCTTTTGGTCTATGCTGTTTTCAGTTGATGAATGAACAGTACATATTGTGCCTCACATACAATAAACTGCAATAGGCTAAGCTTTGTGCTTCGTTACTTTTCATATGAAAAAGTTGGTACACTGGAGCGCACTCGCCACCAACTAGACAGGGGTGAGAATTACAGTTACAAATTACAATAGATCACCCTCAGTGTAATTCGTCAAAGTGACGGGCGGCCTTCAGATTTTTCCATCACTGATAAAAAAAAAAAAATCTGTCAATGATGGACAATTTTTGGTTAACGCGACCTCGGGTTGTGAAACTTATATACATTGTTAGAGATGTCCCTTATGGATTTGTCACGTCAGGTTAGGACATTGTTAAACTATTTAATATCATATATAAAAAGAAGGTTAAATTACTGATTTTTTTTATTCCTTTGGGATATTTTTACTGTTTTGTGCATGCTGCTCTTTCCCAGCTTTGGGAAAAGTTCACACGACACAAACTCCATACCAGCCTGAGGTCAAGAGGGTCGCTATTTGACACAGAACATGGGTGGAACCACTGCAACTGATTTGTGGGAACTACCCCTCCAATGTGGGCCAACATACAGCCAACTACGTACACGCACAGATGCATACACTATGTAGATCTAAAGAATGTACATCCGTTACAAAGCCAACACATCCCAAAAAGGTTGTTTTACTTGTAGTGCTACTTGCAGTGTCGCTCGGGCTGAGAGCTCCTCAGCATAGGTCTTCCCCTCTGAACAATTTTACATCCTGCCTCGAGCCCTCTAATCGAACACAATAGATTTTCCCCCAATTGTTTTGCTTTTTTGACCGAGCAGATTATTTTGGCAGGCGATGTAGCAGCATTTTTCCTGTCCTTATCGCCAACAGACATCTTTTGTGCGGTGCTGGTCCACCCATTCAAACCAGTATAGAGTGCACACACTTACATCACGTGCACTCTTATCCTCGTGCACAACCTCAGGAACCACCCTGTGACCATTTCCTATTCCCTTATATGGTCGAAGGAATTTCGAACAGATGACAGCATTTTTAATGCAATTATTGTTAAAAGGCTCTATTGCAAAATGATATCATATCACTGATAGCATATCACTGTAGCACTTAAACATTTTTATTTATTTCACTGTCTTTGATTTCTTATCCAAATATAGGTCAAACAACAAGAGCCAGTAATCGAACTCAAGGGATGAAGATAATATCGTGAAATCTTCCCACATGCACAACAAACAAAATGTGCTTCAAATTACCATTTTGAACTTCCTGACAATCAAACATTTCCATCCCTTCCCAAAAAGCTATTCTTAAAGCATTCCCATCAGACCAAATAAGTGCTGAATGCAATACTTAAGGGTTTTGAATGTTGTAAAATAGCTCAAGATCCTTTTCAAATGACAGACCTGAGCAGTGATACATCAATGCATATGTATTTGGAAGATGCGGTGCATAATTACAGAGCTAAATGCAGATACATGTGCAAATAGGTGCATTTGCACCTGTTTTACCCGCACATATCTCATACCAGCTGGGCTCCTTTACACATGTAAATAATAATATCCAGCTCTCAAACACAATTAAGACACATTTTGGATAATTGTGCATTTGGCCTTGAATTGCAAATGGCTCAAAGTCAGAGAATGTGTTTATGGGTATGACCATGTTAGATTTAGTTTAATTCAAACTTCCAAAAAGTGAAAAACTGTGTAAAGGATGTCTATTTTCCTCTATCATGCACCAAATAGTCTTTGCTGCCCAAGTGAGATCACCTACAATGACCATACTCTGCAGGCCGGATCATTGCCTGTCTAAAAATAGCTTAGCCTGAAACCTGAAATCACTACACTCCTTGTACCAGTATAATGCACAGCCTCAGCCTACTGCTGTCACAAGTTTTTGATCAGGGAGCCACAAAATCTGATAAGGCTTTAGACAAAGAGGCTTCTTCTTCTTCTATTCACTGAAATCAGTTTAACTCTGGGAAAGAAAAAAAAACAAAAAAAACTTGCATATGATATTAATACCTTGTTGTAGGGAGAACTCCTGGCAGAAACAGTTCACAGGATCCTGTGCAAAACACATGCTGTATTTTTTAGAACGGTTGACCTAAAGACCAAAAGGGCCTCTGAGTTATATCAAAATGAATATTTGCATCAGTAGACAACCTTGAAATGGACCAGACTGAAACTTGAGAGCAATATCATGAGAATGACTGAATGATTGTATGCTTGTATTTTAAACTAGGTCAGTGGAATTATGAGATAGTCCAAATATTATTATAAAATCACCTTATACAGTATGCACTGTCTTCTTCTTCAAATAACAAGGTGCCAAGGTGCATACCACAGCTAGATCTACAGCTAAAAGAATGAAGTTACAGCTGAAGGAGCTTTTGCAGGCGGCTGGCAAACTATCAGCCCTTTTGAACTTGCTGTGTTTGCTGCTGGTGATGGGCGGTTGCCAGAAACACACATCAGCATGTGGATCAGGAAAAGAAAGATGTTCTCATGTTGAAATCATCCTCTGACTGCAAGAAGAGTTCACACACTCATCATAACACATGTGGAGACTGTTATCCAGTGATAAAGCTACTACTATTTTGTCCAGTGGCAGCTATTAAAGGGATAGTTGACCCATTGAATATTTTGTCATTCTGTCATGCTTTGATCTGCATGTAAACAACGCATGCGTGTAACCACTGATGTCACATGAACTTTCTGGGCCTTGAATGTTGTAGAACCCTTGTTGTCTACACAGGGTCAGGAAGCACTCATCAAAAATATCTTAATTTGTGTTCCGAAGATGAACAAAGGTCTTACAGGTTTGGAAAGACATGAGGGTGAGTAATTAATGGCTAAATTTTAATTTTGAGGTAAACTAACCCTTTAAATATCTGTTATTATAAAACATAATATCAGAGATTGTGATAACCTATTGAAAAATAATCTATCTTTACCATCCAAATGAGGGTCCAAACATCTGATAAAAACATCACAATAATCCACAAGTAATCCACACCATTCCAGTCATTCAATTAACATCTTAATTAATTTTTAAATGGTCACTTCTGGGCAAAATATGAGTCCATAATCCATAACGTTTCCTCAAGTGAAAAAATAAAATCCATGGCCTGTTCTCCTCTCATATCAAAATCCATCAATATGTATTGTCTAGAGTATTGTCTTTTCATTGTGGTGTTTGATCTGTGCATAGTTCTCTCCTGATTCAGACTTGTTTCACTACAAAAAGCAGTATCATAGATACATGCAACTTTTCACTTCATAAGATGTTGACTGATGGACTGGATTAATGAGTTTTACTTGTGTATTATTGTGATGATGTTTTTATCAGCTGTTTAGAGTGTCATTATGATGGCACCCATTCACTGCAGAGCATCCACTGATGATGTAATGGTAAATTTCTCCAAATATGATGAAGAAACAAACTCATTTACATCTTGGATGGGCTGAGGGTGAGTAAATTTTCAGCAAATTTTCATTTTTATTCCTTTAATTCCTGTAAGACAACATTCATCTCCCTCCATTTTTAATGTGCAACGCCCCACATCTCAACACCCAATCAATAACTGATGCATAAAACCAAGTCCCATCCTACAGGTTTTCTTTTTCAATATTCCATTATACTCAAATGTACATCACAATATGGAAGAAAAAATCTGTTGCAATTTCCATTTCATCATAACTTGAATTATACCAATACTTGGAAAATAGGTAATATTGAACTACTAAAAGTAAGCATACTATGGGTATTACATAAACAAACCTGTGTTTTTGGAAGGTTGCTTTTTATCTTTAGATTTATGGAGATTCTAGGAACTGAAACCCAGTTAATGAACAGTTCACCCCAAGGCAGTATTATTCAACTCTAATAGTTTTCAAAATGGACTCACTAGCATTACGAGGCATCATTGGCAAAAAAAAAAAAAAAAAGGAAAACTAAGCAGATGTGTATACACACATACTTCAACATAAGTGTCAGTTTGTGAGTATTAAAACATAACCACTCACAGACTTCAAACACATTTTCTTCATTAACTTCAGGCCAGTGTTTAACCTCTAACTGGGGCATACCAGTTGGTTATGACCACTAACAACCATACCTAACTGATGTGGGACTTTACCACTGTGAAACAGTTACATTTTAGCCTTATAATAATGGAAGAAATGAACTGTGGTTTTAAAATAAAACGTTTTAACGAAAGGAACATGCACACGGCAAAGATCTGCACATGAGGAACTTGTAACACAAACAAGGACACTCCCACTTATCTGAGGAGCTCAGTTCAGTGTGCTGCACCATAAATGAGGCTCAAATACGACACCACAATCTGCACTCAATCTTGTCCACTTAATATAATAAAATTAAAAGCACACTTACTGCGTTGACCTCAGTCGTAAGGATAAGGACTGCAAGGCACAACAGAAAACACCTGCAATATGACAAAAGAGTGAATTAAGATTTGTGCAAAGGGGAAACACATGCTTCTACAACACAAACAAACAGCAGATTTTACCTTAATGTGTTCCAGTGCTGTAAATGGTTCTCACCCTCCATGCGAGCCTGAAAACAGATGAAATCTCTCCTTCTGCCCAAGTCCAGTATCCTGTTACTGCATAATCAATGATCTGAAAGTTACAAATGTATGACCTGAAAGTGATCTTTGTACATCTCATGTTCTTTGCTAAAAGATCCAGTTTAAGCCGGCAGTTTTGTTTTGGAACATGCTAACTGGTGTCTATCTGTCATTAGCTAAAAACCATCACGGACCAGCAGAAAACATACTAACTCAAGGTGGTCAGACTAATAATAGGTAGTAGCATTTTAGATAAACTTCTAAAAAAAACTAGCTAACACGTTCCAAAAACACAGCTACCATTTGGTACGATTTGTTAATGTGTCGAATAATTTCAAACAATCTATTTTGTTATCATTTAAACGCGTTTAGTTACAATACCACACATTTAATCGTATGCTACCTCTTGTCCGTGAAGTGACGGCAGAAGTTTGCCTCAGATCTCGCACTCTCCAGTCGTACGCGGCGCGCTCAATCTCGATGCGCTCTGGAAAAGTTAGTTGTCGCACCTAAAATCCACCTTGCCACAGCTGTTTTAAGGGAAATACTGATCTTGAAGACTTAAACTTCCCCTAACAATGTTGAAATGCGAGTGATACTTGTTCTAAACAGGGTTGTGCTGGTGCGTAATGATGGGTGGTCGTGGTCCTGACAGGGGGTGTGGTAGGCTCTTCTACAAGACATTACTTTCAACAACAGCCACATAACGTTTAGAGCAAAGATGCAGACAAACGTATAGTTCTAGCTCGTGAAGAAGAGAGGCAAGAATTGCTTGAAACGGAGAAGAATCCGTCAGCAGCGTGTCCTTTTGGACATTATATTCACATAGGTGCGAAGATGCGGCTTCCATGTGTCACCGTTTTTCTTCTCACAATCTCTTTGAGCATAGACAAGAGCACAGCTAAGGTAAGTCCAACTAAAAAACAAGTTATGTTAAGTTATATGTGTTTTACAAGTAATGTCGTCGGTTTGGATATAAAGAGTTCCGTTATACTCTACTGTCTTAAGTCGTGCGCACAGAGAAGTGCGTAAAACTTGTGCGCGACTTGCTAGCGCTCAAGTTCCACTTAGATTTCACAAAGTTAAAAGCTGGCATAGGCTATACCTTAAGCGCATTTAATGAAAAAATCCTCTAGAAACAGCAATCCAAACACTTCTTAGAAGTAAACAGAATGATTTGAATAACCCACAACTTGTGTTGTAACTAAAAGAGTGAACACTGGGCTCTAGTATATCAAATGCATTATGCATATTGATTTATACCACGACAATTGTTTTGACAGTTTAGTAGATTCATGCACTGTTTTGGTGATTTGGTTGTTTTATTTTATTACTTCAGCAATTACATATAGATTGTTTCAAATCTCACTTATGTTGCCTTAGTGTCTTGATGTATTGTCATGAAGTAGATTTCTGCTGTTGGTTTTCTCCACAGTTTATATCTGCCACTCCTCTTGGTCTCATCTGAGGGTTGTATTACTCCTTCACTCTCACCCCACCCTCTTGGTTAAATTTCAAAGTATGGGCATAATTGTTTGAGATAAAATAATACAAAAACAAATAAAACCAGTGAAACCTAAAACCATAGATAGATAGATAGATAGATAGATAGACAGATAGAAATAGGGTTCCAATGTTAATACAAATTAAATGATAAAACAATATGCATTGTGCAATAGAACACAATAGATTGATATAAATATTCAAGACATAAATGTCATACCAGTAACACCTGCATTTGCTCTATTTGTGACACTTACGTAAAACGTGAAATGAGCCATTTTCAAAGTATTTCACTCTTGTGCTATAAAACAAGCAGAATGTCTCATGTAGTCTCACCTCAGCGGTGTCACAGTGAGACTTTGTCTTACTTTGGAAGCTATGTTTGTATGAGTCTACCTTTTTCTTTGGCTAGACTGTGGGAAACAGCAGACAAACTTGGCTTCTTCTTTCAGTGTGTTGTACACTTGTGTGCACACTGCTACAGTTAACACAAAATTTTTGTAAACTTTTTTCTTAACCATCTGGACTTTGTTTTCTGCTTGTTTAAGGCATTTTAGCACTCATCTAAGAACTCAGTTCTACTTATGAATGATTTACCCAAGTCAAGGTTTTCTCCTGCATGTAGTTGCATGAGGATGTAGATGCATTAATCTGAGAAAGCTATACTGGACATGTGCTTTCACTGGGGGAGTGGTGTGGACGGGGCGTGAAGCACGTGCAGAGCGAGGATTCGGGAAGTGACAGGTGTCTGGGTGATAAGACCTTGCAGGATGATTTATTGTGACAATGATGAGACTGACAATTCACAAAGCTGTTACATCTGGTGACTTTGTGGAATTTATGAATGCATACAGGCAATCTGTTGGATGAATAAACTACCAATGATACTGCAGATGTTCGCAGGAATATATCTGTATGATGAATAACTGTTAAAATACGTTTGTAAGTTTACTGATTACAAAGTACAGGCAAAAATGCTCCAAAATGCTTGATGGATTATCACATTACTACAAGCAATCCAAACTAGTTTGATTTAATCTGGTATGGCACATAGCTATACTGAACAAGCTACTCGAGATTGTTTTCTGGCATGATTTGACATTGAATCTGTAATTTCTCAGCACTTCCTAGTGCAACATCCATCATTTGCCACCCACAGCCACCTCTCTCTGTCACCTCAGCCCTGGATTGTACTGATGCCATTTGTGAATGGTGTAAAAGTCAGGGTTGTGAGTACTGTTTAAACAACTACAACAACAATAACCCTGGGAACAATAATGTTTTTGCTCTGTATTGTGTGAGGTAGTCACCAAAAGGTGTAACCATTTGTTGTTTTTGGCTTGTTTTGGAAACAGGGTTTCCCTGATCATTAAATACATCTGGAAGTAAACAAGATTTGTATTTTTTCCTTAAAATATCTTTAGGTGGTGAGTGCAATCTCTAAAACAAATCCTTATCCAGTAATAACAAACAACTGGAAAAGTCCTGGGAGAACATTTTGAATACAATCCATTTACATTGACTATTAGGCGAAATGAATAGAAAAGAACTTTTGAGTATTACAAAATCAGCTCTAAATTCTTTCAGCGTTAGTTGTACTGTATGTGTGGTCCTGCATAAATCATGTGTTTGTTTACTCTCTTGAGAGATCTCTAAATATTTGTTAAAAAGACATTTATGATGACTACAGATCAGAATGCCATTTGTTTAATAGTTTCTTGCAAATAAAAGGGCTGAAGAATATTCCTAACAAACAAATGTTTATCTTTCTGGCTGTTTCAGTGGCACAGTAATAGCCTCCCCAGTTTATTTATTCAGAAAACCTTCTTTATCTATATTTGTACATTAATGGAAGTCTGATGATCTGGATGAGTTTCATCTGAATGATATGTTTTTCCAAGCTTGTTTATCAATTGTGACTCATAAGGTATGCATGGTCTCACGTGTCTCCAGTTCCTATCAGATTATTGGGACTGTCCCTAGCACACTTCCTGTAGTTAACTCACTTCATTAGGATGGTAGCAAAGATTAGATTCTCCACTTGAGTGCAGAGCAGAAACAGCCAATATAAATAATGGTAGACTCAGTAAACCTAAGTGACTGTTGTGCAGTGAACGCAAACAGATGAATTGGAGGACCATTTTACATTTCATTTCATTGCTCTTGGTCATTGTTGGTGATACTGTTATCTGATTGGGTATGCACGCTACATTTACACTTGGCTACATAACTGTATAAATTATATTTGCAACATAAAAAGCTGAACTGACATCCATCCATACATTGTGAAAAATAAGTGTGCTTAATTGTACTAAATGTGCACTTTTAAATATTAATTTTAACACAAATGTGAAATTACAATTTTTTAAATACGTATCATACAAGTTTCAATAGAACTTACATTAAATTACATTTTTCATTACCAAAAATGCTTGTCGGTACATTTGGCAGTACACTTTAATCATATTTCAAAGACAACAGAAGCAATTATGAAACTATGCTAAAGTGAACATTTTTTTTTTACAAAGGTAATGAAGGCATAAAAAAAAAAAAAAAAACATATTTCCATGTTATAAACATTTCTGCAAACAGGCCTGAATATTAGGAATTTTGAAGCTGAATGTCCCTTTTTAGCTAATGGGCTGTTTGCTGCTTGCTAATGAGTTGCAGTTCATGGGAGGAATTCTTATTTTAGACAGTATTTGATTGGACAAAAATTTGTGTAATGCAGGACAATTCATTAATATGTTTTTGTAAATTTTCACAGAAAAGAAAGACTATAAATGTTGCATGTGTATAAAGTATTTGGTAAATATTAATTTTGTCATCCAGGAGTTCATTAGCATATTAAGGAAGCCTTCATTACTCACAATTGCAAGTTTATCTCACAATTCTGAGAAAAAAAGTCAGAATTGCAAGATATAAACTTGCAATTGCGAGACAAAAAGTCAGAATTGTGAGTTTATATCTCGCAACTCTCATAATTGCAAGTTTATATATCACAATTCTGAGAAAGTCAGAAAAAAGTCTGAATTATTGTGTGATAAACTTACAATTGCGAGAAAAAAAGTCAGAATGGCGAGTTTGTATCACACAATTGCAATAAAAAAGTCAGAATTGCAAGTTTATATCTCACAATTCTGAGAAAAAAAGTTAGCATTGAGAGATTTAAACTCGCAATTACGAATTATAGTCAGAATTGTGAGATATACAATTCTTTCTCAGAATTGCATATCTCACAATTCTGACTATAATTCGTAATTGCGAGTTTAAATCTCTCAATTCTGAGAAAAAAAGTCAGAATTGCACAGTTTGTATCATGCAATTGCAAGAAATATTCAGAATTGCAAGTATGTATTACGCAATTGCAAGAAAAAAGTCAGAACTGTGATTTTGTATCACACAATTGCAAGAAAAAAGTCAGAATTGTGAGTTTTTTTTTAATTTTGTATCACACAGTTTCAAGAAAAAAGTCAGAATTGTGAGTTTGTATCACAATTTCGAGAAAAAAGTCAGAACTGTGAGTTTGTATCACACAATTGCAAGAAAAGTCAGAATTGTGAGTTTGTATCACAATCAAGAAGAAAGTCAGAACTGTGATTTTATATCACACAATTGTTAAAAAAGTCAGAACTGTGAGTTTGTATCACACAATTGAAAAAAAGTCAGAATTGTGAGTTTTAATTTTGTATCACACAGTTTCAAGAAAAGTCAGAATTGTGAGTTTGTATCACAATTTCGAAAAAGTCAGAACTGTGAGTTTGTATCACACAATTGCAAGAAAAAAGTCAGAATTGTGAGTTTGTATCACACAATTGCAAGAAAAAAGTCAGAATTGTGAGTTTGTATCACACAATTGCAAGAAAAAGTCAGAATTGTGGAGTTTGTATCACACAATTTCAAGAAAAAGTCAGGAATTGTGATTTGTATCACAATTTCAAGAAAGTCAGAACTGTGATTTTGTATCACACAATTGCTAGAAAAAGTCAGAACTGAGAGTTTGTATCACACAATTGCAAGAAAAAGTCAGAATTGTGAGTTTGTATCACACAATTTCAAGAAAAGTCAGAATTGTGATTTGTATCACAATTTCAAGAAAAAAGTTAGAACTGTGATTTTATATCACACAATTGCTAGAAAAAGTCAGAATTGTGAGTTTGTATCACACAATTTCAAGAAAAAAGTCAGAATTGTGAGTTTGTATCACACAATTGCAAGAAAAAAGTCAGACCTGTGATTTTGTATTACAATTGCTAGAAAAAAGTCAGAATTGTGATTTTATATCACACAATTGCAAGAAAAAAGTCAGAATTGTGAGTTTGTATCACACAGTTGCAAGAAAAAAAGTCAGAATTGTGAGTTTGTATCACACAATTGCAAGAAAAATAACTGAAAATTGTGAGTTTATCTCACAATTCTGAGAAAAAAGTCAGAAATGCAAGTTTGTGTCACGCATTTCTGAGAAAAAAAGTCAGAATTGTGAGAACATATTTTTATATTTTTTATTTAGTGACAGAAATGGGCTTCCATAGCATATATTCCATAGCAGATACTCTCAGAGATTTTCATCAAAAGCAGACTGCTGTTGTCTAATAGCATAATCTGAGTTCCATGTACATGTCTGCATGTCCCATACTATTTGTGTCTGTGTGAACAATTCAACCACTCAGAAAACAAAGATTAACTAGGTAATGTACATGCATACATGCTCACACTCAATGAACTCTACTTTGAAAGGCTTACATGCTCAACTGTACACTAGACAGAGCAGAACGTGGAAAATGAAGTATATTTTGACCTTTTAAGAGCCATAAAACTAACATTTTGATGTCTTTAAATACACACTCTATCCTTATGTGCTTTATGTAGTTAATAAACCAGCGTTTGTGTGATGTAATCAGTCTTATCACACCCTCTGATGGTGAAAGAAATTCCTCAAGTGACTTATGTGCAGTGCATATCTCTCAATCCTGCCCTGCCCCTTGAGTTTGCCCGTGAAAGTCTCGTGTGGGTTCTCTGTCTAATTCTTGGAAACCGCACATTTAGTGATGGGTGTGAGAGACAGCGAGTGGGGAGAAGGAGGATGGACGAGGTCCAAAACTGGAGGAAAAAACATGTCGGACCTCACTAGGCTTATACACTGTTCCGCCCACGCCTGATCAGACTGTTCCAGCATCTCCCGAGAGAGGGGGGATGGAATGCCAGTGCAGAGGAAGCAACAGTTGCAACTGTTTATCTTGCTGAATCCCTGTTCCTTTCCCTTTACCCTTAACATTTCGGAGGTTTATTTGTTTTCATCTCTTTAGAAAATAACACATAGTCTCATAAAACATCTACATGTTCTCCCTTTTCCAGCCAAGCAACCCTAATAAACACTTTTTAGTAGGGTACTCAGTATTGGATATACACATAAATTTTTGGTTGGACTGTCAACAAAGTGATTGTAGAATCGTGCCTAATGTTAGGGTTTCCACATTTACAAGTCATGTAAATTAAAATGTTAAATAAAAATTCAGAAATTGCTGAGGGAAAATAAATAAATAGATACATTTCATTAATTATTCCCATAAGTTAGATCAAGGTCATGGTGTATTAAATATTTCCCATTATTTTTAATTTAGTTAAATAAATACAAATAATAAGTTGTGGGAACAAATTTAACATTTGTGATCATTATAGTTTTTTCTCCCCAGTATGTCATGTCTGGGCTCTGTACAAATGATTGTAAAAGTTAGAAAAATCATAGAAATTCTTTGGTCAAAAGTTGTGAGAGCTTTATAAAGATATAATTTCTCTTTACAAAGTTCCCACAACTCTTGTGGGAACAATTTCCATGACTTTTATGAAACGTTCCCAATTATGGCGCTTGGTGTAGCTGTTTCACGAATGAAAAAAAAAAAAAAACTCTTAAACTGTTCTTAAACTGAAACCACAAACATCAGATATCCTAAAACCATCCCAGCTTGCAGTGAAAAATCATTTTTATCTTAAACTCAGCAAACACTGATAATTTAAAAATGGCCCTGAAATTACAAACACAATTCAGACTGACTGATTCCTATAATATATGAAGCCTTTCAAATAGTTTTTCCCTTTGAGTAAGTCAAAGAGCCATTGCTTAAGTTCACAGGGCCTGGGACAGAATTTCCATTGATGGCCCCTCTTGGCTCGAGACATTAGTGATAGGGCCTGGGACAGGCTTCATCTGATGAAGGCCTTGCCCTTTCAGTTCATGAACCCTGCTTAACTAGATTGAAACGGGCAAATGGGGAACCACAAAGGTGGTCAGCTGAAACCAATTTGTAATTATGCTAATCATTGTTTCAGAATAGTTGAGTATAAAATCATCTCAGTAATGTGTTGTTTGAAGGAAAGTGCATTTTATTACCACTGACCATGATTTTATGACAGTGAAGTATAAAGTGAAATGTTACACTCTTTAACATGCAGCTCAACAATGTGATCACACGCACACAGCTTGTAAAACACAGTGTAATAGGTTGTAAGGGTATTATTTTCTGGGTGGTCTGGGGAAACACCGTCCTTTTGCCTTTAACCTATGATCTGCTGGCCAGAGAGTGCAGCAAGTTTTGTCATTACGCCAAGTCTTTACTTATAAGATTACCTCAGTGTTGTGTTTACTAGTAGATGAAGGCATATACAAATTTGTTATGGCTTAATGGAAGAAATGCTGTAGTTCCTTAATTTACTTTGTAGCTCAAATATTTAAGTGTTGCACTAGCAATGCCACGTTCCCAGGTTCAATTCGCAAGAAATGCGTAAAGTGGTCATAACAATGGCATTGATTTAAACTCATACGCAGCTATCTAGGAACCACGCCCAAGATGGATAAATACACTGTGAAGTTTGCTTCACATGGCACTACCAGGCAACTGAAATGTACCCTGTAATCTGCAAAATTTTTCTCTGAATCTGTGCCCTCAAAAGTGTTTGTGTTCCTTTTTGCTGTGGTAAATCCTGTCTACTTCACACTGGTATTGATTGCCTCATACTAGGACACTGGGGAACAGTCATCGCACATAGGGAGTCCCAGATCCCAGGCTTTCTCTGCAGGAATGTGGGCTGGAGCCTGGGCAATACCCATAGCGGATCATTTGGTCTTGGTAACTGGGACTCAGCCAGGCTTACTGGCCCATAATGCATGAGAGAGCCATCTGTCCTGTCAATCAACAAGGAATGAAGGATGACTCAGAGAAGATGCCTGTGTTAATAGCATTATAAACAGGACATCATGCATTATTATTAACATCAAAAAAAAAAAGTGGCACCAGTCCTGGCTGTCCTGAAACACTTGGTGGCCAAGGCAGAATAAAATGTGACCACACACACACACACACACACACACACACACACAAATCAATCAATCAGTCAAAGAAAAAGCTAAAAGATAACATAAATGTATATTTTGCTATAAAAAGAGTGATTAGTGAAAGTCCTGAATGAGTCCTGAGCCTTGAAAGTGCTTGTTTTGTCTCAAGTGCTCTAATAAAAGTGTAGTTTACTTCTGTATGACCTAGTGGCCTCTCTTTTTGAAAGACTGGGCCTTCTGTTTTCTCACCATGTATTTGAATCACCAGAATTGGTAGGAGTTTGTGTTGTTCTGGGTGGTTTGTTTATGCAGCTGTCTTTGCGGATCTCAAAACATTCTGTAAAAAGTTTGGACCATCTTTACTCCAGGTCATAAATCATAGAAAAAGACAGTGGGAGTGAACAGCTTGTTACATTTGTCATTAAAGAGAAACACTGGAGTCGTTATAGGCCTTTTCAGCATATGTCCAGAGCCTCTAACAGATTGTCCGGCCATTTTATGCATTTCCTCTTCCCCTCCTAAGACACTTGAAAATCACAATGCAGCTGTCTGACCAGACCCTAACAGAAATCAGGTCAGATTTAAAGAGATAGTTCTTCCAAAATGAAAACTATGCATTTAAAAATAAAATAAAATAAAATGAAAAAATCTAGATTAGTTTTTTTTTTTTAAAAAGTATTATTTTTATTATCTTTTCAGTTAAATACTATTTAATATATATATATATATATATATATATATATATATGTATAAGGAAATTTAGAAGCATTTTCCAACCCAGGCTTATGGAAGGAACATTTGGACATCTTGCACATTTCATGACACTTTTTTAGATGAAATATTTTAATTTTAATTTTAATTATGGTGCTAAATGTGCATTTGGTTTTATCTGACAGATTAATGTGAATGTGGCAATATTTTATTATGCTGGTTGCTGTACATATTGAGGCAGTTTGGAAATAAAATGTCTGGTGACTGGTGCGAAAAGATTAATGCTTTATTGCATTTGAAAATAACACACCACCTACAAAAACCCGAATTACCATAAACCTAACCAATAGTTAACAAAAGCAAACATGAAATTAAAACATATTTGCTGCACCAACCATGTCATTTTAGCTTGCATCTACAAGTCTTTGAGCTCATTTATCATTGCTCATGTTTCACAGGACTTTACTCAAACACTTCCTTTCAAGTGCAATGCTGTACCGGGTGAGCTACAAAGCAATTTTACTATGTCAGAATAGCCATATTTATGGAGCTGCTTATGTGATGCAAACATTAAAATGTATGAATTTACAAGTCATGCACAGTGGTAAAAGTAATAAAAGTTGTTTGTGCTTTGAGGACACTAGTGTTGATTTCAGTTGGAAACATTAAATGGCATGTCTTTTCAATTTCACCGTTGGCCTCAGAGATTTAGACACCACTGTATATGTAAACAGTATTTTTTAATTGTAAAATATCAATGCAAGTGATTAAAAATGCTATTTTCTTTTATAAAAAGCATTGCAGTTATCTACTGTGAGATCAGCTACAATTGGTGGATATTTAGGTTAATTGGTTGCACTGGTTTCATCTCAACCTGCTGTTTTTGCTGCATGAACCATGCACTTTCCCGTAGGTATACTATACATAAGCACAGATTGTTGTTGGAGAACCATGATTTGGTTGCCAGCGTGCTATTTTGGCCTTTCACAGTGCCACGTGAACCACGTTAGCCCAAAACTCATGCCAGCTCTGCCACAGGAGTGTTTGTGGAGAGCATCACACAAGGAGACGTCTGTGGACTCTATTAGGAAGAATGTCATGTTGTCATCACTGTTAAAGATCAGATGAACAAGCTGCAGGCCGAAGAAGCCACCAAAGGCTGATAAAACAGTTTATGACAAAAATAATTCCAAATTCATGTGATTCCAAGAAACAGAGAGAAACAGAAGCTTCGGAACAATCTCTAACCTCGCCTTGTTTTATCCAGAGAGCATTTATAAGTAGGCCCCACAGGCTTCTGTGCAATTTTTTGGAGAACAGATAACTATTGTCAGTGACAGCTTCTCTGTCCAGCGCTCTGAATGCAGTGTTTCAAATGGCGTTTGATCCCTCTATTGTTCGGTGGACCAGTAGGGGCGAGTTCATGCACGTTTCGCATGGAAGTCCATACTGCATGCACATGAACCCTGGACCTGTGGGTGTCCTTTTCTGGGTTTTAAGCAGTAATCCTTTTGTACATTGTCATGTTTCTGTGTGTGGGATTTCAGATGAGATTTTAATTGCTGTGACATCATCTCCCTGTATCTACACTAAAATCACTGCTGACAAAGCACAGTGTCCAGGACTTCGGCATGATTCGAGGATGAGAGAACAACAAATATTTATGGATGGTACAAAGCGATAAACACAAGGACAGATAAACTGAAGTAATTTCTTCTCTCACTGGATTTGCTTTCCCTGTTGGATCTGGTTTTGATTGCTGTAATTGCTCGCTCCACCCCTTACTTTCAACATGGATAGTTTGTTTACAGTGTTGATGGCTTAACACGTGTAACTTGAACACATGATCCACGTGGTGAGTTTGTATTAACATTCCACTAAAATGCCATCATTTCCTCATGAACAATAGATACGAACTAGATTTTGCCAAAATTTGAGTGGTGCTTGACCATCCAAAAAAAGGTCATGGCTAGTTTGCTTCTGACTAGCCAGGTCAAAAGAATCCATTCCAAGCACAACACAGAATTACTGGATAAATGTGCCTGTGGTAAATGTGTCAGTGCTTTTAAAAAGGCATTCAGTTTTAAAGGGCACCTATTACACAAAATCCAATTTTACATGGTGTTTGGACATAAATGTGTGTTGGCAGAAATCCACCCACTCCTTATTTTTTTTAATCAAAACCAAACCAGTCTTATTAGGCATGCGGTTTTGATTCGGAGAGGAATGTGACATCACATTGTTTAGGCCCCACCCACAGCCGCTGATTGACATTCCTGCATTACTACCATAGTTTTCACCCTCACACCATGTCCTAACTATACGCGACATGACAAGCAATTTTGGGTGTCCACACCAGACGCAACACGACAGCACGATAGAACAAATCAAATATCACAGCCAGTCAAAAGTGTGGGCGGGTTCTTTCTGGAAGGGCTCTGCCCTCGCAATGAGTTAACAGTTTTAACGCACGTCTTTGCTTTAATTTATTTTGAAGATCTGAGGTAAACTGTTGTTGCTTTCAGTATAGCTATAAGGTCACACAAAATGATATTCAATCTCACATTAGACACATTTTACAGGTGCTGGTCATATAATTAGAATATCTTCAAAAAGTTGATTTATTTCACTAATTCCATTCAAGAAGTGACTTGTATAATGTATACATTCATTCCACACAGACTGATATATTTCAAGTGTTTATTTCTTTTAATTTTGATGATTATAACTGACAACTAATGAGAACCCCAAATTCAGTATCTCAGAAAATTAGAATATTACTTAAGACCAATACAAAGAAAGGATTTTTAGAAGTCTTGGCCAACTGAAAAGTATGAACATGAAAAGTATGAGCATGTACAGCACTCAATACTTAGTTGGGGCTCCTTTTGCCTGAATTACTGCAGCAATGCGGCGTGGCATGGAGTCGATCAGTCTGTGGCACTGCTCAGGTGTTATGAGAGCCCAGGTTGCTCTGATAGTGGCCTTCAGCTCTTCTGCATTTTTGGGTCTGGCATATCGCATCTTCCTCTTCACAATACCCCATAGATTTTCAATGGGGTTAAGGTCAGGCGAGTTTGCTGGCCAATTAAGAACAGGGATACCATGGTCCTTAAACCAGGTACTGGTAGCTTTGGCACTGTGTGCAGGTGCCAAGTCCTGTTGGAAAATGAAATCTGCATCTCCATAAAGTTGGTCAGCAGCAGGAAGCATGAAGTACTCTAAAACGTCCTGGTATACAGCTGCGTTGACCGTGAACCGACACCAGCAGATGACATGGCACCCCAAACCATCACTGACTGTGGAAACTTTACACTGGACCTCAAGCAACGTGGATTCTGTGCCTCTCCTCTCTTCCTCCTCCTTTTGTGTCTTGCCCTCCTTGTGCAAGGTGTCAATGGTCGTCTTTTGGACAACTGTCAAATCAGCAATTTTCCCCATGATTGTGTAGACTGAGAGACCATTTAAAGGCCTTTGCAGGTGTTTTGAGTTAATTAGCTGATTAGAGTGTGGCACCAGGTGTCTTCAATACTGAACCTTTTCACAATATTCTAATTTTCGGAGATACTGAATTTGGGGTTTTTATTAGTTGTCAGGTATAATCATCAAAATTAAAAGAAATAAACACTTGAAATATATCAGTCTGTGTGGAATGAATGTATGCATTATACAAGTTTCACTTCTTGAATGGAATTAGTGAAATAAATCAACTTTTTGAAGATATTCTAATTATATGACCACCACCTGTATTGTTCCCAATATTGAGCGCTGCACGACAGAATAGATCATGACGTACTGGAGGGTATTGATCCTATTTCCATCTTTTAAAAAATGCTATTTCTTAACTTTTCTATCAGCCAGTGATAATTCTGAAAGAAAACAAGAGCACAGTGGCCAAGAGCACATCTGATTGACAGATAAACCTCGAGCTGTTATATCAGTGTTGTTGTTAATGTTCTGTTTATCTTGTTTGTGTACAGTTTGTTAATGTTGTGCAAAGCAAACTGTTGAAGTTAACATCATTGAGCTGAACTGTGCACGCCTTGTTTAGTTCATGCAATAACGCATGTCCACTGCTGCGCTGTGGGCTGTGACTAATTTGGGCTGTGACGAATGGGCAATGCAGTAAAATTACAATTTAAATGCAGAAATGTATCATATTTTTTTAAAAAATAAAGCTTCATATTATGACAAGGCTACTTTCTAAGACATGTATATCCTACACTCGTGGCAAAATTAGGTTCCTCCGATCTAAAAAAACAAGAATTGAAAAAGAATCGAAAACAACAGTGAGGAATCGATTCCTGGAACCAGGAATCGGAATCAGAATCGGACTCGATTCCAAAATTTTCAGAATCGAACAGCCCTATACTGATTATTGCTGTAGGTATGCAAAGCAGAGATGTATTCGCTATCCCCTCTTCTTAAGATGGAGCGAAAATATGCAGCTCATTTGCATTTAAAGTGAAACACACCAAAACAGCTCTTTTTAGACAATCCCCAAAAATGACATATTCCACACGTTATAATAAATGATCTGTTGGGTATTTTGAGCTGAAACTTCACAGACACATTCTGGGGACACCCAAGACCAATATTACATCTTGTAAAAAGGGGCATAATAGGTGCCCTTTAACTGAAACAGATGAATGTAAATCAGGCTATATTTTACAATATTTTGGAAAGTTTGTACCCCAGTCGCTCCACACTGCAAGTGCAGTAGAGCTAGTTATATGATGCAAGTGGTAAACATTATGATAAATGTGTTTTGAGGTCATAACATGGTATTGTGCAAGAAACCACATGAAAATAAGTCTATTAATCAATAATCTACCCTGTAATCATAATTTATGTGAAAAGAAACAAAAATTGTTGCTCTTTAACTGTTGTTAGTGTTCATTTTTAGATGGAAACTCCAGAATATGCTTCCTCAGTGTAAGGCTATGTTTGTTTGTTAATTTTTTTTTAATGCACAAAGTGAAAATATCAGTTTTATTGCTTAGAAAAGTAATATCACAACTCTCTATGTTCATACCACAAATGAAGAAAAAGGAAAAATGTACACTTTTTATTCATGTTGGTTTCATATAATTTTCAAAAAAAAACAAAAAAAACAAGAACAATAATTTAGATTGGAAGGCTGAAAAACGTCATGTGGTTATTTTCTTCACACCTTGAACACGTGGGAGAGCATATCTCAATAATTAATATTAATAAAAATGTAAATGTAAACATTTTTCAATTTTTTTATCAAGTATATAAATTATAAATTCATAAATATTATGACTGTTTTTGCAGAGCTGCACCTCATGACATTTCATAAACTACTAACGGCTTGTCATAAAAATGTCAAATTATCTAATATTATCTAATATTTAAAAAAAAAACACTTGCTGGCCTACAGTCATGATGGAATGCAGGAGATTACTATTTTTGTGTTTGTATATTTATTTATTTATTTGAGCAAATTTTCCAACTACATTACAGGTTTTTCTTTTTTTAAAAAAAAGTAATTATTTTAATGAGAATTACAATATTGGGACAGGTTATTTACTTATTATTATTTTTTTTTTTTCATATGATATTGGGATATAATGATATCGGGCAATTTTTTTCTTGTTGTGATATTGAGATATTATGATACACGCAAAAATATCCAAATTAATTTTAATTAAAAAACTGAAACATGCTCATCATAGACAAAGCGTCACTGCATGACACATCATGACCTGCATTTTTAATGTATTTTGAATAACTTTCATAAAAATAAAAATAATGAATGTTGTGTAACTGGCACACTTTGTTTAAGTGAGCCAAATTAGCCAAACTCTGGATTCTGAGGTGTGTTATGAGGGGCCTGAAACTCCCAAGTTGGATTTGGAGCAGCAAAAATAAGAGGTGACCTTCCAGCGGAGGAGTGAACTATTACTTTTAATGCATCTGATAAAATCCTCTTATTAAACTGAAACAACATTGTCTGACCTCCCACTGTTCCATGTAGCTTTAGTTTTATTTGTCATTTTCTTTTCAATTTACTTTTAGTCTGCTGGAAATAAACTTCTGGTGACCTTTGACAACCTCTTCTGTTTTGAACTTTTGAGGATGTGGTGGAAGCCACCATCTAAACTCAGAAGCTGGAATTTTAAACCAGTTGGAAACGTATCAGACTGAAACGAGACACAGATGTTATTTTAATTATTAAACCTAAAGCCCGTCTGACATCCAGCCCTAAATATAGAGCACAGCAACTGCGTCTATTCCAAAAACATAATGACCTGATGTTCCATCCCAGTCCTTCCTGATCTGTTCAGAACATCAAGTGTAGAGATTTCCTGCCTCTAAAACAATGTAAGGTTATTGTTAGCTTACGCATGATCTGAGGGAAAGTCATGGCATTTGACTAAGGAAGTCATGATATTCTTAACGTCAGTTCACTGTTGTGCTCTACCTGTGGAAAATAAGGAAGAATAGGATATTTTTACCTCAGGGTGATTCCTGAGTTATTCAGATCAAGATGTTTCTCTCCAGAAAGTGAATTACAGTGTGGCATACAGTATGCATTTGCCGTGTTTGTGTATGTAGGCACAGCAATCTTATACTGCCTTTGTGACCATAAAACCAGCAGAAAGCATTTCCTCACCTTTCATCTACATTTGTTCTCTTGAGGCCTGAAAGGAAACGACAAATGCCTCTCTTGGCCCACAGACTCACGGTGGGCTTCACAAACATCTTGCATACAGCTCTCCTGGCTAAAAGCAGTAAGCTGTCACAGTTAACCGCTTAGCGTGTTTATTCAGTTTGATATTATAACTGCTTCATTCTGTTCTGTGCGATTTATACAACTGATCAAAACATTCAGAGCTGATTGAAACTGATTACAGCTTTTAAAAGTACTAAGTGTGTTAAGAAAGATCAGCATGAAAGTTTGAAAGTTCTTTCATTAATTACTCACCCTCATGTTGTTCCAAACTCGTAAGACCTTCGTTCATCTTTGGAACACAAATTAAGATATTTTTGATGAAATCCAAGAGCTTTCTGACCCTGCAACAGACACGTTGAAGGCCCAGAAAAGTGGTAAGGACATTGTTAAAAAAGTCTGTATTATGTATTATGATACTCTTGTGAATGTGTGTCAAAGACTGACATGGAAAAGAATAAATTGTTGAATAAAGTGTTAAATAAATATATTATTGTAATATATATAATTGATTTGACAGCCAGAAAACTGTCATTGTTCTCTACCTCCACTCTGTCCTTTAGACAGCCTTCTTATTCAGTGAAGAAAACAACCAGATGCTTTGCAAAATTTTCTCACCCCTGTTTAGGACCACAATTCTATTTCGAGCAGCCTTACAAGGTTTATTACAGCCAGATTAAACACAGAGAGCTGCCTCTGAATGCTTGTCTTTTCTTAGCTTTGTGCTCCCTGTCCACTACCTTTCTCTCTTCTCACGTTTCAGGCATTAACTCCTGTTTTTAGAGCCTGACCTGTGCTCTTGTTCCAATGGGATCTCACTGTGAGTTTTCTCAGAGTCTTGCACTTTCCCACACGAGCAAAGAAAATATTTTGTACTATAAATTAGATTGCCTGTACTACCCTCTCTTTGAATCGTAGAAGAATATGGAGTGCCTCCAAACATCCATATGCCTTCGATTACTGCATTAGCAGGAGTCATTATCATATGTATGTAGTTTCATTATAAACACAGGGTTGTGTCCAGTTTATCTCATTAACGTTTATGACAGACACAGACTTCTGTCTGCTGATAGAAGGGGGGGTTTAAATAGTATTCATACTTGGAGCATGGTCATGTCGAGTTGTTTTGGAGTTTTCTCCCACTGTTTGGAACAATTACTGGTCAGTGGGCTGTGACAACTGGACATCATAGGCATGACTCCAAATCTGAGCCTACGTTAACTATAGCTGTCTCATAAACATTCAATTAATGCAGTAGCTTGAATGCTCTCACATAACAATGCAAGACATGAGATGTTTGACAGGAGATGCAACATTATGGCTCCATTGTGGGTTATTGAGAAATGATACTGATCTCCTTTTTGATAATGGTCCTGTAGATCAGTAGTTCACAAACTTTTAAGTATTTTTTTGATCAAGTCAGAACATCCAACAGGTAGTCACAACACTCTGTTCACTGATAATGTTCTTCCACCCTTGTGAAAAGTGTACTTTAAAATACTTTAATCTTTTAATCACCCTCATGTGTGATTTTTTTTTTCTCCTGTGAAACATAAAAGATATTTTAAAGAACGTTGGAAACCAACCAGCATTGAAGCTCATTGACTTCCACTGTATGGAAACACAACACCGACAATTTATAATCTTTTAATACCTTATTTTTTGGAATGACATGAGGGTGTGAATGACAGAAATTTAATTTTGGGGTGATCGGTGTAAAATGTGACCTTGGACCACAAAATCAATCATAAGGGTCAATTTTTTTTTTAATTTTGAGATTTATACATCATTTGAATAAAGAAGCTGTCTATTGATGTATGGTTTGTTAGGATAGGACAATATTTGACTGAGATACAATTATTTGAAAATTTGTAATCTGACATGTAAAAAAATCAAAATATTAAAAAAAAAAGCCTTTAAAGTTGTCCAAATGAATGTCTTAGTATTACTAATCAAAAACCGCTGTTTTTACTGGCCCGTTACAGATCTGTGGGTGAGCTCTATTGATGAATCTAAAATAAACACCATAATAGTAACTTTTAAAAGTTTTGCAGTCCAGTTCAAACAATTGTAATCCACATCAAACACAAGCGCTAGATATATTATAGAATTTTTTCCGACCGTCTCCTTTTTATCAGTCTCTATTTTGCATGCAAACAGACTTAAAGTCGTATCTATCCACATCTTGCTTAGCTAAAGTAATAATGTGTGCTATGCATGTGTTTTACATGAAAATAGTTCAATCAGCATGAAGAATTGAAGCCTTGAATAACTTACTGACTGATTCAACTGGCTTATTGTGCATCATGTGGTTTTAGTTAAAGCTCAACACTTCAAACAGCAGAATCTAAATGTCTGCCTTTGCGTGTGTAGCTGTATTTGCGAAAGATGGCTATTAGTCGTTATTTGACAGCTTGTGGACAGAAGGAAATAACAATATCCATCCTCTTAAGGCAGGGAAACCCCTCCATGGCTGAAGCATTAGTGTGGGAGTTCCGTCCTTTCTGTGGGTCTGACTGGCCTCCTACACACATCGCTGGCCACACAGCAGAATGAGACTGAGGACGCTGTGAGAGGGAGTTGTGGTTCACTGAATGATTTCACAAAGACACAAAGGCTTTCTGATATCCAAAACAGGCTTATTGGAAAAACATGCCTCTACCTACAATAATATTCCTGTACATTCAGTACAATTCACTGCACTTTCCAGCTGAAATTAAAGGGATAGTTCACCCAAAAATTAAAATTCTGTCAGTAATTTACTCACCCTCATGTCGTTCCAAACTCGTAAGACCTTTGTTCTTCTTCAGAACACAAATTAAGTTATTTTTGATGAAATCGAGCTTTTTGACCCTGCATAGACAACAAAGCAACTGACACGTTCAAGGCCCAGAAAGGGCCCTGGTTTTGAGAAGCTCTCCTCATCAAAACCGAAACTGTGGAAAGCACATCCTGTTTTTTTTTTCTTTATTTTATAAAAGCACAACATTAAGCACAACATACCCTAACTGTATTGGCCCAGATTACACAAAGTTTGCATGTGCATCGCATTTGAGATTAAAAAGTATATAAATTGTAATTTTTTTAGAAAATAAACGATCGTTTCGCTAGATAAGACCCTTCTTCCTCGGCTTAGAGCCCTTTGAAGCTGCATTGAAACTGAATTTTGGAAGTTCAAACTGGGTACCATTGAAGTTCACTATATGGAGAAAAATCCCGAAATGTTTTCCTCAAGAAACAAAATTTCTTTACGACTGAAGAAAGAAAGACAAGAGCATCTTGGATGACATTGGGGTGAGTGCATTATCTGTAGATTTTTGTTATGGAAGTGAACTTCTTCTTTAATAGCTGTTTTGGGAGAAGGTGGGGGAAAGACAGATCGGACTCGGGCCGAGAATTGTGATAAGCTGTTGGACAAGGGCCGGACTATGGGTCAGGTTAGGGCGTAGATTTGAGGCCCGTGCAGTGCTCTACCAGAAAGGTAGTAAGAGCATCATTAAAATAGTCCATGTGACATCAACGGTTCAACCGTAATGTTATGAAGCTGTGAAAATACTTTTTGTGCGAAAGAAAAGAAAAGAAAACAAAACAAAATGAAAAAAACTTGACTTTACTCAACAATTTCTTCTTTTCCGTGTCAGTCTTACAAACACAAAAATCCACACTGCTAAAGGAAGCTGACATCAGGGCTGTAAAAGACATGGTTAAGGGTCAGTGTACTGACAGGTTAACCTGTAGACGTCGGATAAATAGATCCCAGGCTGGACGTTGCCCTTCAGAGGTCATGTGACAGCTGAAAATCTGGCTAGGCTTGAACAGGATATTGTGGAGCTGAAAGTCATATTTTTAAAAATAATCCTCCCCTGAATCTTCCAGAATGTGTTCTTCAGAATATGCACTTGACTATGAGCTGGAATGTGTTGCTGATTTTATGTTAATAAGCAAGATGATTTATCTCCCGCATAAATACTCAGACATGCAAGAATGCCACGAGAGACAGTCTACGCCTCTCAGAGATACACTTTTATCGGTTCGTTTTGGACATGACTGCAGCTGTTGACAGCCTTTGCACTCTTGTCACTTCTTAGAGCGTTGGATTGTGTCCTAATGGAGTCATGACATGGTCCATTAAGATTTCTATGTCCCCTTTCTGGCAAAGCTGGCGGATGTGGCCTTGTCATGTTTAAGCATTCAGAATTAAAAGCTCTGATTTATTTTTCTTTTCGATGGATACATAACAATTTGCATACAAACTATTACATAAAATAGTAACCCTAACCATAATACATTAAAAGTATGTAAACTAAAATCAAAACACACTGAAAATATAGAAATAAATGCTAATTCTTAATATCAACAAATACCGTAATAGTACAAACAGTACTAAAATAACTCTGCCCTCAGTTAATGTGAAGTCATGCACTGCTGCATGTGACCATAGTTGTGACGTGCAGGTTTAATCCGTAATCTTCAGACTTCATTCAAGATGACCTACAAAAGAGTGCTGACAGAAAACATAACGTCACTTCGGTTACCGTCTCAACCCTGTGATTGGACCATGTGAAAACATAAAGAAGTGAAGAAAGGTGAACTGATATAATTACGATTCTTGTCAGCCCTAGATTTAAACAATTAAAGTGTGTTTTTAATTCCACTGAGGAACGTTGAGCCAAGTGCTTACTACTGCAGAACATCTGGAGTGTGTTAAAAAGTGAATGTTTTTGCTGTTGCCATGAATTCCTGCTGTTTTCATTACGACATATACGACGCATGCTTACGTGCAGCTTATGCGTGTAACCAGAAAACACAGACAGCAGTGGTGTATGGAAATTCTGTGGGGCCCCTCCATAAAATATGTGATGGGGCCCGCCCATGATGTCATGAATGAACATCTTTAGTCTTCTTGATGATTTTTTTATTTGAATAGTTTAAATCTTGTTGTTGTCATTCGGTGTGCATCACATATTCTTTTGTCTATATCAAAAATCATCATTCATCAGTGACACATTACAATAAAGTTTCATTGGTTAACAGTTTAGAAATAAATGTCATAACGACCATTCACTATTCCACCCAATTATTTATTTTTTAAGTCATACTCAACTAATTTGTTGCTGACGCAAGTGAGACAGACAGGGATATGAGTTACATTTTTGTGTCTGTGGTTGTAGTGTGGTCAGTATAACATTTGTAGTGACCACATCCGACCACTACACTTCACATCATGCCAATCATCTGAGCATATGTATATAGTGTTGTATGTCTGTGTTAAGTCTGGCTGTCAGCTCCTTTCCGATATTGTGGTAAATCATTGTGATTTCATTTGAATTATGAAGACGATACAGTAGTATGAATCATGCATCAGTCCAGTATAAACCATGTCCACAAACACACAATGGGGCATTCTGTCATTGTTGACTGATGAGGTCATTTCCAGTCTCCTCGGGGAGATTCCAGGCGTGTGTAGGACAATGCGTGTGGACCGTCTGATGAAGAACAGCTTAGCCTATGGCCTCAGATGCTTTCAGTGGCGTGTCAATGTGTACATGTGAAAACAATGGGACATTGAATGGCTGTGTGCGTGTTTAATGTTGGCGACTGTGAGAAAAATCCTTTCTGACTGCACTGCTGTTAATACAGATGTGCACAGATGTTAGCTAGCAGCAATCTAACAATGCTGCAAAGAAGGAGTAGCGATTTCATCCAAAAAGGGATGATCCCAAAGCTGAATCACCAGATTTCCTTCTATTCATTGTGCTGGAGAGAGCTTTTCCTCACTGGCTGTACTCTTGGCTGCGGTAGTAGATCGAGTCTTTTGTCAAGTGGTGAGACAAATATGCTACTGTAATGAATCAGAATCGGCCAGGAAAGCCATGCTTCCTGTTAACATATGGTTCTGTATTGAACAAAGTGGAAGTAGTGGTAGGAAGCATCCTCTGGGCATTAAAATGCAAGCTGTTTAGAGAGACAGTTCACCCAAAAATTACAATTCTGTCATTAGTTACTCACCCTCATGTTGTTTCAAAGCTGTAAGACCATTCACCTTCAGAACACAAATTAAGATATTTTTGATGAAATCTGAGAGCTTTCTGACCCTGCACAGACAGCAGTGCAACTCAAACAATTAAGGGCCAGAAAAGTAGTAAGAACATCAATAAAATAGTCATGTGATAGTCAACCGTACTGTTATGAAGCTACAAGATAACAAAGAAAACAAAAGTAACGACTTTATTCATCAGTTTTCTTTATTCTGTATCAGTCTTCGACACTCGCAACAGCACCACGACTTAAATATTTGTATGCATTTGCATATTTTGCAACATGTAGAATATGTCGTTTCTGTATACACAATGGACATCTTTAAATTAGTCGTTTTATATTCATCTTATACTGAATGCAATATAAACTTTATTGGATTAAAGCATCTACCAAATTCCTGTAAATGTAACATGTCCACCCATCCTTTCTGAAATGTTTCAAAACAGGAAAGAAAATTGTACTCATCAAGCCAATTCATCAGTTCTTTTAAACAAACTTAAACTTATTTATGAAGTATAAAGTTACATGAACGTCAAATGTTTTATCAAGTCAAAAGTTTACATACACCTTGCAGATTCTGCAAAATGTTAATTATTTTTACCAAAATAAGATTTAAATGCTCACTGATGCTTCAGAAGGAAACATGATGCATTAAGAACTGGGGGTGAAAACTTTTTGAATTTAAAGATTCGTGTAAATTTAATTTATTTTGTCTTCTGAGGCTTCTGAAGGGCAGTACTAATTGAAAAAAATGTACACATCTTCATTCTGTTCAAAGTTTTCACCCCAGATCTTAATGCATTGTTTTCCTTCTGGAGCATCAGTGAGTGTTTGAACCTTCTGTAATAGTCGCATATGAGTCCCTCAGTTGTCCTCAGTGTGAAAAGATTGATCTCAGAATCATACAGTTATTATTGGAAAGGGTTCAATCACACAAAAATGCCGAAAAACCAAATAACTTGTGGGACCTGAAAGATTTTTTTTCTGAAGAACAGCAGGCAGTTTAACTGTTCAGGACAAACAAGAGACTCATGAACAACTATCACTAAACGAAAAACACAGCTGTGAATCATTCAGGTAACAACACAGTATTAAGAATCAAGTGTATGTAAACTGGGTCAGTTTTGTATATTCAACTATTTCTCTTGTGGACTATATGTAAAGATCTTTTATGTGAAATATCTTATTCAGATCAGTACTAAATAAAAAATAACATGCATTTTGTATGATCCCTCTTATTTTGGTAAAATAATTAACATTTTGCAGATTCTGCAAGGTGTATGTAAACTTTTGACTTCAACTGTATGTATTGAAAAGGACTGACGCACAATGAACTCCATTCCAACTCACCCATTCATTTCTCATAATGGTCATGCCTCTTGGTCAGCTCATTCCTGCTTCTCCATATTAGGAGCATGGCCTAGTTTCTCTGACTGTTACTTTTATGGACAGTTTTAGTGTTTCGCAGCCTCAGTTTCCACCTTAAACCTAATATGTTGCACTTAGCTTTGACTTGCTAATGACATCTTTAGCAGAGCCCTGTTTAATGTGGTAACACTATCTTAATGGCCTCCATATGGCGACTGTAATCGGAGGTCTGCTGACAGGAATGTCATGCAGTAAGCCTAATGTTGCAGCCATGTTATGGTTTGTGAGAGATAAAGGCCGGACATTCTCAAATCCTTCTGCAAATGTAAGTTTATTGAACATATGAAGGGTTAACACGTTTATCGGTGTGTTTTTCTCAGTGCGTTTCTATCTGTAAAGAAAGGAAGCGCCCCTAAGCTTTACAGATATGAGCAGCAAGAGGGCCTGAATGTTACATTTGGCAGGGCACCAACAGGAAAGCTTTTGTTTTAGGTGTTGTTGTTTCAGAAAACAAAAACAACAACAATACTCTGATTCTCTTTAGATAAATGACCCACCAAAGTAATCAAGCAATCTTCAAGAAAGTGCCCTTACATGATTAAACTGCAGAAAACAATCCTGTGACTTTCAGACTAATGCTCTCTCATGCGCTACACAACTGTCCGCTTGTCTGTTTATGATCAACGTTCCCATATAAGGGTTTCAATTATGATGCCTCTAGTGGCGCCAAATGGAATTGCAAAAAATATTACGCGTTTTCAAACATGTTGCTGCATCATTAACTTATACCTATACATTAACTTAATTATAGCCTAATATATTAAATAATACCACTTGAGGCTTGACGGAAATGCAGTGTTATTTTAGTATTGTTACTGTTTTATTATTTTTATAATTTAGATTTTTTCATCATTTCTGTTTTCAATTTCATTTTAGTTAAAGTTTGAGTAATTTTGTTGTGTGGTATTGTCATTTTTTATATATATATATATATATATATATATATATATATATATATATATATATATATATATATATATATAATTTTATGTATTAGTTTTAGTTTATTTATGTTGCCATTCAAAAGTTTCGGATCAGTAAGATTTGTAATGTTTTTTAAAAAAAAATTCTTATGATCATCAAGACTGCATGTATTTGACCAAAAATACAGAAAAAAAAAATGTAATATTGTGAAATATTATTATGATTTCAAGAAATGTTTTTTTTTTTTTTTTTTATTTTAATATACATTAAAATCTATTGTATTCCTTTGATCAAAGCTGAATTTTCAGCTCAGTAATTTGTTTTTCTTTTTTTGAAAGATATTAATACTTTTATTCAGCAAGGATATGTTAAATTGAAGAAAAAAAAGAAGATTTCTATTTTGATTAAATGCTGTTCTTTTTAGGTTTTTATTTATCAAATATATATTAAATAAAATATTATATATATATATATATATATATATATATATATATATTTATATATATATGTGTGTGTGTGACTATCAAATATATATATAGCATTTTGTTATGTTACTTTTTATATTCATGCATGAACCACAGATCATATAGATTTATTTTCGATGAATAACTGGGTTTAGGGTATGGTAATAACTGGGTTTAATCAATGGGTTTAGGGTAGTTGTTCACAACCTTTTAGACTGAAAGACCCCTTTTATTAAAGATAATATTCCTATCTAAGCTGATATGTACCGGCATTTCTGTTAAAACTAATAATCTCAAAAACATGATGGTTGTTTTAATATTATACATCTTTTTTGTGTTTTTGTTGTCTGTTTTAGCATTGTAAATAAGATTGTTAAAATATCTAACTTTAACAGTGTTTAACAAGGCCCCCTAGTGGACCCCGGCTCCTGATTTTAGGATAGCAATCTGAACCAGGTACATCTTTAATGCATCATGTTGTTGTGAATTTCAGAACCTTAGATGAACTGTAGCCTTTAGGAAGTATGCAACAGAGACTATTAAGAAATGTTCAAAGGTTTGCCAAGGCAAGTTTCATGTGACACTTTTTCCCAAGGAAAATATCTATTGATAAATCATAAAATAAGGTTAGCTTGTTATAACTGTGTGTTCCCAATTAATTCCTTAGTGAATAACATTTCCTGACATTTCAGGTAATATCTGAGATTCATACGTCAAGTCACCAGTTAAGATGAACAAAATATGTTCTCTCTGTTACATAATGTATATGATACACTAACTGTTAGCTTTACTGGACAGCTGGTATCAGTCTTTTTTCTTTCCACTGCTGTATCTTGTCAAAGAGGAAGGCCAGCTTGACATATGACGCATGCTGTTTCTCTCTCTCTCGTTCTTACATTACATTATACATTACATCTGTCTTCCACACTGTTTAAGCAAAAGAAAGTCTGTAGTGGTTTCTCAGTGCTGAAATACACATGGAGAGAAGCCAAACCGACAGAATCCACCCAAACTGTTTGTACCTCAGGGATTTAGGGGCTTCATTTCACAATCTTTTTGACTATTTTACACTCCCCTGCTCTTGCTATCTGCACTCATTAAGTTAAAATACCGAGAAGTGGCCTCTAAATGCTCCCTCCTAAAATACCCTCCCTGCAGCTTTTAACTGCACGTGGACTTCCCACTCCTCCTTCACAGTTGTCTTTTTAAGAACTGCTTGATTTTACAATAACACTCAGAAGATGTCTTCAGACTCTCTGTCTTCAAGAGAATGTACACATGCTGGGGTTTTTAGGTTAAAATAAATGTCTGTTCCAGATGTTGAAGCATCTTTTAGCTCATGAAATATCATTTACCCATCAGTTTGACCTATTTCGGCTGATTTGTGGAATGGTTAAGAACATAACACAGTATTCTTGTCTTGCTTTCCAATACAAATTTTTAAAATTTTCTCTACCCTTGTGCTGTGCTGAAAATTCCTTACCTAATTTGGTGTTCCCTCGTTATGTTACTATCGCCAAAACAGGGATGGAACAATAACCGGTTTGACAATAAATCATGATAAAATTCCAGACGGTCAGTATTACCGTTTCATATTTTAATTATCATTAAAACCGTATTTGATTATCGCGATATGAAAATAAAGTCTATCCAGCATAAAGCACTGTTTACAGTCTCATGTGTGCAAAGCACGCAGAGTGGCATTTCGATGGCATTTTGTTTTGTAATACCTAATAAAATAGTGTGCTGAATGACAATACTGCTTTGTCCATGGAGGTTACCCAAGTATGTATAACTGCAGACCAGAGATCTCCAAATGGGGGCGGGAACTCAGAACCTCCAAAATGGGGTGGGGTCTCGTCACGTAAAGACTTTCACCATTGGCTCTGGCTTCAGCCAATTGTTATTGACTTACGTTTCAAAATAAAACTTCATAAATTTAACATTGTTTCTATTTGTTTTAAAATAAAGCTAAACATGCTACATAAATAAATATGCTCAGTGAGAGCAGAGCCCAAAACTTGTGACCAGTGGTGTTCGGACTGGACCTCTGCTTAATTATATAAACGGGAATCCCCCGCGGGCACTCCCGTGAGCCGTCACAACGCAGCGCAGGAGAAAGGTTTTATTCTATCACTTTGTTTTAAGAAACGGGAGCATCTCAGTACATGAAATTTGCAGGGTAGGAGGGTGCAGTGACGCTGAGTGTAACTAAAAAGGTTCCGGAGTTACGGAACAGCCCGGCGATCTTATATCGCATAATTTTATTAACTGTTTACCCACCACGCTATTCAGCGCCAATCCCACCGTGCAGTCACTGGTTAAGGTTAGGGTCAGGTGTGGGGTAGGTTTGGGGGTTAGCATTCTTTGTAGCATAGTGTAGGAAATCAACACTGTGATTGACAACCAATAAAACCTTTAGAATCAGCTGTGGGGCGAAATTTGTGCTGAAGTGGAATGGAGAAAAAAATTTGCACTTTGCTGTTCCCTAAACACCACCTAGTGTAAGAGTGCAGATTTACAGAGACTTACATTTACATTCAGCCTGTGTGCAGTTTTTGTCTGGCTAAAAAACGGACCGAATTTGCATGCCCTGCTGTAAAGCTTGACCGGTTGAGGAAAAACAAGCTTATGTGGATTTCTACACATTTACACAATTCTGACAAGGTATCTAGAATTACTTATGGACCAGGTAAAATACATATAATCATTTATTAATTTTGACTTAACCTATTTCTTTATTTAAAAGCTGAAATGTGTGGTTTACCAATGTGCATCCAATATGGTAATAATATAGCATAATGAGAGTGATTTCTTGTAGCATTTCTGACCGGAAACACCTCAGGTATAACAAGGTGGGAGGGTTGTTATACCTTGTGTGAGCAAAGTCAGTAAGTTTTTAAGGAAAACATTCCAGGATTTTTCTCTATATATAGTGGACTTCAGTGGGAATCAGCGGGTTGAAGGTGCAAATTGCTGTTTCAATGCAGCTTCAAAGCGCTCTTCACATCTAGCAAATCTAGCAAAACAATTTTTTATTTTCTAAGAAAAATACAAATTTATATATATTTTTTAACCACAAATGCTTATCTTGCACTAGCTCGATTTCACGCATTACGTAATCCGAACCAGTGCTTACAAAGCACACATGCAAAGAAGGTCAAATTCCCTAAAACTATGATGTCAGACGACTTTGAAGTTGGAGGAGAAAAGCCAAACTTTTTTAACCGAAGTACACAGTCGAAGAACTAACATTATGTTACGAATCTGATCGGTGTTCTGCGGACCGCTCACCACCAGATGTCGCTCTCACCTTATTCTCACACACGGACTCTTGCACTACACCTTGGACTACATTCCCCATCATGCAGCGCGCTGATTTGGTTTACACCTGCGACCAATCAGTAGCGCTATAAAAGCCCCGGTCTTTCCCCTTGCAAGCCACGGAGTATTGTTGTTGTGTTTATCGCTGTGATTATCATTGTTGTTGCTAGTTTCCCTGTTCCCGAGTTCCTAGTTCCCAGTGTTTAGTTCCCTCGCCTGGCCTTCTCGTCTCTTCTGTCTCGCCGCCTGCTTACTGGACTCTAGCTCGTTTATCGGATTATTCCCCTCGCTTAGCCCCTTTATGGATTATGTTCGCCGCTGATTGACCCACGCCTGCTTCACGGACTCTCTCTACTTCTTGCCTGTGTTATACCTGTTTGCTACTATTCTGACCCTGCCTGTTGTCGACTATGTCTCTGTCTCGTCCTCTTAATAAAAGCTCGCAAATGGATCCGCTCGCCTCTCGCCTCTCACTCAACGTTACACATTGTGTGATTACGCAATGCCTGAAGACACACACACACATAGCAGAACTAGTGCAAGATGAGCATTTGTGGTTAAAAAGTATATACATTTTTATTTTTTAAGAAACTGACCATTTGTTTTGCTAGATAAGACCCTTATTCCTTGGCTGGGATTGTGTAGAGTCCTTTGAAGCTAAATTGAAAGTGCAGTTTGGACCTTCAACCCGTTAGCCATTGAAGTCCACTATATGGAGAAAAATCCTGGAATGTTTTCCTCAAAAACCTTAATTTCTTTGCGAATGAAGAAAGAAACACATGAACATCTTGGATGACATGGAGGTGTGTAAATTATGAGGAAATTATTGTTCTGGAAGTGAACTTCTCCTTTAATGTGAGAAAATAAATGACATAAGATATTAAATTGATTGATTTCTGGCGGAATAAAAAATCAAAATGAAATAACTTTAAGCATAGATAGAACAAGAAAAAAACTTTTGAATTAAGTATATTTTAATTACACAATTGGTATATGCTTGTATTAAGCTTAAACTCACTTCATTTTGACACATCCTTTCAGAAAACAAGACTTTATATCTCATGTCTTTTTGCTTATATCTTGAATCCTTTGATGTTTGGACTGGAAAACAAAACAAAATACTAAGTAACAGATGTTAGAAATGGAAACTGGCAAACACAAGCAATTCAAGTCAGTTCATTTCAATTGATTAATCATTTGTTTCCATGCATTCAAGGAAAATAAATCAGTCCAACGGTTATTTATTTTTCACAAACAGCCTAAAAATCATACTTCATTTAGAAATAAATATCTATACATGTTTATTACACAATCTGCCAAAGGCAGTCGTTCCATCCAAAATATTAGCAAGTTAATTCTAAGAGCCAGAGAAACTACATTAGTGTTAACAAAAGAGCCTGCTTTCACAATGTGGGTGTCAAATATCTCTCTTTTTGTACTATAAACCAGCACAAAGGTGAAGGTGAGGACAAGTTGTGTCTTTGTGATTTCATGCCTGATTGATTTTTCTCACTTTCACAGATTGCTTGTTCTGAGAGCAGTGCAGAGACACTCTAGACAAAATCAGAAAAGAGATGGTTTATGTATCACTGGCCAAACACAGAATCTTATGATAATGCCTTTGAATGCAATGACTTTTAAGCACTCACTTTTTTAGGCATTTATAAAAAGCTGGAGTTGTTAAGAGTTTTATCAGCACTCTTGTCTGCTTTTGCTATTTTTCTGCTCATGTCATGTTTGGATTTGTTGGGATGCAAGACTGACCCGGGAAGAAAAAACAAAATTCCCGTTTCAAAGCAGTTTCCCTGCTGTGCTGATCCAGGCTACAGATTAGCACGCTGAACTGGACGATAGCCATCGCAGGATCTCTGAGTGCTAAAACATACATTCAAACGATAAAGCAACATATATGGAGATCACACTACTCATGCATGTCGTTAGGGGTGGGATCTGACCTCAGTCATGCTTTGGAAAAACTGAAATGTCTGATCCTCAACAGATCTGACTTTGGCCTTCAGAGATCTGCTGGTTGTTTCTAACAGGATGAATGAATTACTGCCACTTTCCACGAATAGGGTACAAAACTCGAGTTCACATTCTAGAAACTCTAGTTGGATGTACACGACTGTACTAAACGTATGTTCTTTTATGTTTGCCAACGATGCATTTATTTAATCAAAATACAGTAAAAACAGTAATGTTGTCAAATATTATTATAATTTAAAATAGCTGTTACATTATTTTAAGATGTAATTTATTCCTGTGATGCAAACCTGAATTTTCAGCATAATCCAGTCTCCAGTGTCACTTTGCTACACAAGATATTATAAAGAAATATATTTGTCAGGATTCTGTGATTATTAGAAATTGCAATAGAACTACATTTATTTTGAATAGAAATCTTTTGTAACATTATAATTGTCTTTATTGATCAATTTAATGCACCCTTGCTGAAAAAGTTTATTAATTAAAAAAAAAAAAAAAAAAAAAAAAAATCTCAATGACCCCAAACTTTTGAATGGTACTATAGCTAATTTAAAATATAATTAAATAAATAATTAATAAAAATATTTATTTTATCATTTTTATTTGGTAACAGTGTTTCTGTAAAAATTTACAAATTGGACTGATATTATTCTACGTGTCTTCTCACCTTTTTTAAAAAAGGTCCATAATATAATATAATATAATATAATATAATTTTAAATAACTGTTTTCTGTTTGAATATATTTTAAGATGTAACATCATCTAGTCTTCAGCGCATAGCTGCACAAAAAAATATATATAAATATATTTGTCAGGATTCTGTGCTTAATAGAAATTACAATAGAACAGTATTTATTTGAAATTTAAATCTATTGTGACATTATAATTATAATATTATTATAATTTAAAATAACTGTTTCTGTTTGAATTTATTTTAACATGTAATTTATTCCTTTGATGCAAACCTAAATTTCAGCATCATCCAGTCTTCAGTGTCACATTACTGCACAAGAAAATATATTCATATATGTATTCATATATATATATATATATATATATATATATATATTCTGTAATTAAAAGAAATTGCAATTGCTGAAAAAAGTATATAGTAAAAATAATAATAATAATAATAATAATAATAATAATATATATATATATATATATATATGTATTTATTTAATCATTTTTATTTGGTAACAGGAGTGTTTCTGTAAAAATGTAGAAATTGTGTAGAATGTAGACTGATATTATTCTACCTGTCTTCTCACCTTGCTGAAAAAAGGTCCATAATATAATTTCCATAATAATATTTTTTTAGTAATTAAAATGTCTCTGTACAAAATAAAATGATTTAGTACAGTTTTGTATAGCCAAATTATCACATTATCAAAGCATGTGCTTAAATGACCTACTTTTCATACTAACCTATTTAATAGTGTTGACAACAAAAACATAGTGCATGTGACTCTCAAAAATTCTTTAATGTGTCCTAAAATGCCAAAGTGTTGCTGGAAATTACCTACTTGTTTTAATGGACTGTCTGACCGTTAAGTAGTAGGTCAGCACTATGTTAAACTATTCAAAACCAGGCTTGATATTGTGTATGCGTGTGGGTATGTTGTTCCTTACAAGACATCCAGTTCCCTTGCAGAAAAGGATACACTTTTGTATGCTTGTCTGTGAATGGCTGGAAGAATGTCTCTCATTGGCACTGAGATTGCATTAGGGATGTCAGATCTAACATTATAGCCAGAGCTCGGTCTGTTCACATACGGAAATTACACTCCAGGGATGGCAGGCTTTTGTAGAAATGGCCAAAGAGGGTCACGCCAGAGGCGATATTTGAGACCGAAAGCAGTGATTCTCATGGTCCTCAGCACCCACATGCTGATTCAGTTAGGCCTTTAGGAGGGCTCACGGGTGGGGGCAGCACGGTCTCAGGCCGACCCCGGCAGCTGGTGCTAGTGCTCGCCAGGCCTGCTTCTCCAGATGTGCAGACATTTGGCTGCCTGCCTCACACGTGAGCGAGAGAACAGCTGCTGTGATAGAGGGATGCGTGGATGGAAGAAATGGGTTCCCAGGGTCCAGTATCATGCTTAGACCAGCTGTCCACCTAGTGATATCTAGTAGGACTTTAGAGGCCTTTATTTGAGTCTTAACAGTAGAACAGGTCTGTTAAATTCTTGGCTTGATGCCCTTATTTGAATTTACAGGGCCCTCTCTACAGTATCTGTCATCTTTCAGAACAGACCAAACAATCTGTATGCATGCCAGCTGCCTGTTTTATCTTCACGGTAACATAAGCATGTACTGTATATCTGTATGCAGTATATTGCGTGTGGTATGGGGATTTTCTGTATCAGTTCTTCTGCTAAAATTGATGCAGACCACAGTAAAATTTTACTTTTTCTTTTTTAAATTTCACTTTTGGGGTGATGAACAAATGAAGCAGAAGAAATATTAACTGTGATTTTTTTTAAACATTATTTTAACTTATATCTACTCAAATTAGTTGTAAAATAACAGAACAATTAAAATGAATCTTTAAATCTTTTAATAATTAGTTACAAGAACCCCCTGAATGAAACAATTCACCAGCATGAATCAGACTTTCAAGCACTACACATATAAGAAAATCATTTAGCATGAACCAGTTCAGTAGAATGAGTCTTTCCAATGTTAATTATGAAAGAAACAACAGTTGAGAACGAACCGTTTCACCAGAATGAATCGGACATTCAAATACTGCATATAAGAGAGACTCGTTTAGATCAGACCGATTCAGTAGAATAAATCAGACTTTTCAACTTTTATTATGAAAAAGATGACCGTTTAGAATGAATAAATTCACCTGAATTGACTTTCAGGTGCTACACATACAGTAAGCGAGAATCGTTTAGGGCGAACCGATTCAGTAGAATGATTTAGACTTTCCAATGTTAATTATGAAAGAGACGACAGCTGAGAACGAACCGGTTCACTAGAATGAATCGAACATTCAAGCGCAACATATAAGAGAGAATCGTTCAGGACATACCAATTCAGTACAATAAATCAGACTTTCAACTTTCATTATGAAAAAGAGAACCGTTTAGAATGAATCGATTCACCAGAATGGACTGGACTTTCAAGTGCTACACATACAGTAAGAGAATCGTTTAGGACGAACCAGTTCACCCTGGTGAAAAAAACAGCATATGCTGGTAGGTATGTTTTAATGCTGGGATGCTGGTTAGGTTTTGATGCTGGTTTATTCTGGTCCTTGACCAGTAACATGACCAGCAAAGGACCAGCTTAAACCAGCACTAAAACAGTACTATTACTTCACTGTACAGTTAACTGCATTATTTGCGCTGGTGTTGTTGTGCATGTTGCCCCTGTAAAGTCCTCAAAAATATAAAGAGCAGTTTCACCAGGGACATCACAAATAGAACAACCTGTTTCTGTATCTAACTGAAATCTTTTTAAATGCTTTGGCTGAGTGAAATCTATATAGACTGCATCTCTGTCTGTAAATACTGAATGGATTATTAAACAAAAATATTTCAAATGTCTCATATTAGTAAAAAAAAACAGCGGTCATCTTAACTTTTTTTATTTACATTTTTCAAAGTACACATAAAAAATGTGCATATGGAGCTGTTATTAATTTGTCATGTTATTCTCATATCATTAGTATATTCTGCCAGCTTTGACTTTCTGGTCTAATGCCACCCTCTCTTGTTCATGAAAGGCATCTACTCTTATGAACCTGTTCCTGATGCCAAAATTATGTGTTTACTGCCTCCTAGTGGTTCAGTATGGAAACTGACTTTTTTTTCTGCTTGCAGGGTGGATGCTCAGGGTCTTCATGTGGTGGTTGTGACTGCAGTGGTGTTAAAGGGGCGAAGGTGAGTATGTTTTCCCCTGATTGCTCCTTTATAGCTATTGTTTCTGTCAGACAACTTTACTTGCATCAACTCACTTATAACAAAAGTAATTTATTGATACATAATCCTTCAAATAGAGGGTTATGAAAACTTGTTGCATATTGTAGGATGCACAGATGCCTTATATTACCTTTTGGATGTATTTCCTAACGTGTATTTCGCTCTTATTTTACATAGAATGATCTGTTGCGCCATCTAGTGGCACAGTTGTGTTAACAGCATGTACTCTGTCCTCTAAAATCAACAGTGAATGTGTATAGGATGCATATGAAATGTACAAAGTGAAAAATAGTGCTTTATGAAGATGAAATGGATAACGCTAATGTTTTTTTTTTTTTTTAAATCATCACATTTTGTTCATTCTTATTAGGGTGAGATTGGGCTCCCTGGTTTGATGGGCCTTGTTGGATTTCCTGGATTGCCAGGGCCTGAGGGCCCCCCAGGGCCAATGGGACCAAAGGTAAAATACTATACAAGTCCTTTTAAAAGACAATTTGCTATCCAAATGTTCCTTTTTTTAAGGTGTGTGTGTCCTACATGCTAGTACAGTAATGAAAAACAGCAGAATGAAAATGCCTCGTTCATACAGTATGTGTGAAACCAGTGTACAAAGCATTGCACAGCTTCAGGTAGCTTGCAAACGTATCCAAACAAAAACACAAATTCAGTGAAGAATTAGGCTATTTTTTTAGAAGCACTCATTAGTCCAGCAAAGCGTAAAACATTAGCCAAAGGAGCGACTTTGTAAGCTAAAATGAACTAATAATAATCAATACTTATTTTATACACTTGTAAACAGAAGTTAATGTTATTTTTTGCATATTTTTGCAGTTTTAACATATGACAAGTGGTAGAAATTTGTATTCATACCTAGATTAATAATTCCTAATTCCTAAAAAAAAAAAAAAACAGGCCACTTTTTTTTCTGTGGTGACCAGCACTTTGCTGTTATAACTATACATAATTATTTGACTATAACAAAGTGTATGTACCTTAGTTAGCAAATGCAAATTAGCGAAAGCAAACAGTGTTCTTTCAGTATGTTTTTATGTTTTCTCCCAGGGAGATTCAGGGGAGCCAGGAACTCAAGGACTTAAAGGAAACAGAGTAAGTGTCCATAAATATCATATGCTACAAAAATATCTTGTGTTATAATAGTCATATTCTGTAAGGCAGATAAAATTAACTTTTACAGCATTATATACAATAGAGTTTTTCCTTTTTGTAGGGACCACCCGGTGTGGCTGGTTTCCCAGGACGTCCAGGTATTCCAGTAAGTTGCATTTCTTTTCCAAGAAAATGGACCATCATTCATGAATTTTAGAAAAAAACAAAGTTTCTGCATCTCTGTATGTTTATGCTATTGTCTTGATTTTCTACAGGGTCTTCCAGGTCTAGAAGGTGCACCAGGACCTCAAGGAATCCCAGGCTGCAATGGAACAAAGGTATACCATGTTTGTTGTTTTTATGATATTTTATATATTTTTTTTATCCTTAAAATGCCAAGTCAGCCTATCGGGATGAGCCACTACTTCAGCTGTCTGTGGGATTAAATAGAGGATTTATTATGTGTTTTGCAGGGGGATCGTGGTTTTGATGGAATTCCAGGTCATCCAGGAGTGCAGGGACCACCGGTATGAGTAGTTTTATATCATGTCATATGCGTCTAAAAATGTACATCTTACGTTATGTGTAATAAATCATTGTATATTGTTAATCCAGTCCAACCAAATTTCTGCCTTAAATATTTTTCTGAATCTTTCTCAGGGTATTCCAGGGTTGAAGGGAGCAAAGGTACAGAATTTATATATACATATTATATTACAAATATTTTATATATATTATTTTATTACATATTTTTGCAGAATAAAGCAATAAAGTTATGGATGGCCTTATGTTACAGTGATTTTACCAAGTATAGGGTGTTCTTAAAGCCAAAATAATTCACCAATTAAAATTGGCTGTCTGTGAAGCAGCTTTTTTTTTTTTTTAATATCTAGGTCTAGGTGAGTGGCAGCTTCACATCTTGAAATTTTGACTTTTTTTTTCAGATTTATGAGATATAAACTCACAATTATGAGTTATAACGTCAAAATTGTGAGATATAAAGTCAGAATTGAAGGATATAAACTTGCAATATATAGATTGCTTTATAATTAATATATATATATATATATATATATGAATATATAAATGTAAATTGTGAATATATAGTTATAAGTCTGAATATATAGTCGTAAGTCTGATTTATAACTATATATTCAGATTTACATATATATTCAGATTTACTTCCATATATTCAGACTTATAAGTATATATTCACAATTTACATGTATATATTCAGATTTATAACTATATATTCAGATTTACTTATATATTCAAATTTATTACTATATATTCAGATTTATTTCCTTATATTCACAATTTACATTTATATATTCAGATTTACATTTATATATTTACAATTTACATTTATATATTCAGACTTATAAGTATATATTCAGATTTACTTATATATATTCAGACATAACTATATATTCAGATTTACATCTATATATTCACAATTTACATTTATATATTCAGATTTTTATATAATAATTTGACACCTTATACAATCTCAAAATTTTGAGAAAAAATAGTCAAAAATGTGAGATATAAACTTGCAAATGGGAGAAAAAAAGTCTGAATTATGAGATATAAACTCGCTTTTGTGAGAAAAAAGTCAGAATTATAAGTTTATATCTCACAGTTCTGACTTTATAACTCATAAGAGTTTATATCCCAAATATCATCTCAAAATTTTGAGAAAACAAATCTCAGAATCGTGAGAATCGTGCAATTGGGGAGAAAAAAAGTCAGAATTGCGAGATACAAACATGCAATTCTGAGAAAAAAAGTTAAAATTTCAAGTTTATATCTCACAACTCCGACTTTTCGCAATTGCCAGTTTATATCGCACAAGTCAGAATTGTGAGATTCTGCAGTTGCAGAGAAATTGTACTTACCTGATTTTATTTAGTGGCAGAAATGAGCTTCTGTAAGAGAGCACACGTTGAAAATTTGAAAATTAAAATAATAATAATAATAATAATAATAAAAACACAATGTGAAGCAAGAAGAGTGCGTAAAACAACTGTAACCATGGTAAAATCAATATAACATACAGCCTCGAGGGCAGAGTTGCTTTTATAAAATGGTGGTAATATGATAAAAGACATCACTAATAATAAATTACATTTTTAGAGTAAACGATTTTTAATAACTACTATAGCTCATTAGTTTTTTGACATGTAGTGACATTTATGTAAGCTCATATATCACTCTCATAGGGAGATCCAGGTGGTATTATTGGAACACCCATCCCACAAAAAGGAGACAGGGGCTTGCCAGGACAACCCGGCTCACCAGTAAGGACTTTAAGGCACCTTCTTGTGTTCATGTTAAAAATATGCATTTACTATTGATATGTTCTTGTCTGTTGTATACATTAACATGTTCCATTGTTTCCAAACTCAATCTGATTCTCTTTTCTTCTTTAGGGACTAAAAGGAAATCCTGGACAACAAGGGCCAGGTGGCCCACCTGGACCAATGGGACCTCCTGTGAGTCTGAAGTTAAAATATCTGAAACAAATTATAGCCTAAAGCACAATTAACCAACACAGTGAACTTGCTCCTGAATCTCACACCAATCAATTTTTCTTTGAAGGGAAGGCCTGGTGAAACTGGCCAAAAGGGAGAGCCGGTAACTATTCCATTCATCTGAAAACTTTTGAATATATAATAACATTTGGGTCTAGACTTACTGAAATGACAAGTGTCTGTCTTAACTGTCCTTGTTGTAGGGTGACAAGCTGACGTTTATTGGCGAGAAAGGACAAAAGGTGAGGAACCATAGGGTCATAAAACATCTGGCATTAGAACCTATAGTGCACATGCTTCAGCCAGGCAAACACAAAGTAATCAACTAGTTTTGCTCAAGTATTGAACACGAGTGGAAGCTGACAATATGATAGAAACAGTAAGCATAAGCATCAAACTCTGTGCCCCATTCTCACCCCCCATCTGCTGAATGACTCTCTGAATCTTTACTGGTTTATTCTTAATTATCATAATCATTTTCTGTTTCTTGTTTCAGGGAGAACGAGGTTTAACTGGTCCCCCCGGTCCACCAGGGAGACCAGAGGGACAAGAAAGCTCTGGCACAACAGTTTATATTCCTGGACAACCGGTATGGTATCATCACATTTTTATGTGTGGTTTAAGTGTCCAAATCTTGGGGGCTACATTTCTTATATCTAAGTTACATTGTTAAGTGTTCCGCATGTCTTGTATATTTTCTAGGGTGAAACAGGCTCTAAAGGAGAGAAAGGAGACAATGTAAGTGGCAGCACAAAATTGTAGAAATTGTGTGAACTGAATTTTAAGTAGATAGTAATAAGAATTCATTTTGCCTTTGTCGTCCAAGGGTTCTTGTGCACCACATCAACATGGAATCAAAGGTGAACCAGGACCACCAGGACCAATCGTAAGTGACCTGTACAAGAACACAACTAAATATTTACTTACCAAATACATTTATCATTAATCAGTCAGCTTTAACTCTTACATTAAATGGGGTCTACATTTCATACATCACTGCTTATCTAATTTAATAAAAGTTTTTTTCCCTATAAATTATATGATCAGCATAACAAGCTGAGTCGAAGATTAATCTTAAAAGCTGCACGAACTCAATAAGTTTGCATAAAACCCGATGATCATATTTACAAAGCATCTTGAACATCTGCCAGTCTGTATAAAGAGCATTTTTATGGTTATCGGTATCGGTCATTTTCAAAAAAGTTTTGTCGATAAAATAATCTAAAAGCATTTAAAGAAAGTTTTTGTCATTCTTAATTTTGACATTAATTGTCATTTTTACACCAGACATATATGTCATTTAAAATATCCGTTATCAATCTATTTGATCTGGAATAATCGGTATTAGCACTGATCCTGAAAAAAAACAACGGTCGATCCCTAAAAGCCATACAGTGTACATCTTGTTTTGTATTAGTTTTGATTGCTGACCTAATATCTCATCATATGATAATATTTTACGTATTATGTGAAATCTGAGCTTCACTTTATGTTTTCAAAGGGGAAACCAGGGAAAGATGGACAGAGTGGAGAAAAGGTATGGTGATCTTGGACAATGACTTCAGATCTTCTTAGCAATGCGGATACCTGTGAAATTTGATTGTAGTTAGTCATACTATCTTATTTCGAATACTTTAATCACATTGATTGAGATTCTTTTCAAATTCCTTTGATTGTGATAGGGGGATCAGGGCTTCCCTGGTAATCCTGGCGCTGATGGCTTAAAGGTAAGAAAACCCATCTTGAAGGACCATGCTGTACCTCCAGACATAAAATGCATTGCTATACAGAATTTATTTATATTTTGACTTTTGTTCATGTTAGGGGAACAAAGGAGAAACAGGACCACCAGGTTATGTAAGTGGTTATCCAACTCCATAAAAATGCAGATAACGTCTGCTGTATTGAAACTCTACTGAAACCACAAACTACTCTGCACCTGATTGACTTAGAACAATGTTATGGACTGGTAGTCGCTTATGATAATATTATCTTACAGGTTATTGGTCATCCTGGCCCTCCTGGTCCTCCTGGCCCCCCTGGAGCAGAAGGAGAAACAGGTGATGTCTGCATAATGTTTTGTCAGTATCCAGTTGTACTGTCAAATTCTGCAGCATCTTTATCTATTCATCTCTTTTCTTGGTTCATCAGGTTATCCAGGAGAGCGTGGAGATCCTGGTCCCCCGGGTGAGAAAAGCACACTCTGATAAAGTGTTAGGTAGAATTAGATCAGCATAATGTAGTCGTTTATAATAACGATCCTTTCCTTTATGATCATGGTTTACTGCAGGGAGATATATTCCTGGTCCTCCTGGACCTCCCGGCTTCCCTGGAGAGATTGGCCAGAAGGGAGATAAAGGAGATGATGGACTGTCTCTTGAAGGTCCAAGGGGAGCTGATGGACAACCTGGTCCCCCTGGACCACCAGGACCAATTAGTAAGAACATCTTAAACACAAATAATTGCTTCTGTCATGAAACTCTAGATGGCACAGGCTGTTGGGTCCTAAATGCAAACTGATAATACTCACAGTGTTAAACTACTTGGCACAGGCTGATTGGTTCATGTTGCATACGCAGCCTATGAGCTTGCTGCTTTACATTTAAATGGCTGGTTAGCTTTCACTAGAGCATTTTCACAACAAGCTTTTCAACAACCCTCCACCTCCCCAGCTCCACCTGTATAGATCTTCTATTGGTTATTATATATGCTATTTGTGCAACAGCAGTATGTCTTAAATGCTCACAGCAGCGTATCAGCATATGTATTGGCAGTAGCAAGTTCTTGTACTTGCTTTGCGGCAGCAGCAATAATCTACAACAATAGCAATAACCGAAAGCAGTAGCAAATTAGTAGCATAGCAGATCTATTCCGCCCAGACCACATAAATTAATATTGTCATATCCATTACATCAGGGGTGCCCAAACTCGATCCTGGAGGTCTGGTATTCTGCAGAGTTAGCTCCAACTCCAATTAGACACACCTAAACCAGCTATTCAAGCTCTTATTAGGCTTCCCTATGCAGGACACCGACCCTCCAGGACCAAGTTTGGGCATCGCTGCATTACATGCTAAAATCTTCAGAGAGTTGTTATGATAGAACTGTTTTGTCTTGCTGTAATATTATACATCATTCAGCAAACTCGTGGAAAGTGACCATGTCATTATAGAAGGAGACTTCTCTTTTGGGCTTCTGGTGAGATTCTTGTGTGGTTCCTTTGAATGTCCATTCCAAAGTGTAATCGGCATTGTTATTTCTATTTCAGATGAAGACTGTGATATTGAAAAAGGAGCTCAAGGTCCTCCCGGACCTCCTGGGTTGCAAGGAGAGATAGGACAGAAAGGTGAGAAGGTCATTCAATCATCCATTTGTTTTATGTAGTTTTGGTTTCTTCAAAATCGGTTCTGAGTTTTTCTGCTCTTTCAGGTGACCAGGGTGAAACATGCACAGAGTGCACTGCTTTCGGGCAACCAGGTTTGCCTGGTCCTCCGGGGCCAAAGGGTCAGCAAGGTGAGAAGTAGTGAGCAAGGCTTTGTTTTGGTATGTTTGTTCTTTCTGAGATTATGCATCATGCTGGATGTTTTCATTTTAGGTTATCCTGGACTAGCGGGGAGTAAAGGAGAAAAGGGTGTGACAGGACCTCCTGGACCTGCTGGAATCCCGGTATGTATGTTTTCCATTGTTATTTAACATTTATTACTTAGTATGTCTGCTTTTTGTGGCACGAAAAAATCCTGGATACAAACGCATCAGTAGTGCACTGTGCCCACTATAGATGTGAATGTGAACAGAATCCTGTGAATATGTTTTACCTTTCTTCCTTGCTTTTTCTTGAACTTTAGGGTCAAGATGGCCCTCCAGGTTTAATAGGTGCCCCTGGCGCTCACGGTGAGCCTGGTGATATCTTTGTGGCTCCAGGGTTGAAAGGAGATAAGGGTTTACCTGGTACTACTGGAGACAGGGGATTCCCAGGTGTTGATGGGCTCCCAGGAAAAGATGGCCAGCCAGGGCAACCTGGCCCCAAGGGAGAGCCTGTGAGTACAAAGTCAGAGAGATCCGATAAAACAGACTTGATAAATAGCTGAATCCACTTCTTGATTAAATTTACAGTGTATCTGAATCCCACTGCCCATATTGCAAACTTTTCTTAACCATGGAATATGTGCTGTTTTATAAAGTTGTGCTGATTTATGAATCTTGTTTCTGTGATTAGGCTAGATTTGGTATTAAGGGTGATCGTGGCCTGGATGGAGATCGTGGTCTACCCGGCCCTCCGGGTGAGAGAGGTCCCCCAGGTTTTCCAGGCACAGGTCAGCCAGGTGAACCTGGTGATAAAGGCTCAGCAGGTGTGCCTGGTTCACCAGGAAGGCCAGGATTACCAGGTCAGTGGTTTAGACTAAAATGTGCTTATCCACTGGTTGTCATTGTTCTGCTCTAATAATAATCACAAGCTCAAATACCTTTGTAGGAGCTAAAGGTGAAGCTGGTAAAGTGATAAGTTTACCTGGACCTCAGGGTGCCCCAGGGCCTCGTGGAGAGACTGGCAGACCTGGTCTTCAAGGTAAATTCAGGTTATGCTAATGTGTCATCCAGCTCGAAAACTGTACTCATGCTCCGATGCAGAGCAGGTTGTGTTGATGACTCTTTCACTTTATCACTCAGGTGACAGAGGTCTTCCAGGTGAACGTGGAATTCCAGGATTCCCAGGAGGTAAAGGTGACCCTGGACTGCCAGGAATCGGCCTCCCTGGGCCCCCAGGACCAAAAGGCAAGTGTCAAATATCTATAAGTGTCAAATTTTGTTTAAAGGTGAAAAGTAGTAACACTCTGCACATTAAACTATTAAACCCTACATTTCATATCTAATCTAGATTGTAACACCTTTCTAACTATCCATCTTTCTCTCTTTCAGGATTCTCTGGGATTCCAGGTCCCACTGGGATTCCAGGAGAGCCTGGTCGACCAGGTCAGGATGGCTTGCCTGGTCGTTCAGGGACACCTGGGCAAAAAGTATGTACTTTTTCATGTATAATGGTTTAATAGAAGTGGGTAAGAAATTATGTCGCTTTTTCATCGACTCTTAACTATTAACTCTTATCACATATAGGGTGAACCTGGCAGGGGTCTTCCTGGTCCTAAAGGTGCCACAGGTCAGCCAGGACTGCCAGGATTTCCAGGGGAGAAGGGTAATCCTGGAATGCCAGGGGTTCCTGGAACTGAGGGACGTACTGGGCCACCTGGACTACAGGGAATCAGAGGTACATTTACTATGTTGGTTTCTCATAATACTTTTGAATAGATTACGTACTAGATGTTTAGAAAGTACTTTCTTTAGAACTAACTAAGGAACTTTTATCAGACACTTCTGTTCACTGTAACTGAGTTTGGAAGTTGAGAGCAAAAGAGTGAAAATATCTGAGCATTTGAAAAATATCCCGGTGGTTTCACCAATGTATTGTCGAAAGAAGTGGTGAATTTCAGGAACCAAGGAAGGTGTCCCTAGGTTCCAGTCTCTTTTCAGGCTATCTTCTCCTAGGAAAAGGTTGACCATAAAAAATATTAATTTGACAGTTACATTTTATAAGGAAAGCGTACCAACCAAACATTGGGTGACAATGATGATTTTTAAAATCACCCAGTCATTGTAGATAATGCAAACGTTCTGGTGAACTTTGTGCATGCTTGAAGGACAGTAGAGCATTGCAGTAGTCCATTCTTGTAATGACAAGTGCCTGGACAAGGAACCATCAGACCGTCTTGATGTTGTTGAGTGGAAATCTGTGTTGTATAGACATGATCTGTTCCAAACACTTTCCTCAGGTTCCTGACTGACTTCAGGTGATGTTAGTGATTTCAAACTGGCAAGTTTGTGGGGTGTTGAAAGGCAGATAGAACAGTATGTTGCTTTTTATAGATTTGTCTGTGAGGTAGGAATCAACCAATGAGGTGCAGTTTCTATGATTACCAGTTTAGACAGGAGGAGCTATTCCTTTAAACAATGATTTCACCTCAGAAATGGTTTGCAAGAAATTAAATGGTATGGGTTCGGGGGTATAATAACATCCATTTATTCGACTTTTGCAGGTAATGCTGGACCACCTGGAGCTCGTGGTGCAGTGGGGCCACCAGGTCCTCCGGGGCTTGGAGAACCTGGACCACCCGGACCAATGGGGCCACCTGGAGGCCCTGGACCTCTTGGTGAGTTTTTCAATTGATTAGCACCAACAAAGGTGTACAGTACGTGCACACACATGCTTAGATGTTCACATCTTCCATGGTTTGTAACAAGCCTTGATGATGTCCTAGGTCAGATCGGTATAAAGGGTGAGAAAGGTTTTCAAGGCCTACCTGGTTTAGACATGCCTGGCCCTCCAGGAGACAGGGGTAGCCCTGGTGTCCCAGGTCTACCAGGATCTAAGGGTTTGCCAGGGGAACAAGGACCTGCAGGAAGAGATGGTTTCCCTGGTGAACGTGGTGAGTGCTTGTTGACACCCATTATTCCTGGCATTCTCCTTACACATGCTTTTTTACCATAAGCTGATTCATATTGTGATGTTTTTTTTCCAGGTCCAAAAGGAGAAATTGGAATCATGGGGATGACAGGACCCCCTGGACCTTTTGGTCCTGCTGGAAACCCTGGAGAAGCTGGACAAAAAGGTATTAGAACACCCATATATAACAACTCTTATTATTTGGACTAAATAAGATACTGTTATCTTACTTTGACAGGGGCACATTTATAGTTGAATTAGCTGCATCATTATAATCTGTCTCTTTCAGGTGACCCCGGTTTTATTGGAATCAGGGGAGAGTTTGGTGATCCAGGTCCCAAGGGTGAGAGAGGAGAGCAGGGTCTACAGGGGCCACCTGGAAACATGAGTGAAGTTGACATGGGGCACATGAAAGGGGATAAGGGAGACGTCGGAGACAGAGGTACAGAGAGACAAATATATTGTCAGAATTTTTTTATGTTTTGAAGATGATCTGAATAGACGCAATAAAATAACATAAATCTTTGTTGGTGTTTTAAAAAAGCACACATCTCTGGATTGTTGGCTTCCATTGGTGGCTGGTTGCCATCATGCTGATGTTACATATATTGAAAATCAGTGGACTGTAAACGTATTAGTCTTTATATTTTAACCTTGTCTATTAGGGGATCCTGGTCCTACTGGAGAACAGGGGTTTCCTGGAACACCTGGAGACCCTGGAATGCCAGGAAAAGATGGAATGCCAGGTTCACCTGGACAGCCAGGTTAGCTTCCAAAAAATAATCTGAAGTTATATTAAAATTATGGTAGCTGTTAAGAAACATGATTCAATAATGTTATTGTGAAGATGTTATTTGATTACTGCGGCTTCACTACAGGCGAAAAAGGAGACACTGGAGTTCCCGGGGAGCCAGGACGCACTGGAGAACCTGGAGATCCAGGTCCAAGAGGAGACATGGGATACCCAGGTAAATACCCAGGCTCTCCACTTCTGCATGTGGGTTGATAACAAATAACAATACTACTAATAATAAACTTTTATTAGGAAGCATTCATAATTTTGAAAAACAAGTCTGCTGGGTGTAATTTTTCTGTATTATTTCCTTGCATGTTGGTTGCATCACATGACTTTTCACACTTCCTCTGTCTATGCTATAGTGTAAGTTTAATGTAAATAATTCTGGTGATGTTGTTTATGTCATTTGATGACTTTTTAGTCATTTTGTGGTTCTTTAGGTTCAATGGGGCCAAAAGGTATTAAAGGTGTTGGTGGGTCACCGGGTCACCCTGGATTCAAGGGTACTCATGGCCCCAAAGGAGATAAGGGAGACCCTGGTGCAGCAGGAATAGGAATGCCCGGTCCCCCTGGAGAGAAGGTGTGTGTTGTTGAATGAGTATTTTGAATGAGTTTGCACATTAACAATACAGTATTTGTCTTCATTGGTCTCATCTCATACTTATATCTCGTACTTAAAGGGAAATGTTGGTGCTCCTGGTTTCCCTGGTGAGCCTGGACTGAAGGGGCAGAAAGGTACAATGGGCATTCCAGGAACTCCTGGAAGTCAAGGACCTAAAGGAGACGCAGGACTGATTGGTTACCCAGGCAAGATGATTACAATGACTAATGCAAATTACTTTGAAATGCACCGTTTATCAGCTAGTGCTGTTAACACTTGGGGACAATAATATGATAATTTCTTATAATACACTGTACCAATCATAATATTTCCTGAGCAGGCAGTCCAGGGAAACCAGGTGAGAAAGGTGTCAGTGGATTGCCGGGGTCTCCAGGAGAACCTGGGTTTCAAGGACGTCCAGGTAAGTCAAACTGAAAATGTGATGTTAATTTAAAGAAAGCTTCAAATGGGCCACATATATTTAGTGGTGAAAATCCTAATGATTTTTTTTTTTTTTTTTTCATTTTTGACTAGGTGAGCCTGGTCTACAGGGTCCACCAGGTCAGCCTGGGGAGAAAGGTGAATCAGGGGTAGATGGCATTCCTGGATTCATCGGAGAGAGAGGAGAACCTGGTAAGTTTATGTAGCCCTAAAAATAAAAGGTGGCTCAAAAAAAGGGAAATGCTTCTAAATTATAGTGCTTTAGAGTAATGCACATATTTTGGATTCTTCAAAGACTCTTTTATGGTCAGTGGGTCTCTAATTCTAAATAAGTAATAACTGTGTAGATGATTTGTTTTTATATGCAAAGTGTGCGCGCATGAATAAGTTCTTAACATTGTTCTACGGTAATGAATTCAGAGTATTCTGAATCAGGGAACCATGTGACTTTTGTTCCTTTTTTGTAAGTCACTTTGGATAAAACCGTCTGCCATATGCATAAATGTAAAGGGTAATAATTTGCATAAAACGCACCCAAACCATATCCATAAAAGGGCTTTCTGAACAACCTTTCATCACAGCAAACGAATAAAGATCTCTAAGGATGTGTTCTTTCTCTCTTCAGCCAGTTTTATCAAACCTCTACAACTAATCCAGAATTCGGCTGCAAGATTAGTCTTTAACGAGCCAAAAAGAGTGCATGTCACACCTCTGTTCATCATTCTGCACTGGCTACCAATAGCTGCTCACAGAAAATTCAAGGCATTGACGTTTGCCTACAAAACAACAACTGGCTCTGTACCCCTTTACCTACCTTGCTATGTTTACTGGGTTAGACTAACCAAGATTTGTCACAGCACTTACATCTCATTGCTCTTTTGTTGGTTTTGATTGTGTCTGCTAAATGACTAAATGTAAATACATTGATATAAAGACAAACCATTTTTACTCTGCTACAGGTATACCTGGTAAAGGATTGCCAGGAACCCGTGGAGAACCTGGCAGCAAAGGTCAGAATCGCATGTCCTTAATAATTAGGGTGTCATAAAAGACTAGGAGGTCCACTTAAAATAAATACATTTTTGGTTAATTATTTTTGATGTGTAATTTAAGAATAGCTTAGTGAAAAGTAACTAAATTATGTGAATGCTTCTCCTTATCTCTACACAGGTGATAAAGGAAACCCTGGTCTTCCTGGCATTCCCGGGAGTCCAGGTATTCCCGGAACCAAAGGTGAGAAGGGTCTGCCGGGATTCCCAGGGGACCAAGGACAGCCTGGAGAGAGAGGACTTCAAGGAGAATCCATGGAGGGGCCTAAAGGGGACAGGGGACCTCACGGAGAGCCAGGAGAACAAGGTGAATCCTTAACACCTCACCATATAGGACATTCTGTCACAGAATAGTTCTCTTATTAGTAGTCTAACAATTTAAAGATGCCATTATGCTTATAAAATGCAGTCGTCACTCCTGTTAGCCGAAGAACTGTGTGTGAACTGTATTTAATACACCCACATCACATTTTTACCACAGGTGCGACTGGTCAACCAGGCCCACCTGGCATACCAGGCAGTGCTGGAGCTAAAGGAGAAAAGGGAAATGTGGGCTTCCCTGGCCCACAAGGCTCTCAAGGGTTTAAAGGAGACAAAGGTTTAATTGGTGCTCCTGTGAGTTTAAGGCTTTATCTTCTAAAATAAAAATTGTGCTTTTAAAAATGATAGGGGATCATTTAATACAGTTGTGCTCTCTAGGGTGAGCCTGGATTGCCTGGTTATAATGGACCAAAGGGTGAGATGGGACCACAGGGTGTTCCTGGATTCCCTGGTAAGATTCAAGATGAAATTCAACTGAATAGATTTTTGTGTTCATTTATAAAAAGCGATGCTCTATAGAGATTGAGAGGCTCTGTGTCATTCCAGGTATAAAGGGTGAAAAAGGAGTGCTCGGTCCTAAGGGTGATGGAGGTGACAGAGGATTCCCAGGTCTTAAAGGTATGGACAAAATAAAGCTTGAATGTGTGGTGAATAGTGCTGTCAAATGATTAATTGGGATTAATCGCATTCAAAATAAAAGTTTTTGTTAACATAATATACATGTGTGTACTTATTATGTATCTATAAAGACACAAACATACAGTGTATTTGATATTTCACTGAGGCTCCAGAAGGAAAAACAATGCATTAAGACTAAGAGCCAGGGGTGTAAACGTTTGAACAGAATGAAGATGCGTACATTTTTCTTATATTTTTTCATTTAGTACTACACTTCAGAAGCTACAGAAGATAATTACGTTTCCCAGAATACAAAATAAGTTAAATTTATCCTGTTCTTCAAATACAAAAAAGTTCTCACCCCCTGCGTCTGAATGCATCGTGTTTATTTGCAATTAATTGCTTGACAGCACTAGTGGTGAAACGTCTAAATGCTCCATACCTAATTGTAAACATTTTACTAAATTTCTGCTGTTAACATTTAAATTTAAGGTAGCGAAGGCCCCCCTGGACCCCCTGGTCCACACACATTTATAAAGGGAGATCCTGGTTTTCCAGGACCTCAGGGTCCCCCGGGTCTAGTTGGAATGCAAGGCTTCCCTGGAGCGAAAGGACAACAGGGTGAGTGTTTAAAATATCTGAACTTACAAGTTTATGAAAACAGTCAATTGGCATCTCTTAACACACAACCACCCTCCTAGGTTTGATGGGACCTCAGGGTATAAAAGGATCCGATGGGACACCTGGCTATAATGGACATCCTGGGGCCAAAGGAGAGCCTGGACAAACTGGACCATCTGGTAGGTGCACAGACACACAAAATGTTAGCAGACATTACCAATCCCAGACAGAAGACAAGTTCTCCAGATCTTATTTCCAAAACTCTCTTTTCTGTAGGCCCCAGAGGGTACCCAGGACCTCCAGGGCCTAGTGGTATCCCAGGTCACATCGGGCCCCCTGGACCTTCCTCAATGGACCACGGCTTCCTTGTAACCCGCCACAGTCAGAGTGTTGATGTTCCACTATGTCCAGAGGGAACTATACCAATCTATGATGGATATTCGCTGCTTTATGTCCAGGGCAATGAGAGGTCACATGGACAAGATCTAGGTTAGCATGGCAGCCACACACATGATGTATTTATTATGAAATATCAATCGTTCTCAGGAATTGCTCAGAAGACATGCTGTCTTTACCCAATAGGTACAGCTGGTAGCTGCCTAAGGAAGTTCAGCCCAATGCCTTTCCTCTTCTGCAACATCAACAATGTATGTAACTTTGCTTCTCGTAATGACTATTCCTACTGGCTCACCTCTCCCGAGCCCATGCCCATGAGCATGGCCCCTATTACTGGTGAGAGCATCAAACCCTTCATCAGCAGGTTTGTGATCTTTTTTTAATCATTTAAATCATATTTCCGTGAGTAAGAATTCCTCGTCCTTCTCATGTGCATGCATGTTTTCCTGTGACAGATGTGCAGTTTGTGAGGCTCCTGCAATGGTGATAGCTGTGCACAGTCAGACCATCCTGATACCACCCTGCCCTCAGGGTTGGGCTTCTCTCTGGATCGGATACTCTTTCGTCATGGTGAGGAGACTAAAGAAGCATTTTTAGGGCTGCACAGTATATAAAAATAATATCAGTATGGCAGTATGTGATTGTCAGATTGCTAAGGCAGTTTTAGAGGTGTTGCAGAGCATGTTGGTTTACAATGTAAATGATGTCTTTAACTCAAATATGTAGAGGAAAGACTTACATTGTTTAAAAATCCACATTGTTTTATACATATTTGGACTATGGGGGCGCCATTATTTTGATGAGGTAAAATGGTTGTACTCTGTGAGATACTGGTGCTACCTGTGCTATTTTTACCACAACACAGCTTGAGAAAAAAATACTGATACAATGGCACATTGTGTGGCTTTTGGTTGTAATTTTCAGTCGAAGGACAACAAGAGAAATAATGCTTTCCTAGCGATAAAATGAGGAGAAAAGAATGGAAAGATGCCTGTCGATAAATAAAACTTCCTAAAGACCAGTGTCTTTGTTCGCTCCATTTTAGCCCTGATGATTTTCAGGCTTTTAGTAGGCCACAGCTACTGAAAGAGCTTACAAATGGCAGAGACACGAAAGCTAGATGCCATCCTGGCAGGATGTAAACATGCCGACACTTGTCATGATGCCACAGCCACTGAAGGAGTTTCTCAGCATGGATTTCACTCGATATCTGGGGGCGTTTAAACTCCTTGTGGGGAAAAATCGATGGTACAACATTTGGTTTAAGCCTATGCATATATCCATTGCCACCTGTAAGCATTTTCAGTAGCTGTGGTCATTGTATCAGTATTTTGTTTCTAAGTTGTGTTGTGGTAAAAATAGCAACAGGTAGTGGCAGTAGCTCAGCAAGTGCACCTGTTTGATATCATCAAAATAATGGTGCCCCTATAGTCCAAAATATGTATAAAACAATGTAGATTTTTTTAACAACGTAAATCTTTAATTGGTTTTGTACTACAAATTTCAGTAAGAGACATTATTTACAATATGTTAAGCCATACAAAGCCATACAGAAAGCCGAATCTGATTGCTATCATAATTTTCAATGAGGATTATATGAAAATTTTGAACTTGTGACTAGTGTGTAAAGGTCTGACGCTGTATCTCTGTGTAACAGCACACCAGTGCTGGTGCTGAGGGCTCCGGTCAGGCTCTGGCCTCTCCAGGTTCTTGTCTGGAAGAGTTCCGTTCGGCTCCCTTCATCGAGTGTCACGGTCGCGGCACCTGCAACTACTACGCTAATTCCTACAGCTTCTGGTTAGCCACCATAGAGGACAGTGATATGTTTACGTAAGCTTTTACACACTTATTTTTGAGTATTTACTAACCGTTGAGCTTGCCTTGTAGTTTCTTATTTTTTTCTTCAGTATATATGCCTTAAGCTGCTCTTTATTATTATAAATAATAGTAATAATAATAAATGTTTCTTGAACAGCAAATCAGCATATTAGCATATTAGGAATAAATTATGTTTTAAAATATATTCAAATAAAAAACAGTTATTTTAAATAGTAAAAATATTTTAAAATTGTACTATTTTTGCTGTGATTTGGATCAAATAAATGCAGGCTTGGTGAGAAGCGGCTTCTTTAAAAAACATTAAAAATCTTACTGATCACAAACTTTTGACTGTGTATATATTCCTGTTCTCCTGTTAAATCTCTATGTATGTTGTGGTTACAGGAAACCTGTCCCTACAACGCTAAAGGCTGGGAATCTACGAACTCACATCAGCAGGTGTCAAGTGTGCATGAAGAGGGTATAGACAAGCTTTGGCACTGCGTCTGCTCTTTATGTTCCAGTTTTACGAACAAACGTATGGTGCTACTTCTGTGAAAAGCCATGGAAAAACTTCAAGAATCCACAGAAAAATACCCGTCTCATCATTTATAGCAATGGAACCTCAAGATCTCCCGGCACATTTGCCTCATACAGAGCCCTTAACTAACATTGTTCCATTGTGTCTAATGAATGACACCTGTTTACACTTGCACTGAGTTTATGTATTAGTAAGCAGGAGGTAACCATCTTCAGCAAGAGTCCATTAGGATCGGATGCTATTCCGTCCAGCCTTTCTTGTGTTTTTTTTTTATTTATCATGCCACTCAACAATATCAGATGCAAATATCTTGTTTATTTCTCTCTAAAATGTATAATCAAGCAACACTAACATTATAGAATTGGATATTTTTTTCCTACTTCACTGTCAGTAAGTTTGTCAGCACCCACTTTGTATGATGTAGGAAAAGCAAAGATCAAGCTTTGTTGTAAATATAGTGCTCTATTTAGTTACTTAACACTCTGTCACCATAATCTCTTCAGGTAAATGCCATTGATTTTGTTATACTTAATTATTTATGAAAACTTATGAGATGAGAGTTTAAGCACCAAGGGGCCTTTCCTTTCTACATTGATTTCTCTGTGTTAACCACTGCAGAAGACCATCATGGCACATAAACTCTAATATTCTGCACTGTTTTTTTTTTTTTTTTTGAATCAGAATGTGGCCTTTAGACTGAAAACTTCAGTCCAGTTATGAATCTGTGTTTTGATGTTTATGCTTGTTCCTATGTTCATATAGTGCAGAAATGTTGTCATTACTCTTGCTTAATGGCATGGTTTCAGTCTCACGGTGCCATTTAACTTCATTTCCATTCATGCATAGACATATACAGTCCTTACACTATCTGTTTATAGCTCTACTCAAAATAATCAGACATCAGATGTTGAACAAGCGCACTAGTAAGCCACCTCAGTTGCCTTTACACTTATTTTGTCAGGAATTCAAGCTTATTACATCTTGTTTGTTGACTCCTCTTTTATCACTTGAACTAATCAGCAAACTCACCTGACAATTTCAACCACATCTACGACTAATTTCGAAAGCTTATCCGTATTTTAGGGTCTGTGTCTGAAGTATGCATCTTTAGTTTGAACACTGCCTATGGATTCTGTTATATGTCTTGAATTTATTTTGTCTTAATGCCTCAGATATCAGACCAAAGAACCTGCACATGTCCCCCTTACACAGTGGATTTGTTGCTTGTGATTTTTTTTTTCATTTCATTTTACACTGATAATACTTGACTATGCAATCTACACTACTTGCTACCAAACCTTCCCCACAGTTGACCTTGTAGTAGAGCATCAAATTGTTCCATTATTTTAGCCAGGTAAATAGCTAGCTGTGTTTGAATTAGAAAGTGCCTTACATGAATTCAGATGAGGATGTGAGCCCACATATCCATACTACAATGTCACTGATCTCACACACTCGCTGTAGTTCTGTGCATTGATGTACCCATGAAGTACTAATGGCTCTTGTTTAGGAATATGTTAAAGAATACAGAGGTTGATTGCAATTTGTGAAAATATATATTTTTTTCAGTGTCAAATAATTTCATTGATGCCCCCACCCTATATTGTGTCATACAATAAAATGTTTGTAGAAATGTGTGATGGATTTGTCTTTTTTTTTTATATACAAACAGACCCTTTGAGAAGGGTCAATTTTGCCATCATTTACTCACCCTCAGGTTCAGGGTTGCCAGGTTTTCACAACAAAACCTGCCCAACTGCTACTTAAAACTAGCCCAGAGGCATTTAGGGAGGGGTCCCAAGGTACAAATCATGTTCCGGCGGGTAAAATACACAATTTTTGGTGAGGTTCCCAGGGAAAAAATTGCATTCCAAGTGCTAAATATCACGTTACTGGGGTCGCTTCAACCCGCCAACGTGAAAAACAACCCACGCCAACAGTGTTAAAGTAGCCCAAATCTGCAGGAAAACCACAGACTTGGTAATACCGCTCAGGTTTTTCCAAACCTGATGATTTTGAGTGAATGTTGTTTGGACCCCACCATTCTTTTGTGTTTCAAGAAAGTTAAAGAGGTTTGAAACAAAACAATAAGATATGTTTTTTTTTTTATGTACTATCCATTTATGCTTTGCTTCATAATTATTTTAGTATTTTTATATACTATTGTAGTATTTAATAATATTGTGAATCAGCTTTGTTTCAGTTTATTTTTATTTAAAGGTAGCGTTTTTGGTGATTTTATTATTTTTTTCATGTTTTAATAATTATATTTAACTTCAGTTTACTTCAATTATAGTTTTAGTAATTTTAGCACTTTAACTTCAAGTTAAAGTATTTCATCTAAAAGATATTTTAATAAATAAATATTTTCATTTATTTCAGCTTTATTCCAGTTAACATACATGTTAGCCTAAATCTTTTAATTAAAATCATTCAGTCAATCAAGGTTCGGAAGCTGAGAAATTTAACCCCTCTAGAGTTAAACAGTTGATTTATACCTTTTTCACATTCATTCAGCCGATCTCCGGGTCTGGCGGTAGCACTTTTAGCATAGCTAAGCATCACTGAATCTGATTAGACCGATCTCGCTCAAAAATGACCATATAATGACGATATTTTTCCCATTTAAAACTTTACTCTTCTGTAGTTACATCGTGTAATGTTACTAAGATTGATGGAAAATTTAAAGTTGCGATTTTACGCAGCTGTAATATTAAGTTGTGATATTACGAAGCCGTCAACTCTGCCGACTTCAACTCTGCATCTACACAAACTTATTGTCGGTCACTTTCAGGCGCTGCGTAATATCATTGCGCCTGCTGCACCCATGGTACAGCAGCAAAGTTCCTTGATTATTACGCTGAAATGAGTGTATAGTTCCAAGCCATATGGACCCAAAAAATCGCAACTTTCCATTTTTCGTCCGTCTTTGTACACGATGTACCTACAGAAGAGTCAAGTTTTAACTAGGAAAAATAATGAATCTCTTTCTTCATTTTTGAGCGAGATGCTAACGGTCGAATCAGTTCAATGATCTATGCTAAGCTATGCTAAAGTGCTACCGCCAGACACGGAGATCGGCTGAATGGATTTGAAAACGGTAAAACTCAACCGTTTAACTCTAGGGGAGTTGGAAATTGTTTTAAAGGGGTCATTGGATGCCCATTTTCCACAAGTTGATATGATTCTTTAGGGGTCTTAATGAAAAGTCCCTAATATACTTTGATTAAAAATTCTCAATGGTTTTGTAAGACAACACCCTTTTAACCTTGTCAAAATGAGCTCTGCAAAAATCATCTCATTCTAAGCGGTTGTTCCTTTAAATGCAAATGAGCTCTGCTTACCCCTCCCCCTCTTCTCTCTGTGGAATGACGACCTTGTTTTCTTTAGCCCCGTTTAGCTGCTAAACTTCATAACTACCACATTATAAGGAAAGGTGATTGCAACTGTAAATATATCAAAACTTAATTTTCGATTAGTAATATGCATTGTTAAGTGCTTAATTTGAACAACTTTAAAGGTGATTTTCTCAGTATTTAGATTTTTTTGCTCTCTCCGATTTCAGATTTTCAAATACTATCTCGGCCAAATATTGTCATATCCTAACAAACCATACATCAATGGAAAGCTTATTTATTCACCTTTCAGATTATTTATAAATCTCAATTTTTAAAAATTGACACTTATGACTGGTTTTGTGGTCCAGGGTCACATATGTAGATCGAGAGGCGCATTCCATTCACAAACAAACGTAATCTACTGCATCTTCAGCGGCTCAGATGTCGGGAGTAAATGACGATTATTACATCCAGCAGCACAACACCTGAATCGCTCAATCGGAGATATTCTTGTCTAACTTACATCCCTGCTTCGGCATTGAAACAAGGAAAGTTACTTGGACTGTTACAGCTGGTCTGAGGTAAGAGCTCATGTCAATCAACTATTGTGGGAGCAGCCTCTGTCGGTGTGACGCCACAACTACAGGCATCTGAGAATGGCTCGATTTGAAATAGGGGATATTATTTTTACAGATTAATTCAAAACCACTGCATGGATTTTTATCATTATAGGGTAGAGTTGTACATACACTGCCAACACACATTAATGTTCAAACAACATGTAAAAGTAAACTTAGCATCCGATGACCCCTTTAATATTTAACAAAAAAAGTGGAGTGTTCCTTTAAGGAGGGCTTGTGGCAAAAATGCTGCCAAAATGAACAAAAATGCCACATAAATTCATGACAAAGGGGCAAAAAATGCCCCTAAACAGTTAGACAATGTATTATGGCTGTCGCAATTAAAATTAAATTAGAAAATAAATAAAAAAGTGTAAATTCGAGGAATTACATTTAGATTGGCTCACACTGCATCAGATTGCGTTTATGCACTGTTTTGTGCAGCGTTGAGCCTTATATCCAATCAAACGCGTTTCTGTTGAATTTAGGAATCCACTGGCCAATCAGAGGCGCTTAGATTAGTCAGCACTGAAAACGCCAGAGCACCGTTGATTGCGCACACTCGTGAATTCCTTCATCATAAACAACACAGGTACGATGTAAATAAAAGATTAATTTCGTAGCATCAGTGATTATAACTGGAGATTTTGCATAGTTTGTGCTAGACTTGGATAAGGTCATGGACAGACATGTTTGTCTATAAAGCCAGAATGTAATGTGCCCAAAAGAAAACAAATAAGTTTTATATTGTTTTTTTTTTTTTATAATTATCAATATTAACAATCGTTATTACAATATAAAGAGAAATAATCTACAATAATGATTTTTGTTATAATATTCCAGCCCTATGAGCTCCTGTTTTTCCATGTATAATTTAGATATTTAAAATATTACAGTAATTTGGTAACTGTAAGTATTTGACACTAGACAACATATATGGTTTTTATAATAATTAGGTGATTATAAAAACTGCTCTCACAAATGTAATTGCCCCGTAATGGAAAAGGTAATTTCTGACCCTAATAAATACATTTTTAGGGTTGTCAAAATTAATGTCTTTACTTCAGATTTTAAATTAAATGCAATTCATTACTTAGCTGAGAGAATAAAAGGGAAGATATTTAATTTGTCAGTTGCTATACTAATACAAAAGATTACTAAAAAAGATTATTTTTCAGGCTTATCAAATATTGCAGTCTTTTAGTGTGGGTCTTCTTATGACTACTGCTAATAACAAGCTGTATTGTTCATGCTTGACTTCACATATATTGGCCTGGAGAGGGCGATCTAAGCACACTCAGTTTTTCACAATGTGCCAGCCATTACTACAGCTCATTCCTGTCATATTACAAAACAAGGCTATAAATTCTTCATTCAGAATACCTTTCTTAATATTTCCATTCTAAATTCAGTTTTGGGGTTCAGACTAACCTCAATAACACAACTTTGATCCTCTGTTTACTCACAACAAGTCAATGATAAAAGTCACGGTGTGAGTCACAAAACACAACAATTCACACGTGTATCCCTCATGCAGAAAAAAAGTATCTGTTTGTGTTGAAACTACCTAGATATACACTTAGTGTACTACTGAAACTCGATTTCCAAGAATAGTTTTCCAGCATACTCTGAGAAACTACCTTGCCAGCTTCACATTTTCATTAGTGGGACATGTGTGCCCTTCCTTAATTCTGCTGAAGAAAAAACCTTTCTCAACAAAGACCTCCAGCCAGACACTGTCGCGAAAGGTCATTTTTTTCAAAGCGTTCTTTGTTAGTTTTCCTAGAAATGTTTAAGGATAATATCTAAGGTCCTGCTGGCCTTCAAACATGTTTACTCGCTCATAATTGTTGACCAATAAGCTGATTCAGATTTTAAAAGCCTCCCGCTGGTCAGAATAGATGACTGCAAAAGGGGACAGGATTGAAGTTACTACTAAGCTAATTTGCTGCTTTTTAAAAGCAAATCTGTACCTCTGTGAGGTTGTTTTTGGGGATACCAGCATACTCTGATGTGTGTAAAGTGGTGTGTGAGAGTGCTTAGGCTCTTGCCCACGCACACAGATCAATGAGCATGAGAAGAGATAACCTTTCTCTTTCATCTCTCTGTTTTTATAGGAATCTCATTCTCTTCCTCTCCCTCTGTTTGCCTATTGGACAAACATAGCCTTTTACCCCATTCAGTCATGGGTTGCTGTTAAAATGACGTGTATGAATGGATGACCTTTGACCCTGAGTGAAGTAAACTAGTTAGAGGAGTTTTAGGGTGTCTTTTGCAACATGTCTGTGGAGATTTTCATCAGTTTTAGATATACTGTGATATATATATAATATCTGATGATTTGTGCCTGTCTTGTTTTGTCTATATGTTGAGGTTCCTGTCCCAATTCAGAATGACCTTGAGCACACAATGATCTAAGTGTGGGTGTTTATGGGGTGAAAGGAGCAGCTGAGGAGTGTTGTGAAACTCTATCGGTCAAAGTGAACACACTGCAAAAGAGGATGGCAGTAAATTGAGGTGAGGGGTCTGTGCTGTCACCTCTAGGAATGGGGACAGACATGCCATGGATCAGTTTGAGATGGACAAACTTCAAGGAGACTGTACAGAGCGAGCCAAGACATTTAGAACCAAACTGTGGATTCATACTTTTATGCGAAATCTTGTGAGAAGGAAAGAAAGAACTGGCCAATGAGCTGAATGAATGTGGTCACATGATGAGGAAAAGGAAGCATTGTTAAATATTCAGTTCAAGGTCATTTCAGCGTACACATATTGGATAAAAAGTTCAAAACTCACCACTTTTAATGACTAGAAATTATTGACTGTTTTTATATCACATTGCACATACATGGAAGAACTGGCCACTTTGTCCTTTATCTAATCAAAATCTTTCAAACACAATGCATTTTCTTCAGGATATTGTTTAATACATTGTTTAATTGCTAATGTATTGTTTGTTGTGTTCTCAAGATCACTTTTCATAGGGTTTGGCCCTGTGCCAAATTATACAGTTAATGTCCTCTTGTGGACGTGACCTTCACCTTCATCTTTATCCAATATTTTCTAAAAAAAATCACCCTACTGGAAATTGCAGTACTTTGGAGGGAAAACAGTAGCACATAAATCAATAAGTACTGTATCAGCAGTGGATTTAACCAATTTAACCAATTAATTAATTTATATTTGTTTTCTGGTGTTACTTGGTTTTGTTTCACTCGAAAAAAACATCCCATTCTGCTTGATAAAATTATACAAATCAGTGTAATGATAATATTTTAAAACAGCATTAAAATATATTCAGTTGACGGTGTTTTCATAAAGCTAATAGTCAGTCCCTTATTAAGCAATGGCTTTATAATGCCTTCAGAAAACACCTTCTTAAAAGGATAGTTTAGCTAAAAGTGAAATTTTACACCTGTTTTTAATATGATATGGATGGTTTGTACTTACATCACGGTTTGGTCAATTACCCAGATGCACGACCATATTGGAGATACTCAGATGTAAACAACAGCATGGATTGTTGGTAACGGTTTGGTAACGCAGCGTTTATTCTAGTTAAGACGTTTTGGCTATAATCCATGACAGTAAGTATTACTAGTATCTCATTTTAAATAATATTACTGAATATAAAAATTAAGTAAGCAGCAATGTTAACTTCTCCATCGTTGTTTGGTCGTTATACAAGTAGGATGGTTGGTCAGTGTAGTACTTGTCCTGCCACTCCTCCACTGAACGGACGAACGGCTAAAAAGTGACAGTGATGAGAACGAACTTGTGAAACATTATTATGATGGTGCATCAAAATACAGTGTCTTTAGTTTGCCAAAAAGAACATAGAACATTGTATGCACCATTTACACGTGGCAGGTGTACATTTCTTTAGTACCAACTAACATTTTGAAAACATATGAACGTTTATGTCCGAACGGCTTTAGGAGTGATTTACACAAAAATTTGTTCTGGTAGTGTTTCATAAATGAAGAATTTCCTCCTATGAAAGCCTAGTTTTCATTGGTTATGTTTATTTTGTAGTATTCAGAAATGTGCTGTGCTTAAAATTACATTTCGAACTGTACTAAAACTGACTGTTCTGTATAATTATCTGTTTTCCACTTGGACAGTTCTGTTAAGATTACTGCATGTGAATAAATCATATCCTAACCTGGGCTAGGGCTGTATTTGTTCTGGTAGGACCGCTGTGCATTAGATAAGCTTTGGGCATTACTGTAGTCTTACGTTAAAGCGATCAATCTGATATGATGCTTCTGTGCCCTGAATGCTCATTCTATGGATGTGCAGCATGTTCCTCCTCCTCCTGCTTATCTTTTGCCAAGAGCACACAAAGGGCATGTCTCAACATTCAACACTCTTCTCCTTTTTTCCTAAGGTTACTCCATTCTTCCAAACAAAGAGCTGTTTCTGTTGCCCTATGCTCACGGAGCTGTGAGTCATGAGGGAAGACTGAGGTAAGGTTTGGTCTGCTGTATCCCGAGGCTTGTTGGCATTGCCAACTCCTACTGCTCTATCACCCGAGTTCACCTGTGTGCATGTACAACAATATACATCAGTGCCAACTATCTATATGTCAAATCGGTACCATCTGAATTGTTACAGTGCTTTTACATCCCCTCAGTTCATTTTAGACATGCTCAAAATTTGTTTTTATGCTATGCTATTGTTGTAGGTTATTCACATATGTGTGGAGTTTGTTCTTTTACGACAGTGCTGAAATGTACAAACCATTTGTGGGTTGATTCTCTCAAAAACTGTGGCTCTGTGGCACATTCAAAACACTACAAACCAATAGAGTGCAAGAATCGGGTTCTGAAAGTAAAATTCCATTCATTATAAGGGAATTGATTTTTTTAGTGTAAACTTTTAAGACAGAGCATTTTGATTTGGAACCATTCTTCAATATAGCAGCCATGATGGTTCTTCTTAGGTGGATTTATTGCAGTTGGGTGTGTAAATGTAAAATGTTATTATTTTTTTTTTTTTTTCTGTATACATATTCAGCTTTTCAAAACCAGTACTTAAAGTGTGTATATATTTACTGTTTTTATGTTAATCACCAGAAAATCACACCTTTATTTTTTTCATGTTGCTTGGTGATGCTAGTCGTGTCATGCACACTTCATTCTTCTCACTGCTGTTTTTATACAGTCTGACAGTAGCATGGCGGTTGCAATTTAATTAAATGTTTTGCTATAAAGTAGGTAGCATTTAAGTTGTGTAATTTGGATGAAAAGGTCCAGACAGGGTCCAAAACTAACACTCACTGGCTGCCAAATGTGAGGAAAAATTGGCTTTGGTGAGTAAACATCTTAATCGCCAGTTGGCAGGTAATTTCATTAGGAACTGCAACGTAATACATGGTTTGCAATTGGATAGCAAATTAACCTCGCTGATGTAAAATATATTCATTTGCTTCAATGGCTAATTCTCTTCTGGCAAGATGGGCATTTAATAAAACTTGTCTGAAATTGATTCTACATGTTAAAAGAAAAAATAGAAAAAGACTAGACTTTCCATTTTGCTAAAAAGGTAGGGAAACTTCAGCACCCACAATGCACTGGCTGTCACCCCTCTGTCGATCCGACTGAACATAGGCAGTGATACAAAAATGCAAAAATAGTAGGAAGTCTGCAGAATTACAGAAATTGACACATTTTGCATCATCCTTTGGACTTCTGCTGACAAATAAATGTGGATATTCCAAGCTTTCATAATACAGTTAAAGTCAAAAATTTACATACACCTTGCAGAATCTGCAAAATGTTAATTATTTTACCAAAATAAGAGAGATCATACAAAATGCATGTTATTTTTTTTTAGTACTGACCTGAATAATATATTTCATGTGAAAGAATTTTACATAGAGTGCACAAGAGAAAATAATAGTAATTTATAAAAATGAACCTATTCAAAAGTTTACTTACATTTGATTTTTAATACTGTGTTGTTACCTGCATGATCCACAGCTGTTTTTGTTTGTTTGTTTGTTTGTTTGTTTTTGTTTGTTTAGTGATAGTTGTTCGTGAGTCCTTTGTTTGTCCTGAAAAGTTAAACTGCCCACTGTTCTTCAGAAATTACAACGATTGTATGATTTTGAGATCCATGTTTTCACACTGAGGACAACTGAGGGACTCATATGCAACTATTACAGAAGGTTCAAACACTCACTGATGCTTCAGAAGGAAAAATGATGCATTAAGAGCCGGGGGGTGAAAACTTTTAAACAGAATGAAGCTGTGTACATTTTTCTTATTTTGCCTAAATATCTCCTATCTATCTATCTATCTATCTATCTATCTATCTATCTATCTATCTATCTATCTATCTATCTATCTATCATCTTTTTTTTTTTTTTTTTCATTTAGTTCTGCCCTTCAGAAGCTGCAGAAGATACTTACATGCCTCCCAGAAGACAAAATAAGTTAAACTTACCCTGATCTTCAAATTCAAAAATGTTTTTACCCCCCCAGCTTAATGCATTGTTTTTCCTTCTGGCGCGTCAGCAAGTGTTTGAACCTTTTGTAATAGTTGCATATGAGTCCCTAAGTTGTCCTCAGTGTGAAAAGATGGATCTCAAAATCATAGAGGCATTGTTGGAAAGGGTTCAAATACACAAAAATGCTGAAAAACCAAAGAATTTGTGGGACCTGAAGGATTTTTCTGAAGAACAGCGGGCAGTTTAATGTTTCAGGACAAACAAGGGCCTCGTGAACAACTATCACTAAAAAAACACAGCTGTGGATCATTCAGGTAACAACACAGTATTAAGAATCAAGTGTATGTAAACTTTTGAATGGGGTAATTTTTAGAAATTCAACTACTATTTTCTCTTGTGGACTATATGTAAATGTTTTTTCATGTAATATATTTATTCAGGTCAGTATTAAATAAAAAATAACATGCATTTTGTATAATCACCTCATTTTGGTAAAATAATTAACGTTTTGGAGAGTGTGCAAGGTGTATGTAAACTTTTGACTTCAACTGCTTCAACACAATTTCCATAAAATATATTGCGCAGCACAACTGTTTATATATATATATATATATATATATATATACACATACATATATATATATATATATACACAGGTCTTTTTCAAAAAATTAGCATATTGTGATAAAGTTCATTATTTTCTGTAATGTACTGATAAACATTAGACTTTCATATATTTTAGATTCATTACACACAACTGAAGTAGTTTCAAGCCTTTTATTGTTTTAATATTGATGATTTTGGCATACAGCTCATGAAAACCCAAAATTCCTATCTCAAAAAATTAGCATATCATGAAAAGGTTCTCTAAACGAGCTATTAACCTAATCATCTGAATCAACTAATTAACTCTAAACACCTGCAAAAGATTCCTGAGGCTTTTAAAAACTCCCAGCCTGGTTCATTACTGCCATCATTGACACCCTCAAGCAAGAGGGTAAGACACAGAAAGAAATTTCTGAACGAATAGGCTGTTCCCAGAGTGCTGTATCAAGGCACCTCAGTGGGAAGTCTGTGGGAAGGAAAAAGTGTGGCAGAAAACGCTGCACAACGAGAAGAGGTGACCGGACCCTGAGGAAGATTGTGGAGAAGGACCGATTCCAGACCTTGGGGGACCTGCGGAAGCAGTGGACTGAGTCTGGAGTAGAAACATCCAGAGCCACCGTGTACAGGCGTGTGCAGGAAATGGGCTACAGGTGCCGCATTCCCCAGGTCAAGCCACTTTTGAACCAGAAACAGCGGCAGAAGCACCTGACCTGGGCTACAGAGAAGCAGCACTGGACTGTTGCTCAGTGGTCCAAAGTACTTTTTTCGGATGAAAGCAAATTTTGCATGTCATTCGGAAATCAAGGTGCCAGAGTCTGGAGGAAGACTGGGGAGAGGGAAATGCCAAAATGCCTGAAGTCCAGTGTCAAGTACCCACAGTCAGTGATGGTCTGGGGTGCCATGTCAGCTGCGGTCAATGCAGCTAGCTATCAGGAGATTTTGGAGCACTTCATGCTTCCATCTGCTGAAAAGCTTTATGGAGATGAAGATTTCATTTTTCAGCACGACCTGGCACCTGCTCACAGTGCCAAAACCACTGGTAAATGGTTTACTGACCATGGTATTACTGTGCTCAATTGGCCTGCCAACTCTCCTGACCTGAACCCCATAGAGAATCTGTGGGATATTGTGAAGAGAAAGTTGAGAGACGCAAGACCCAACACTCTGGATGAGCTTAAGGCCGCTATCGAAGCATCCTGGGCCTCCATAACACCTCAGCAGTGCCACAGGCTGATTGCCTCCATGCCACGCCGCATTGAAGCAGTCATTTCTGCAAAAGGATTCCCGACCAAGTATTGAGTGCATAACTGAACATAATTATTTGAAGGTTGACTTTTTTTGTATTAAAAACACTTTTCTTTTATTGGTCGGATGAAATATGCTAATTTTTTGAGATAGGAATTTTGGGTTTTCATGAGCTGTATGCCAAAATCATCAATATTAAAACAATAAAAGGCTTGAAACTACTTCAGTTGTGTGTAATGAATCTAAAATGTATGAAAGTCTAATGTTTATCAGTACATTACAGAAAATAATGAACTTTATCACAATATGCTAATTTTTTTAAAAAGGACCTGTATATATATATACATGTATATAATTACATTATGAAAGAATATAATATATTAAAAACATGTTTCTTGAGCACCAGATCAGCATATTATAATGATTTTTGAAGGATCATGTGACATTGAAGTGGATTGGACCCTGTGTATTTGTCTGTAGTTTGCATGACTCCACTAATTTAAGCTCTGTTACTATGGGCGGGTGGACACAAGGTCAGTTTATAATGACAGAACGTGTCCTTCTATAACTCTCTGACCACATGGCCCTTAGCGTGTGCTGGCCAGATAAAATACAGTATGTGCACCGAATCCGTAAAGCAAAATCCTGCAGGATATTTAACACTGTTGTGCACATGGAAGTGTCATGGTAGTTTTCTGTCAACCTGCTCTCATAACACTACAGCATGCTCTCATTTTATAGCCTTGGCTCTCTGTGGCTACTGTGTGGAATAGGTCTGTAAATCGTTTTAAAGGCTGCCTTTCATTTAGCGTTCAGACATTAGTGTCGCACAGCCTTTGGTTCAGTGTTGACATGTAGCGATTCTATAGCCGTGTGTGTGAATTGTGGAATGGCTGGATAACTTGGTTATGTTGAATTATTAATCAGGTGTAGCATTAGCCATATGCAATGTCGGCAATAAAGCATCTACAAAGTCTTTTTCTCCACATCTTCCTGTCTGTTAATTCTATGAGACATTCTTTGAAAACAACTGAATACTCAAGTGTTTTTCTTCTTTCTTTTGCACTTTAACTGTTTAAATTGTTATGGACTTTATTCTTCCTGGTGTGCAAGTCACAGAAATAGAGTATCCCTGCAAGCTCTCTCTGTCTCATATTAGAGTACTGCCAGGTCCAGTCAAGGTATTTGAGCACGGCGTGAGCATGCTGTTCCAGGACTGGAAGATTGCTCCCATAGCTATTGGAACACTCTATGTGTGTGTGCCAAACAGCTCTCAGTCTGCCAAATAACTCTGCTGTTGGCAATACCCACAGAGAAACCTTCCCCCAGCACACGTGCTGAAAAGACCAGCAGGCTGGTTTGTGCTGGTTAAAGCTGGTTTGGTGCTGGTCTAGCTGGTGGACCAGGATAGTGTCCATCAACAAAATCATGCATTGTTTTCTGATGAAGCTGGTCGACCAAGTTGGTCAAAGATGGCGAGGGGCCTTGCAGATCCTTGATCCAATATTTTTATTGGGGTAGTTTTCATGTTTTTATGTTGTTATTGTTACGAATCTGGTCGGTGACCTGCGGTCCGCTCACCACCAGATGTCGCTCTCACTCCATCATTTCACACGGACTGTTGTATTACACCCCGGACTCCATCTCCCGTCATGCAGTGCGCTGATTGGGTCAGCACCTGGGACCAATCAGGCGCGCTATAAAAGTCCCAGTCTTTCCAATGCAAGCCACGGAGGATTGTTGTTGTGATTTCCATTGTTAGCGTTTCCAAGTTTCCAAGTTTCCAAGTTCCCAGTGTTTAGTTCTCTCGCCTGGTCATCTCGTTTTTCGTCTGTCTCGCCGCCTGCCTTTTTGGACTATCGCTCGTTATAAGGATTATTCGTTCGTCTCGCCTCTGACACACCTGCTTGCTGTTGTTTTGACCCTGCCTGTTTTCGACCAAGTATCTGTCTCGTCCCTTTAATAAAAGCTCGCAAATGGATCCGCTCGCCTCTCGTCTCACTCATTCCATTACAGAATACTCCGTCACAACAGGATCCAGCAGCTTCACCCCCGGACAATCAACTGGTATAGACACACAGACAGAATTCTTTGCAGGATCAAACAAGGACCATGTACACTCGAGCAACACATCCGTGAGTTTCTGGCCATTGCCAATTATTCCACCCTCCCGGACAGTATAGTTATAGAAATCCTTTGTGATGGCATAAATGAGTCTTTAAAGGCGAGGCTGAGACGCGAGGGCCTGCGCTCATCTCTGGCTGCTTTCTTGGACTTTGCTCTGTTATGTGTGGGCTCTCCATTTACCGTGGGTGTCGCGGAGGAGGAGCGCGACGCCACGGAAACACTGGCCGCCTGGCTCGCTCGTGAAATGGCGGCCGTGTCGGAGCGCGCTCGAGCAATGGCGACGGCTGCGAACAGCGCTGCTCTAATGGTGGCGACAGCGGTGCCCGTTCACAAAATGGCGGCCGCGCCGGAGCGTGTTCATACCCTGGCGGCGACAACAGAGCCCGTGCACAAAATGGCACAAAATGGCGGTGGCGGTGGCGCCGGTGCGCGCTCACAAGATGGCGGCGACGGCGGAGCCCGTTCACAAAATGGCGGCGAAAACAGAGCTCCGTCACGTCACAGCTGCCATACCAGAGCTATATGAAGTTGCAGCTGCGTTTTCTGAGTCAAGTCAAGTTTCCGAGTCCAGTCAAGTTGCAGCTGCATTTCCTGAGTCAAGTCAAGTTTCCAAGTCAAGTCAAGTTGCAGCTGTGTTTCCTGAGTCAAGTCAAGTTTCCAAGTCAAGTCAAGTTGCAGCTGTGTTCCCTGAGCCAGTCAAGTTTCCAAGTCAAGTCAAGTTGCAGCTGTGTTTCCTGAGTCAAGTCAAGTTCCAGTCCGGTTAAAGCTGTGTTTCCTGGGTCAAGTCAATTTACAGCTGCATTTCCCGAGTCAAGTCAAGTTTCCAAGTCAAGTCAAGCTACGGCTGCTGTTCCAGTGTCAAGTCAAGCTACGGTCGTTGTTCCTATGTCAAGTCAGGTTAAAGCTGTGTTTCCTGTGTCAAGTCAAGTCAGAGCTATCGCTCCTGTCTCAAGTCAAGTTACAGCCATCTTTCCTGAGCCACTGCACAAGATGGCCGTCACGCCAGAGCCACTGCACAAAATGGCAGTCACGCCAGGGCCACTGCACAAGATGGCCGCCACGTCAGAGCCTGCTCACGTCACTTTAGCCAAGCCACAGCCTGTTCACGTCATGTCTTCTGCTCCTGAGTCTGCACCCATCATGGCCGCCCTTTCTGAAGCGGTTCCTGAGTTAAGTCACATTACAGCGGCTGTTCATACTAGGTCAAGTCAAGTTACAGCCGTGTCTCCTGAGCCAAGTCAAGCTACGACTGTTGTTCCAGAGTCAAGTCAAGCTACAGCTGTAGCTCCCAAGTCCAGTCAAGCTTCCAAGTCCAGCAACGTCAAAGCTGTCGTTCCTGCGTCAAGCAACGTCAAGGCGGTCGTCCCTGCGTCAAGCAACGTCAAGGCGGTCGTTCCTGCGTCAAGCAACGTCAAGGCCGTGGTTCCTGAGTCAAGCAAAGTCACAGCCGTGGTTCCTGAGTCAAGCAAAGTCACAGCCGTGGTTCCTGAGTCAAATCAGGTCACTACTGATCTTCACGAGCCAAGTCAAGTCACTGCTGATCTCCAAGAGTCAAGTCAGTTCACTACTGGTCTTCACAAGCCAGGCCAAGCCACAACCAATCTTCACGAATCAAGTCAAGTCACAGCCAATCTCCACGAACCAAGTCAAACCACAGCTGATCTTCATGAGCCAAATGAAGTTATTGCTGCTGTTCCAGAGCCAAGTCACGTCTCGTCTGACCTTCCAGAGCCCCATCACGTCTCGTCTATCTGTCCAGAGTCAAGTCACGTCAAGTCACGTCTCGGACGCCCAGAGTCAAGTCACGTTCGTCTGACCGCCCAGAGTCAAGTCACATCATGTCTGCCAGTGTGATGGCGATCACCATTCTCAGTATGTGGGCCGCACACTACACTCCAGAGGTCACGTCTGTTCACAAGTCCGCCCCTGAGGTCACGTCTGTTCACAAGTCCGCCCCTGAGATCACGTCTGTTCTCAAGCCTGCTCCGGTGCTCCCGCCTGGTCACAAGCCTGCTCCAGAGCTCCCGTCTGATCACAAGCCTGCTCCAGAGCTCTCTTCGGTCGGAGAAGCCGCGCCAATGCCTCCTGAGGTGTCAGCTTTGGCTGTAGATCCTCCTAGGGAGGCGGTGTTCTTCCTCAAACTCTCTGCTTCTCCCCTTATTCTGTCTGCCTCCTCTGTCCCTGTTCTCCCCAGGTCCCAGTCTGTGACGCGGGTTCCTGCTCTGCCCTGGAGGGCCCCTGCGCCTCCTGCTCTGCCCTGGAGGGCCCCCGCGCCTCCTGCTCTGCCCTGGAGGGCTCCTGCGCCTCCTGCTGGGGCTCCTGCGCCTCCTGCTCCGCCCTGGAGGGCTCCGGCGCCTCCTGCTCCGCCCTGGAGGGCTCCTGCGCCTCCTGCTCCGCCTCCGGCCCCGCCCTGGAGGGCTTCTGCGCATCCTGCTCCGCCTCCGGCTCCGCCCTGGAGGGCTCCTGTGCCTCCTGCTCCGCTATGGAGGGCTCCTCCTCCGCCTTCGGCTCCGCCCTGGAAGGCTTCCGCCCTACCGGTTCTGCCTCAGTCTCCTGGCCCTCCCACCGCTCCCCAGGACTGTTTTTCGGTTGGAGCGTCTGGAAGCCGCTCCTTGGGGGGGGGCTATGTTACGAATCTGGTTGGTGACCTGCGGTCCGCTCACCACCAGATGTCGCTCTCACTCCATCATTTCACACGGACTGTTGTATTTCACACCGGAATGCGGCTCCATCTCCCATCATGCAGCGCGCTGATTGGGTCAGCACCTGGGACCAATCAGGCGCGCTATAAAAGTCCTGGTCTTTCCAATGCAAGCCACGGAGTATTGCTGTTGTGATTTCCATTGTTAGCGTTTCCTAGTTTCCAAGTTCCCAAGTTCCCAGTGTTCAGTTCTCTCACCTGGTCATCTCGTTTTTCGTCTGTCTCGCCGCCTGCCTTTTTGGACTATCGCTCGTTATAAGGATTATTCGTTCGTCTCGCCTCTGACACACCTGCTTGCTGTTGTTTTGACCCTGCCTGTTTTCGACCATGTATCTGTCTCGTCCCTTTAATAAAAGCTCGCGAATGGATCCGCTCGCCTTTCGTCTCACTCATTCCGTTACAGTTATTTTGAACATTTTATTTAATTTATGCAGTCGTTGTATATTTTGTATGTAAAGTCAAAAAGGAATAAATGACATACACACTGTTTACAAGCTTGGGGTCAGCAAAACTCCATTTTTTTGTTTTTTGAAAGCTGTTTTTTTTTTTTTTATTAAAAGAGAAGTTCACTTTCAGAACAAAAAATTACAGATAATTTACTCACCTCCTTGTCATTCAAGATGTTCATGACTTTCTTTCTTAAGTCGATAAGAAATTATGTTTTTTGAGGAAAACATTTTAAGGTTTCTGTCCATATTGTGGACTTCTATAGTGCCTGTCAGTTTGAACTTCCAAATTGCAGTTTAAATGCGGCTTCAAAGGGCTCTAAACAATCCCAGCCAAGGAAGGAGGGTCTTATCTAGTAAAACAAGTGGTTATTTTCTAAAAAAAAAAATAAAAAAATAAAATAAAATAAAATATCGATAATTTATATACTTTTTAACCTTGCCTTATCTAGCTCTGCATGAACTCTGTGTATTCCTGTTCAAGACAGTTAGGGTATGTTGAAAAACTCCCATCTCATTTTCTCCTCCAACTTCAAAATTGTTCTACATTTGCCTCCTCATTTTAGAACACCACTGCACACCACTGGTCTTCATGAAACTTTTTCATCTTTTTACCTAGTTAAAACAGTTCCCCTTCAGTGGTACTCTACGACGTTATGTCATAACTGATGTATTTGGGGTCCTACTTGGGAGCCCAATCACCTTCGAGCTTAAAAAGAAAAGGCCAGTGAAATTGGCAAGTGGAATTTGCATGCATGTTCTGTTCACAGCATGTCTCTTTAAATGATAATGAACTACTGCTGACTCCATCCCTCTACTCTATTAGAAATATGCTAATACAGGACAGTCTGTCAGCGGTTGTGGGTGAAGCCTGCAAATCAAATCAAATCAAAACGGCTTGATAGTTGAGGCTGTTTAGGTTTTTGGGGGATCAAAAAAACAAATGAATGGATTTTTATCATGGTAGGACAGTTGTGTCCAAACTGCTAAGACAGATTTATATGGAAACAACTTGTAAAAGTTTTCAGTATTGATAATAAGAAATGTTCCTTGAGCACCAAATCATCATATTAGAATGATTTATGAAGGATCATGTGACATTGACAAGACTGGAGTAATGATGCTGAAAATATGTATAAGGCTTTTTACTGCGGCCAAAGTGTATGCTTGCAGAAAAATATATACGTTTGTATTGAACATTTATGGAGCAACAGATTTTGTGTGAAAATAAATCATACAAATTGTTTATTTTGTTTAAATATCTTATAAATGTATGAGGTGGCAAGGGAGCCCACACATGGGGTAAAAGGCACACAGTATTGAAGTATTGATACAAATACTTTAGCTAAAATAAGTTTTTCTTTTTAAATAGCATCCAAGTTAATACTTGTTTAAAACAATCACTTCAGCAAAGTTTGTACTATTTTCTGCTTATTTTGATAAAATAACTCATTTTGTTCAATAAATATACTGCCATTAAAATATGTTATTATAAAACATATATTTTAAAATACACAAAATCATTTTAAAATGTAAAGATTCTGAAAGCACTGAAGCAGATCCCATACTCATTTAATATAATATAGATTTACAGGAATAACAATAAATGATATGTTATTATATGATATGATTAACAGCATGTTTATAGATATGATGGTTTCATTCTAAACATGGTGATTATCTCTAAGATGGACACCCAACATAATATATCATATTTACCATCTGAATCTAACAATGTCATGTCAACAAAAAGAAAAGTCAGCCATCTATTAATTATCATGTTAATTATTGCGCCTTTTAGCCCCAACAGCAGCGGCTTTTTACCCCAAATACCATACTTTTACATATTTTTCATTATTTAAACTATTGCTTTAATTATCTTAAAACTGAAAATTATTACAACGACATTTGTCTCAAGATATATTCAACCTTGTTAAAAACATCAAATTTTAGATCAAGAAGCATAGAATCGTTTTTGCGATCACGTCAAGCATCAGCCACATTTGTATGTGTATCGTGAAAAGCAAATATTTTGGAAAGTGCTACGCCATGTTTTTCTGCCATCTAGTGGTTTCGAGAAAAAATTATAAGAAAGACGTCTTTTACCCTGGGTCGCCTTTAGCCCCGTTGTACCCTATGTTGTATTTCCTTATAGAGTTGCTGGACAACATTTGGAGCTTATGCAGGTCTTTTCAACAAGGTACTATAACCCACTCATAGCTCCGTCAACGCTCAGCACATTTTATGGAAAAAGCGGTTCACACAACCAGAGGACAGACAGGATTCTGTTGTGAAAAGTCCCCTACATTCCTAAAGTTTTGCAAAGCTTCAAAACTGAAATGTTGGCTAATCCTTCTGGACAGACCAGTGTGAATTTCCATGCCAGTTTGGTGCTAGTAGCTGCCACTCTTTTCACCAGTAACATTTAGCTATTGATTTGCCAAGGAATCTCTACTGACTTAGTTAAGAAGCCTTTTCAGGACACCGCGACATCAGCGTCCAAAGTTATGAAATATTCGTCTCTGAGAGAAAGTTAGTTTGCAGTATCTTTGACTGATTTTGAAGATTTGGATAAAATGGCTTCTGCCCAGTGTTGTGCTGTAGTTATAAGTCTGCTCTAGTTGTAGCCACTGTTTTTGAGTATGGTCTGCCACATTTGAACTCATGTGGAACTCATTTTGAATCCAAAGAAAGACAATACTTCACAATCTGTGCTAACATCTCACCTGCATCTAAGAAAGCAACCCACTCAGTGTTATATATCACACTAAATGCTTGTGTACGCAGCACAATTTGATTTGGCTCAGTTAGTGACAGATTGGACAGGTTGAAAAGATCCCTAACCCTTTTTGGCCTAGTAAAGACATCAGCCAATGGGTTCACGGCCTTTACAGCTGAATCCACAACACAAACCGAAGCTTCTCTTTCTGCACACACACTATTACAGATCATCTCCTGCTGTGTGAACTGAAAAGCGTGTACTTGGTAATTGCGTCTTGTGCGGTATGCATTAGTATCGGATTAATTAATTTAAATGATTAAATATTCATGAGCCCCATGTGGAGAGTTTTTTTTTTGTCTTAGGAAGTCTCACAAATCATTGGTGACCACTGTGTGTACTTGTGTAAAGCTACAGTACCATGATGGACGAGGTTGTTTTCTCATTCAGTGTGTGTGCTTTTATACAGTATCTACATAAAAATCCCAGCAGACCTGTGAAGTGAACACAGTGTGACAGATTGGAGAGACTGTGACCTTTGATCATCCCAAATCAAACGAAAGGCTCATCCTCCAGGTCAGCAGCTAACCACTTGAGCTTTTCTGATCAGGGATTACCCTCTCATACATAAACACACACACACATTCCACAAATCCCAAACTGGCCAAACTGTTGGTGAGCAGTGAAAGTTAAGGACACGTGGGGATGAAATTACAGGCTGATCTGATAGAAGTGTCACTGGGTTCATTGCTGCATAGTACTTCAACTCTTTACTTTGCACCTCACAGCTGGGACGTTGGGAAGTGCGGCTTGACACAAGGTCACATAAGAGCATCAGGGGGTGACTAGACTTTCCAGGAATTCAAATGTGTAGCATAGGACGGTAATACAAAGCAATGGCAATCACAGCATGGTCGAATTTTAAAGGTGAGCATGTTTTTAAAATTTCCAGGGATTTCAATTTCTTTGGTAAACTCCACGCAAGGTCAGAGTGCACATATATACAGTAATTACATCCTGTAGTTGCCATGGAGACTCTAAAAATCAACCTTTTTTGCAAGGCCTCCTTTTATCCAGTAATAGCATGTAAGATTTAGCTCTAGGACAGGGGTGTCAAACTCAGTTCCTGGAGGGCTACAGCCCTGCAGAGTTTTTTTCCAACATTGCTGCAACACACATACTATGCAGTTTTCAATTAAGCCTGAAGGACTTGATTAGTTGGATCAGGTGTGTTTAATTAGGGTTGCATCTAAACTCTGCAGGGCTGCTGCCCTATAGGACCGGAGTTTGACACCCCTGCTCTAGGACATAAGTGACTATCATTAATAGAAAATGGCTGTTAAGTTTATCCAGTAGCATTGTGGGAAATATTTTATTGGATTAATTAATGTGAAAAAAAAGACAAATAAACTTGTTTGGTCCAAATGTTCTAGCAATATCAAATTTCATGGGAGCAGATAAAACAGTGTACAGTGTTTGTTTATCAACATATTTATTATTGTTTTTGATGGGAGCCCTGTATGTTGGGATGTGGGCACACTCAATTTAAAATTAAAGGGACAATTCATCCAAAAATTAAAATTCTGTCATTAATTACTCAGAAATTGGTTACTCAGTAACCTGTATGATCTTCGTTTATCATTGGTACACAAATCAAGATATTTTTGAGGAAATTGGAGAGCTTTTCTGACCCTGCTTAGACAGCAATGCAACTGACACTTTAAGGCCCAGACAGGTAGTAAGGACATTGTTAAAATGCGGCACCGATAGCCCAGTGGTTAGTATGCCGACACATATCGCAACTGTGCTGTTTGCTGACCCCGCCCCCCCTCTCTTCACCCAATGCTTTCCTGTCTGCTCTCAACTGTCCTATCAAATAAAGGCAAAAACCCCATACATAAATAAATAGTCCATGTGACATCATCTGTTCTAACTGTAATGTTATGAAGCTACGGGAATTCTTTTTGTGCGTGAAGAAAACAAAAATAGTTTTAGTTTTGTAGAGACTTTATTCAACCATTTCTTCTCTTCTGTGTCAGTCTTCAACGCACACTCAAATTGTTGAATAAAGTCATTATTTTTGTTTTCTTTGCGCAAGTATTCTTGTAGCTTCATAAAATTAAGGTTGAACAACACATTCTCACTCCCAACGCGTCACATATTGATGCTTGGGTCAGGATCCTTTGGCGCCAGTGTTTGACACACAACGTACCCCTTTAGCATCATTTTTTGACGTGCATGGTCCTCCATTGCTTTAAATAAGAAACCTTCAGTCAATATGCTGACACGAAAGGCATTGTGAATTTTATCGCCATGATTAAATTACATATTGGGTAATACTATTGCCATTATTGCATATATGTTGGGGTATGATTTTTTTCAATGTAAACAGTCACAAGAATTTTATTTACATTACACATTTGTGACCCTGTACCACAAAACCAGTCTTAAGTAGCACAGGTATATTTGTAGCAAAAGCCAAAAACACATTGTATGGGTCAAAATTTTTTTTTTTTCCTTTTATGCCAAAAATCATTAGGACATTAAGTAAAGATCATGCTCCATGAAGATATTTTGTGAAGTGGCAACTGCAAATATATCAAAACATAATTCTTAATTAGTAATATGCATTGCTACTTGGCAATTTTCTCAATATTCAGATTTTTTTTGCAGCCTCACATTCCAGATTTTCAAATAGTGGTATCTCGACTGAATTGTTCTATCCTAACACACCATACATCAATGGAAAGCTTATTTATTCTACTTTCAGATGGCGTATACATCTCAATTTAAAAATTCACCATTATTTTTGGTTTTGTGGACCAGGGTCACATTTATGAGCCCCTAACCCAACCCCTAAACCTAACCATTCATCAATATAAAATACAAGATACAGCAGGCAGATACAAAAAATAAAAAACACAATTGGTTGAGTCAGCTTAAAATAATTTGTTACCCTGCTGCCTTAATATTTTAAGTTCAGTCAACTAAAATAAGTTTAGTCAACTTGAAATTAAGCTGTACTAAGTAACAACTTAGATATTTGTGTTTGCTAAACTTAACAGATGGGTAAGTGACTCAGCTGCCTTAAAATTTTAAGTTGATTCAACTCAAATATCTAAGTTGTCATTTAGTATAATTTAACATTTCAAGTTGACTCAACAAATTGTTTTTTACAGTGTACAGTCACACTTTATTCAAAAAGTATGGATATCCCAAGTGTTTCGAGTGTTTTTGTTGTAAAATGCCATTGGGCCCTGTGTGTCTCATGACCGACTGCGTCATGCTAAGCAATCCTTTTGAATGAGATATATGCGGGAGCGGGCTTATTGATATTGAGTGATTAAAACCTTATGATTTACTCTGTTCTTCACATAAAAGGATTGTATGGCTTTAGAGGACTTTGAATGCAATGTGACTTATTTGTAATACTTGTATATTGCTTTTTATGGTAATGTTTTGCAATAAATACCAGTGACTGTACTTTTATTTGCCTGTTGTGTGTTTTTTTTTTGTTCAGAAGTGGGCCAGTTTTGAGTAAGGGTGTGGTTAGGTGCTCCAAAATATCTATGAGAGTATAAATGTAAAGTATACAAAGTTATTCATATTTTTACAAATGCATGCAAACCATCAAATGCGACACATAATGCAAACAACTAAAAACAATGGAGTACGCTGCATGTCCAAATGTGACGCTAAAGGCATACCCTGTGCATCAAAAAGTAATGCCAAGAGGTCATGACCAAGTTGGGAGTGAGAATGTGACGTCACATAGACTATAATGATGTTCTTACTACCTTTTTGGGTCTTGACCATCCCAGTTGCGTTGCTGTCAGTGCTGGGTCAGAAAGCTTTGATTTCATTGAAAATATCTTAATTTGTGTCCCATTTCAAAACATTTGACAATTGTGGTTTGATGTGGTTCTCAGATTCGGTTTGAAATATCAATAGAGTATTTTTTTAAACTACAGTCAAAAATCCTTTAAATCTTAAAGAGAGCTCATTTGTGTTTTCTCTTTCATTTGATTAGTGTTCTGAAGCCAGTAGAGAGAAAATGAATGAATATGAATTTACAAAGTTTGGTTCACATCTAGACTCCAATTAAAGCAACCTTCATATCACACTCAAGTGACTGTATGATAATGGTCTCTTCAAAGCTGTGTTGCTCAACATATTTGAACAACTAGTGGAATTATATTATTTATTCTTTTAAAGGGCACATGTATTAAATAATGACATAACATTTTTCATTTTCTTTTATTCTTTTCCAAAAGTTGTTAGAAGACACACAAAGCAAACACAGCTTCATGCTCAAGCAAACAGAAGAAAAAGTCAGTGTAAAAGTCACGTGTGTCAGCACACCAGCTTAGACGACCAGGGTGTTTTGTTAGCAAAATTGACATTTGTATAATTTGTGAGTAAATCCTGCAGCGAGAAAGCATGTCAATAGATGAAATGTCATTTGTACATGACACGTCAACATAAGAAATCCCTGATTAACATCAGAAAAACTAGAATTAAAATGCAAAGATCAGCATCCAGTATAACATGCTATCAAAACCTCTATCCATCATGCTAACACCCGACAAGCAAGGGAGTGACAAATAGCGCAGTTATAAAATATAACTTAATAAGTGTGCTATTGTTTGACATCAGACACAGCCAATGAGAGACTATGTGCGACCTGGGATGTGAGATACACCAGAGCGGTGTCTCAAAATCCCTACTGCTTACTGCAATAACACACCAGAGAGTCAGACTTACACCTCCTTACAAAGGTGAAATATGATGACATCAAGTCAGATCAAGTGCAGATAGACATTCAAAGCCTACTGAGCTCCCTTGCATACTGCCTACTTAGGTGTCTTCAAGGGCAGCATCCTAACTGAAATGGAAACTCCTAAGTAACTGATTTGCAAGTCTATTTGTCACACAAAGAGATCTCTCACGCAAAACGCACAGGAGATTTGACTTTGAGTTCAAAAAAATTAAGATAATTAAGACGTTATAAATGTCTCCCATTCAAACTCAGTTGGTTAATGACTACAACTCAACTACTTATTATGCTGCCTTTTTTTTTTTGTAGGGCCACCATATGTCCTTTCCCCATTCCCCCAGGCCTGTTTTGGCTGAAATTTCTAAATTACCTAAATGGTCTGGGTTTTCCTATTGTTTTTGTACTTGCTGAAGGTAAAGACTGAAAAACATTTTAGCCAGTAGCATGCAGGCATTGTACATAATCAACCAATCGTTGCATGCAAGTAGTTGGGATCTACAGGAAACGATCAAAGCAATGCAAATATGTGTACATATAATGTATGTGGACTGTACAGAGAATAGGAATAGGGAAACAAAGCCAAAACTTAGAAATTTTAGACAATTTAGAGATGTATTTAAGGAAAAAAAAAGTATGATCAACTTAACCTTTTGTAATATGCAGTCAGTGTCACCAATGTCAGTTAACCGCTGTTAATGTGTTTATGCACTGTGTGCTGTTTTGTTTGAACTGGTTGCGTAAATGTTGTACAGATAGTACCATGATGTAAATAATTATATGAAAGCATGGGAAAGAAAACAAATTACCCTGATCTTTGATTACAGCAAATTCCTGTTGATTTACTGCTCTCTAGATAGGAATGAAGCAAGGTGTGGCAAGAGAAGGCATGGTTTAGATTTACACTCATGCAAACACACACACACACGCACGTTAAAGTAAACAGGTTTCAGGGCAGGGTGGGGCTGTTGGCCAAGGTGTAATGTGTCATGACTTTTCGGTGGTTACATTCCAAAATCATAACAATAACCTGCTCGTCTTTGAGTTATGAATAGAAGATATAATATATTACCACAAGGGAAGAGGAACAGAGAGAAGCACCGAAACTAGCAGACAGTGGAGACGGTCATAAGTTTCCTTCTTATGAGCCGCCTCCTAAACAAAGAGGTGAGGGTTAGTTGACTTATGGATGTGAGAGTTTACAGTGGGATTCAAAAGTCTGAGGTCACACTGAAAATCTAGGATTCAAAATCTAATTTTAACCTAGAAAATACACAAAAAGGGGGGGAAAGCTGAAATTAAGAAACAGTATGAATAAAATATGAATAATTCTATGCTTTTATAGCTGAGTAGATCACAAATAGGTAAAATTCTGCAATTGTTATAGATATAAAATCTTGCTTTCATTAAACCGCAGAAGACCGTTTACTCTGATGTCCACAATAGCGCCCCTTGTGGCAATGCGGATAATGCACTGTGTACCTGTGCTACATTATGAATTGCATTCCGACAAATGTAAAGCTTCTGTAGCTTAAAGCGAAGAGAATAGTTGGTGCCTTAATTACAAACCTTCACAATCACTGTAAAGCAAATATACACATATCTCTATCCTGTTAAACAACACTTTCTACATCCTCTAACTCTGTATCCTTAGGCAGTTTTTTTTAGCCTTTCATTTTAGTGAGACGGTACTTTTCATACTGCCACATGATTTCATAACTTTTAGTCACATACTGACAGCACGTGAGCTGAAAGAAAACTGTTAGTCCACCCACACAAAGTCCAGCTACAAACAAACAAACACATCCATCCACACGCAGTGTTTGTTTTTCACTGCAGACAGAACTGTAGAAAGATATGACTCTGGCATCCATATTAATGAGATCACAAACACCAATCCTTGCACTTCAATGTCTATTGTCATGAATATGTTAATGTATGCAGGAAACTAGAAAACTTTGCATCTTTGCATACCAGCAGTGAGGTTAAATGAGGAGATACTCAATTACGCAAACAGGGACAGACAGTGGGATTTATCCACACAGTTTCCAAAATCATGATAAAAGCAAAATAATAATAAAAAACAGCATACTGGTTATGTATACTCTAAAAAATGCTGGGTTATTTTTTTTTCTAACCCAAATGCTTGGTTCAGCCCGTTGGGTAATTTTATTGGATTATTTTTACCCAGGTGCTGGGTTATTATTTGAACCCAAATGCTGGGTTCAACTTCTTGGGTCATTTTATTAGGTTATTTTTTATCCAGGTGCTGGCTAGTTTGTTGTTGGGTCATTTTTAACGCTGGGTTATTTTTTTTTTTTACCCAACCGCTGAGTTGAGCCTGTCTCTGACAAAACAACCCAGCTGCTGAGTTACAGAGTGTGGGGTTTTTGAGTCCTTTACAGGAGAGACAGGTTCTCAGCGCTGCCAATTTGCACAAAATAAAGGTTTGTATACATTTTATTTCATTTATAAAGTCTTTACTGTGTTGTAAATTGTATTATTTTACGCAACGCAACATAAGGACAGTTAGCTGCATCAGCAGCGGTTGTTTCACAGGATAAAAACACCATTTGCCTTACATAAAATAAATGGATTTTATTTGTTGTTGTACTGTATTGTACTTAAGTTTAATCTTAAAATATGTTCTCTAATGTCAGTACTGTTTGTTTATAGGTTTTGGAGTGAAACATGAGACCGTGGTCCGAAATTAGTACTTAACCCGGCTCAGATCTCGGCGATGCACTGGCATGAGAATTAACACTATTTTGGTAAAAAGTGATTACAGAGAACGGTTCAATGCACTAAAATTAAAAATCTACTTTTAAATGTTACCTTTTTTACGTTTAAAATGCTGGTTGAACGAGTTTAAATGTATGTAATATTGTAAGCTATGCTGTATTCACCCAAATAAATTCAATTTGTCTTGTATTTCGTCCATGTGCTCTTGATTAATAGTAAAAGTTCACCTTTTGATTATTGCTGTTGCCTCTAGTAATTCTGTGTATGTTTTTATAAGTTTATCAGTTCAATAGTTGACAATAAACAATAGTTGACATAAATAACCCAGCATGTTTGGTAAAAACTAAATAACCCAGCATGTGTTCTGTCCAATATTTACCCAGTGCTGGGTTGCCAAATAACCCATGTTGGGATGTTTTTAAACCAGCATTTTTTTTTTTTTTAAGTGTATGTTTTAAAGCATGGCAGCTGGTTTAAGCTGATCCTTAGCTGGACATGGGCTGTTGTAAGCTGGTACTGTGTTGGTTATGGTTGCTTAGGACCAGCACATGACCAGCTTAGACTAGTTTATAACCATCTCAGGACCAACTTAAACCAGCTCATGACCAACTAAGGACCAGTTTAAAACAGCTGCCATGTTTCAAAACATACCTAACCAGCATATGCTGTTTTTTTTTTTTTTTCAACAGAGTAGGTCAGTAAATATTCATGTGCTTTATGCTGCCTTTACATGCTATTTAAATTATTGTAAACACATGAACTCCCCACATTGTAATTACGACTTGGAAACTATGATAATTTTGATTTAGAAGAAGTCATTAACTTTCAACATGGGGGAGTTTAAATGGCAGGTTTTATTCATTTTTCCAAATACGGCTGCCTTGTTAGTGCTTGTTGTTTATCTGTATGTATATTACATTGTGCAATTCTTAAACAAAGAAAATAGCCTGTATTTAACCAAAACTCCATTATTATGAGTAAGATGACTAGCTAAATGGTGTAAATGTACTGAAAAGAGTCTGCAAGTATGGCTACCTTCTGCACATTTTGTGTTCTTCTTTATTAAATGTGAGTGTTAACAACCTGCTTTTGTATTGCATCGCCATAATGTGTCTGTGATTCTGAATTAAAGCAGGATTTCCCCAAGAAATATGCTAGAATAAAGCACTTAAATGTGACATACCAGTAATTAGATTTCAGACGTGGAGAGCAGGATCGTTGTGATAGCATGTGAAGGCAGCATTAGTGTCAAGTCAGTGGAAAGTTCTCATTATTACCAGTTACAGTGTGAGCCCAAGTCTTAGTAATGGACAAGGAAGGCCATATGTGGTGTGTTGCTCCTACTTCAACCTTATAAGAGTTTCAGCTATTAATGAGTGATGGTGCAATAATCCTCAACATTGTGTGACCATAATACCACGGGAGACATTGTCCCGAGAAACAGGCTGGTCTCCATGGAAAGTATGATGCGTGTTTTGATAGGATTATGAGTGAGCTTCGGAAAAGGCTGTAACTCCTGGAAAGCGGCCAGTTGAAATCGAAGCTTGGTACATCAGCTTGAGGTAACATTAGGACACTGATGAAAGATGGGAGCACCTCTGGATCCTGAATCCTTGTTATCGCAACGCAGTCCAAACACGAAATGAAGTGCATAAAGCGTGGCTTGTACAACTTTAGAGAATCAGAACTTTTTATGAAGTACATTCATGCCACCAAACATGGTCCGCTTTCCTCTTCCAACTCCGAGCCCAAAGCGCGTGGCACTTCTGCTCGTAGAAACCATTGAGAGGATGGAGAAGAGGACGTGCGGGGATGAGAACAGCGTGTGAAGCGGAGGAGTGCGGATGAATGGGGGAGCAGACGCCCACGCAGACGTGTGGGGGATTTGAGTGGACGTCACAGGAACAGAGTGTGTGTGGGAGAGGAAAGGAAAAGAAAGTGGGCGTCTAGTAGGCTTGCTGCCACCGATGCTCTCGTATAGTGTGTTTCTTTGCTCTTGCTCCTTCTGTTTCTTACAAGCGCCTTCTGAATTGGGTCAGAATACAAATTCATTTTCAGCTTATCATGTTCTTGCATGTTTAACATGTACGGTTTTATACATAACGTAATATAGTTGTCGATACAAAAGTGCGAGTCTGTTCTGTTCCATCTGTGCTGTTGTACAGCATGTATACGTGTCAGACGGACGTCTTTGGCTGTCGTGTTGCGTCTCACTGTTTCTTCAGCGCCTTGTGGCATGTACATTTTGTTTTTAAAGTGGCATGCCAAGTTCAAATGTGCTTCAAGACCGCTGCATTCTCTTTAGTTTAATCCTATCTGTATGTTAAAGGATTAGTTTACTTCATAAACAGTTTCTGATAATTTACTCACCCCCATGTCATCCAAGATGTTCATGTCTTTCTTTCTTCAGTTGAAAAGAAATTAAGGTTTTAATGGAAAACATTCCAGGATTTTCCTCCATATAGTGGACTTCAATGGGGATCCAAACTGCAATTTCAGTGCAGCTTCAATGGCCTCTACACAATCCCAGCCGAGGAATAAGGGTCATAGTGTTTTAAATTGTTATGAGGGTGAGTAATCGATGACAGAACTGAAATATTTTGGTGACTATCCCTCTGGCACAGCTATAGATTCAGCTCTCTAGACTGTGTGCATCTGCCATCCTATAAGATGTGTCCTCCATTCTGACTGGCTGATGTCTGATATTCAATGCATGAGAGTCTGCTTGAACCTCCTGCTATGCCACTACCATCAGATGGCTGGGGTGCCAATGCTTAACCAAATGTTTGGAAGCAGACGCACATGTACCAACGCGCATACAAACACACACTTACAATGGTGAGACAGATGAACTGGGAAGAACACAATCTGTCTAGACGTGTACGTGATATCCTGAAGACTTAAAGGGATAGTTTACCCAAAAATGAAAATTCTGCCATTAATTACTCACTCTCATGTCATTCCAAACCTGTAAGATCTTTGTTCATCTTCAGAACAAAAATTAAGATATTTTTGATGTAATTCGAGAGCTTTCTGACCTTGGAATGCAACTGACAGGTTCAAGGCCCAGAAAGGTAGTAAGGACATCATTAAAATAGTCCATGTGACATCAGTGGTCCAACCGTAATGATATACTTTTTGTGCACAAAGAAAACAAAAATGACAACTTTATTCAACTTCTTCTGTGTCAGCCTTCAAAGCACATATATGAAAATAACACAACGCATGCATGTAATGCTACTGACACAGGAGCCGGCGTTCTGTAGCTCGTACATTGTTGAAAGATTCACTATATAGTTTGTATGCAGCTTTAACTTAAATGAGTGCATTTAGCATGTGAATAAAATTGATTTTGCAAGTTTTACTGTTTAAATGGAATGCACAAAACTATGAATCCATTCTGGAAGATGACCTGTATTTGGCAGGTTGCATACTAATGTTACTTGAGGCTCTTTCAAGGTTACCATCCATCAAGAAGACCTTGGTTGTTGTTCAGTCAGTGCTCAGCCTTGCCCCTGACTGTGACCTCATTATCATTTTCAGGGTCAGGTCACAGAGCGGAGTCTAAAGCAGGTCACGGATCAAAGCAAAATCAACTATTCTGGTTCATATGGGAAAGTAAACAAACCACATACGTATATATAAGGTTCAGAGTTCAAAATGAACTTCTGCAACCAAATCTCATTGGAAAAAGTAACTATTGTATGAATTAGCATGTTGCGAATTGTATGATAACATATGTGACCACAAAATCAGTCATAAGTAACATGGATATATTTGTAGCAATAGCCAACAATACATTGTATAGGTCAAAATGATTGTTTTTTCTTTCATGCCAAAAATCATTAGGATATTAAGTAAAGATCATGTTCCATGAAGATATTTTGTAAATATCCTACTGTAAATATATCAAAGCTTAATTTTGATTAGTAATATGTATTGCTAAGAACTTAATTTGAACAACTTTAAAGGCGATTTTCTCAACTTGGTGAAACAATGGATCAGAACTGATGTCATCAGCTGAGCAAGGTAAAGAGGTTAAGGCCAAGGAAAAGAGCAGGATCTTTGAGGTGATGAGAGTGATGGTCAGGAATTGAAGGTTTCCTCTCTGTCTGTTTATAAATGGATCAGAGCACTAATGACCTTTGACCTAGACCCAGAGTCAACATCCTGCCCTCTTAGTATAAACACACAGCACTGAGAGACACTGATCAAGGCCCTGTCCCAAATGCTGCCATTAGCCCTTTAGCTGATATAATATAATGCAAATTGCATGTGTGTGTGTGTGTGTGTGTGTGTGTGTACCTGGTATTTATCACGTTATGGGGACCAAATGTCCCCACAAGGATAGTAATACCAGTAAATTTTGACCTTGTGGGGACATTTGTGAGGTCCCCATGAGGAAACAGGCTTATAAATCATGCAGAATGAGTTTTTTTTTTGAGAAAGTAAAAGTGTGCACAGTCTCCTGTGAGGGCTAGGTTTAGGTGTAGGGCGATAGAAAATACGGTTTGTACAGTATAAAAACCATATGGAATGTCCCTGTAAAACATGGAAACACAACAAATATTATTTTAATATAATTATTTTAAATATCAGTAAATGATGCAGTGGGTAGCTACTACTGCCACACAAAATCATGTTGGAGTAGTTGACAGGTGAAAGAGAGCTTTTAGATCTTTTTTTGTTTCAGATTCTGCAAAAAAGACATGTCAGATGTCCCAGTCTGAAGAAGTGTAGTAAAGTCATGATTACAAACTCTTTCTCCACCTACATTCACTCATATTTTGAGTATGATTCATTGGTCAAAAAAGAGAAAACACAAAGACAACTTAATTTTAAAGAGGAATTTCTAAAGATATCACATCATCTTAAATTATGTCGGCCTCTACGATCATGTAGTGAAAGTCATGTCAGCTCTAGTTCAAACCCAGATCGCACACGTACGCCTGCAAGTCGTCTGTTAAAGATCACTTCATCTGTATAGCATCTGCTGTGTACAAACATCTGACAGACATCTGTAAGATGCATATCCTGATTTTGCTGAGTTAGATGTGTTCCTGGGTCAACATATTTTGTTGACCCTGGAACAACATTTTAATCCAAAATTTTAATCTTGACCACATCCCTAAACCTAAACCTAAACTTACCCATGAGTAATCCCTAAAATCAGAGGAAATGATAGATGAATGACATTGGTGTAATCATTGATGTGGTTGACCAAACACTGACTGTAAGCCTAAATTTCACAAAAACTTTAAACCGTTTTTTCAAATCTGATTGGTTAATCACAATGTTGTTCCAGGGTCAACAAAGATGTTGATCCAGGAACACGTCGTACTTGGGAAAATCAGGTTCTGCTCTGTGGTGATGTCAGTTTTACATACATTCTAAATCATAAACATCTTAAAGACATCTAATAGACGTCTATTTGACATCTAAATAGGAAATGTCCTATAGACTTATTGCTCTAAAAAAATACATCTTGCAGATGTAAATGCAGACATCAAAGAGACATCTCTGTGACGTATATGTGCTATCAGGGAGCCCTTAATTTTTGAAACACCTTTTAGAACATTTGGTATTCTTAAATGAGAATTTTCAACCCCCCACTCTAAACTAACCATTTCAGAAACTTCCTTCATTTTTACATGTTCATTAAGGCATTGTTAAGTATCTTTATTAAGCCAGTTTCCTCATGGGTGCTGTTATGCTCCCCACAGTATGGGTGAGTTTAGGTTTTACTATCCTTTTGGGCACATTTGCGCTCCACAATATAGGCAACCCCCAAACACTCACACATTTTACTGCATGACTGATGAAGTGCATCTTTCTCTCTGGATTCTCTGTAGTCTCTGATGTTTTTTGTATGCTAAATTAACCTGGCTAATACCAGATGTCTGCATACACAGGAAGTGATGTGATAATACTTCACGTTTACTTATCGCTGCAGTCTAAATCACATCCCCAGCACTATCATCCTTCAACTTCAGCTGAACGCCTTCCTCCATCTCCAACATGCTATGTTTGTACACTCAGCTCCATTACCCACAATTATACACACACACCCACACCCACACCCACACACATGCTAATCTACAAACTAGACTGCATATATCCACATTTTTTAGATAGAAAGTAAGAAAGCCAAGTGGAAACTGACGAGATCAGAAAGAGTTGAGCCACCAAACACAAGTCTCTTTCTCTCTGAACGCTTGAATCAGGGGTAAAGGCACACAATTTATTAGCGGCTAAAGGCTCATTATTTCTAATAGTGGCTTAAATTGAGCAAGAGGGACAAATCCAATAAGGCTGTAGCAGCAGCGACAGACATCCAAAGGATTACCACAGTCACTGGATAATCATTTATAATGATTTTTTACATGGCCGCCTGGAGAACATTACAAACATGGCGATTAGCGTTAGCCTGTGTCTGTAGCCATAGGCCTACCTTAAAGACCCCCCCTCCCTTTTGTATCTAATTCACTATCATGTGCGTCGCAGGCATTATGGTGGATTTTGCTCTAATGCAGGTTTGCATGTGTAATCAGATGTGCTGTACTTTCTCTGGGGCTTTTAAATGCTCGTTTCCTGGTGACTTTGAGAGGTCCTGCACCACCAGCTGTGCTGAGAGCCAGTGTAAGATGGCCACAACAAATGTATTCTGTTATGATAATGCAGTTGTTTTAATTTTGTAGCTGCTGAATTAATTAATGTATGTTCCCACTGGCTCATTTTCCTCAAGGTTGACAGGGTTAGGAAAATAACAAACACAAATCAAGCTTTTTTCCAATTATGGGTGGAGCCAATAATAACAGCAAAAAGCAACCGCATGACCTGTGGCTCACTTGACTGAAAAATTCAATAGTGGTTCATATCAAATTCCGGTAGACATATGTTTGTAGTCCATCGCATGTGTGTGAGAGTGTACTGTATGCTTGCTTATACATTAATTCCTGTTGTCTGTATTTGTGTGTGGTGCGAACATGTCAGCTATTCAATTATTTAAGAGTTCACTTCTATACATAATGTATAAGAAGTGGGAAAGGCTAGACAGGTCTGGTGTGCTGTCTATAATGAACGGGCCTGAGGTGTGACACAATTTGTAGCCCTGGAGCCACACAGCCATACAGTAAGAAATTTAGGGGCAGTAGTTTCCCATTAGTCCTCAGACTGACAGAATTATATGCACATGCTCCTCCCAGTTTTCATTAAAGTGATAGTTCACCTGAAAATTAACATTTGAATCATTTACGCACCCTTATGTCACACCATTCTTTTCAGATGTTGGCAAAATGAAAAATCAGCAATAACATGAAATCTCTTAGTAAAGAAATAACACATTTCTATAGGCGGACTTTCAATTATTAATTATAATACAGCTGAGGTCAAAAGTTTACATACATCTTGCAGAATCTGCAAAATGTTAATTATTTTACCAAAATAAGAGGGATCATACAAAATGCATGTTATTTTTCATGTAGTACTGACCTGAATAAGATATTTCATGCATATATTTCATGTTTACATATAGTCCTCAAAAGAAAATAATAGTTAAATTTCTAAAAATGAACCTGTTCAAAAGTTTGCATCCCCTTGATTCTTAATAGTGTGTTGTTACCTGAATGATCCACAGCTGTGCTTTTTTTGTGTTTAGCAATTGTTGTTCATGAGTCCCTTGTTTGTTCTGAACTGTCTGTTGTTCTTCAGAAAAATCCTTCAGGTCCTACAAATTCTTTGGCTTTTCAGCATTTTTTTGTGTATTTCAACCCTTTCCAACAATGACTGTATGATTGTGAGATCCATCTTTTCACCCTGAGGACAATTGAGGGACTTCTGTTATAGAAGGTTCAAATGCTCACTGTTGGTGGGGTAAAATCTTTTGAATTTGAATATCAGGTTAAATTGAACTTATTTTGTTTTACTGGGAAATATGTTCTAAAGTATTTTCTGTAGCTTATGAAGGGCAGAACAAAAAAAAAATATTTAGGCAAATAAAGAAAAATCTACACATCTTCAAAAAAAAAAAAGCTGGATCTCATATATTTATACAGTCAAAAATGCTGAAAAACCAAAGATTTTGTGGGACCCGAATAATTTTTCTGAAGAACAGCAGGCAGTTTAACTGTTCAGGACAAACAAGGAACTCATGAACAACTATCACTAAACAAAAAAAAACAAAAAAAAAAAAAAACACATCTGTGGATTATTCAGGTAACAACACAGTATGAAGAATAAAATGTATATGTAAACCATTAAACAGGGTAGTTTTTATAAATTCACCTATTATTTTCTCTTGTGGACTATATGTAATTGTCTTTTATGTGAAATATCTTATTTGGGTCAGTACTAAATAAAAAATAACATGCATTTTGTATGATCCCTCTTATTTTGGTAAAATAATTAACATTTTGCAAGTTGTATGTACACTTTTGACCTTAACTGTATATCTAATGTCATTCAGTAATAATATATATTAATACTAATACTGTGTGTTTGATGACACAGTAAAAAAACGTCATGTTAATAACTACGCTATTTAATTCCATCTCAGTTTTACTTAAAGTCATGATGTAGTGGAAATAGTGGTAGGTCTTTTCTTTTATTTTGTGATGAAACAGATTTCGAAAAGAAGAAATGTAAGGCTGGAGTTGCGAAACCTCAATCAGCTGAACAGAGGCTGATCTGAATGCAAGCTTTTTAGCTGATTGTAAGAACAAGGCTGAGTTTAAGCAGACTAAATGATTGGAGAAGTCCTTTGTACCAGTACTTCCCAACCCTTACTGGAAGCACACCAACACTACACATTTTTAGACTTTTCCTAAACAAACACACCTGAATCATCTTACCAGCTCATTAGTAGAGACTCCAAAACCTGAAATGTCCCCCTTTTTCTTGAGTAACTGATGAGCGGTGCCATGATGGATTTCAACTTCCATTTGGGTGCTTTCATGTTCCGGTCTCCATAGAAATCCTTGTTAAAAAAAAGAATGACTGAATCGAAACTTTTTCAGTATAACAGTATTTATTAGTTGCCATAGCAACACTATACAGAGAAAAAAGTGTGCCAAAATTCAAAAGCCTTTTGAAGATATCGCTGAATATATATTTTAGCATAGTAAAAGTAAATTTCTGGCTGAAGTAAATTTTTAATCTCAGTTTTTAGTATTAATTTAAAATGAGACAAATCTGCTATTATTTTAATCGGCAATCTGTTATTTATCAGTTTAGATAATTTATTAATGCTTGGCAAGCCAGCAGAAGACACAAACCACTTTTATATTCCAGTCGCGCTGATAGGGAATGTTGTAACACTGCATTACAATCTGCCCCACTATATTAAACTATGCTATTCTATGACATTAGTGATGTAATCTTCACTATTTGTTTTTATGGAATTTAATAAGAAATCACAAGAAACAGGTAAATAAAGACTGACAACTGATGTTTAATGTTCAGAAATTATTATTTCAAGAAATGTAAAGCATTTTGTCTCGTTTATGTGTCTCGTGTTCTATGAGAGCTGTGTTTGGAGGGAGGGAAGTGTTTTTCTGAATGTGTTTAATCTATTTGCACACATTGTTTTGAACTATACTGTATAGCTGTGTTTTGCTATCAGGGCCATCCCACGCATGGTTGCGATGTGTTCATTGTGAACCTCAAAAAATATATTTTTTTAATTTTTAAAAAACGCCACTATTTTATTTAAAAAAAATTGACAAAATATTTAGTTTGTTATGTATATTTTTTTAATTCGATCAGATAACATTTTAAGCTGTCATATGGTCATATGCCCACCTATGGGGCATGTTGTCACTTTTCACTTCCTTTCTTTTAAGGTAAATAACGAAAAACGTATACACTGTAATTATGAAACAAAGCCACATATTTGTACTAGACAAGTGTGAAATTAACGTGGATAAAAAGTATACTCTGAACCCCACGTGGATTTACACAAACTGAGAAATTCAAAAAGTGTTAGGTTGTGCCCCGTGCTCCCCTACACCAGAGACCGGAAATGTAAAGCACCACTCCAGTCAAGTGAGAATTCCACGTTCAGGAAAAGGTTCTTTTCATGTCTTATTGTGCTCAACTGTCAAATGCACACAAGTTTATGTTAAAAACACACATAAGTTACAAAAACAGTTGGTGAACAGCTGGGAAAGAAATCGGATGTTAAATTAGATCTGTGTGGCAGCAGTGTAATATACAAGACCTGTTAGCATGCTTTGCTCGAACTTTCGCCATGGCGTTAGAACTGGTGCACCGGTGTCGCTTGCAAAAACATAATGGCGGCTCTGTGAGTGGAAATGTGCAGATTTCCACTCACGGCATACGGGGGAGTGAAATCTGACACGCTCATTTTTTCACATGCTTGCAGACACAGGCTTACCATTTCTTTTACATTTTCTGGGTCGGTAGATGCGCAGGGGTCCCGATTATAGCACTTAAACATGGAAAAAGTTAGATATTCATATGTCACCTTTAATGAAAATGAATTATTTTATTAGTTGCTCGAAAAAAGTAATCTCCAACACTGATATTGGGGCATATATTCTGCCTCATATCAACATCTCTTGTTTTGCATTGAAGAAAGAACATAATACAGGGTCAAAAGAGCAAGTAAATGATGATAAATTCTTCATTTTGTAGTAAACTATCCATTTAATAAGTTTTTTTATGATTTACTAAGTCCGTGTCTGACACATGTGAGGTCGATGTAGGTGATTGTGTCAGCATTCGTTCAGTTCGTCTGTCTCTCTAACCAAGCTGTCTCAGGGGAGCGGAGAGTAACCCACAATCCTTCAGCAGGATGAATGAATGCTGTACGTTCCCTCCCCTAATCTTTTCTTCCCCTTGAACCACGAGCAGCGTACATGCCTCACGCTCTGTAAAGAGGACGCACGACGAACAAGCCACCCGGGAGCTGAATGCCGACGGAGGGGGGACGAATCAGTAAATGTGCTTACACAACTCAAACACATGCTGGCTCGACACTCTTCCAACAACCAACTGTCCCTCAATGTCTCCAAAGGAGCCTTTAGGGTAGAAATGGGACTGAAAAAAAAATGCCTTTCCATCAAAAGCTTCAGAGCTGACCACAATGGTCACATCCAGACCTCAAGATTTTTTCATCTACAATGCCAAGAAACTCAGTTTTGTTGTGCATTTCGCCCACATGTGTCTTTGGCCCACACAGCATTATTTATAGTTCTGAGTACTTCACGTGAACTGACTGAACACGTGACTGAAACATGCTTACGGCATTTAAGTGTGATGTTATGATGAAGGTTCGTTTTTTTGCTGTAGCAGCAAACTTTACCTTACATGAATTTGTTTGATTATCCTTGTGTGGGTTGTAGCTACAAGGTTGAAAAGCTGGTGTTGGTGCATTCCAGGGTCGGGTCAGAAGGTCAAGGTGAAAAGCAGTGCCCATGTGTTTTGAGTTAGTCATTCAGGAGAATTCTGAAAGCAAATCTGTCATTGGCTTTAAGACGGAAAGCCGAGAACTAAGAGGTTGACAGAGCCAGAGACACTGTTCCAGCAGCCACTGTCTGTGTTCAGACCAGGGGAGGACAGCAGACATGTACTAAAACAAGTGCTGTTGGTGGTTCTTCCTCTTTTTTTTTAACTACAGACAGAAGCTTGGGGTATTTATACCTTTTTGTAAAGATGTTGAGGAGACACTGGTCTTGTTTTTCTCAGAAAATGGCCTTCTTTAGAATATGTTAACAAGTTGTTTCTTTTTGTTTATTACTTTTTCCCCCCCTTTCTGTTCTTGATTTAATTTGGTACTGTAGAAAATAATAATGGTGTCTGTATCATAAATAAACTGCACCAAGTGCTTAATTTTGTTTATTTTTGTACTTAATACTATTTTTGTACTTAATACTATTATATATTATTAATTTTAACAATCATTATTATATTTTTATACTACTAGTAGTATTAATAATAATAAGAAGAACATTAAAAATCTTTTATTATCATTTAAAGTTACATCATCAATATAATAATAATAATCTTTTTTATGTTAACAGTTTCATCATCATTATCATTATAATCATCATCAACAACAATGATATATTTAAAATGTAATAGTTTTAGTTTTATATTGTATTCATATTTGAAATAGATTTTAACTAATATAATGTAAATATAATTTTAAATATAATTTTATTAGATATAATATTTGTTAATAATTACATCAATAATAATAACAACAACAGCTATAATAATAATAATACAATTTTTGAAAATGTTAAACATTTCATCATCATCATAACCAACAACAACAATACATTTAAAATATAATAGTTGTAATTTTTTATTCATAATTTAGAATAGATTATAATATAATACTTTATTAGAATATGATATATATTTGTTAATAGTTGCAATAATAATAATAATAATAATAATAATAATAATAGTCTTTTCTTAAATGTTATACAACTATAATAATGATATATTTAAAATGTAATAGTTGTAATTGTTTTTTATATTTTATTCATATTTTAAAATAGATTTTAACTGTTATAATATAATAATTTATTAGCTATAATATTTGTTAATAATCAACAACAACAACAACAATAATCTTTTATTATTCTTTTGAAAATATTAAACATTTTATCTTCATCATCATCAACAATAATATATTTAAAATGTAACAGTTGAAATATTTTATTCATTTTTTAGAATAGATTATAATATAATACTTTATTAGAATATAATATAAATTTGTTAATAGTTGCATCAATAATAATAATAATAATAATAATAATAATAATAATAATAATCTTTTTTTTTAAATGTTAACAATTTCATCATCATCATCATAATCATCGACAACAATAATAATGATATATTTAACATGTAATAGTTGTTATGGAGGGCCAAATTACTCAAAATTAAATAATTAAATAAATGTTGAAATATATAAATAAATCGTTAAATGCATCATTTAATTATTGAAAGCATAAATAAATGTATAAATATTTATTTATTTAAATATGTATTTATTTAACTTTATATTTGTTTTAATATTTATTTATTTATTTAGCTTTTTATTTATTTAAATATTTATTTATTTATTTATTTACGCATCTATTTCTGCATTTATTTATTGCCTCCACATTTCATTTTGAGGTTAGCGGTTGTCGGCACGTCACTCAACAATAGTGGGCGTCACCTTTCCAGCTCGATTACTATAGTCTATCTTTCAGTGGCACAACCGATGACACTTCCAGTTTTCCAGTAGCCGTAACTTTGATCCTGACGTGACACCTACTGGCGTGCATGCAATCAATCTCACCAATGGCTTTAATACTTAATTTTTTTTTTTTTTATTAAAGTATTTGCCAAAACATTCAGGTAAACAAAGTTGTGTGTGTGTGTGTGTGTTACACAGTCTACTCTGTGAGAGTCAGTCGAGGTGCCGCGACATACGGTGACATTCCGCGACACTGACACAATCCATCGGCGCAGTCACACAAGCAAATACATACAAATGAATCCGCGATGTAACTAATCCTACATTTGATGGAAACGCGTCATCAGTGAAATATCGTTCTGCAGTTAAGTGCGTGTGTTAACATGAGAGTGCTGATACATGTCAGTGAAAACCGGAAGGGTCAGCGGTTGTGCCACTGAGCATAGTGGCGTGTGCTAATGTCTTTCGTGCGTCAGATGTCATGTCACTTCATCTGCAAGAGTCAGCGACAGATCTTTTACTATACCATCCTCGATCAGCTATAGTTTGTGAGAGCTGCGAAAAACATGAAAAAGGCGCCTGAACTAGAAAGACCAAAGTAATGGAGCTGGAAAGGTGACGCCCACTATTGTTGAGTAACGTGCAGCAAACCTCAAAATGAAATGTGGAGGCAATAAATAAATGCAGAAATAAATGCAATATTAAATAAATAAATATTTAAATAAATAAATAAATTAATAAATAAATAAATAAATAAATATTTAAATAAATAAATACATATTTATACATTTATTTATGCTTTCAAGAATTAAATGATGCATTTAACGATTTATTTATATATTTCAACATTTAATTATTTAATTTTGAGTAATTTGGCCCTCCATAATATAATAGTTGTAATTGTATTTTGTATTTTATTCATATTTTAAAATAGTTTAATAATAATAATAATAATAATAATAATAATATTTTTTTAAATTATATTATTATCATAATCAACAACAATAATGATATATTTAAAATATAATAGTTGTAATTGTATGTATATTTTATTCATATTTTAAAATAGATTTTAACAACTATAATATAATATTTTATTAAATATATATTTCTATTAATAGTTACATAAATAATAATAATAATAATAATGTTATAAATATATATATATATATATATATATATATATATATATATATATTTAAAACATTATTATATATATATATTTTTTTTTTATAATCAATAGTATAATAGTTATAAACAAACAACTATCATGTTTGTGTCTGAGCATGCATTTTGTGTGTGTGTTTACATATATCACTTATACCATGTCTATACCTTACTTTTTGGACATTCTAGTACCAAGGTATACATTAATGTATCTTGTAAATACAATAGCAAATTAATATGATAATGATTTATTGTACTATTCAAATGTATGTGTACATCCAAATATTTACTATTACTCATTCAGCAGGCATACGAATGAAAGCACAGCATAGACATTTAAATGAAAAACCACTGGCACTGATATGCAGAGCTGCTCTTCCTTTTGCTTCCAGTCCTCTAGGAAGGTTTTCCAATATGTTGTAACATGGATGCAGGATTTGCTCCCATTCATCCAGAAGAGCATGAGTGAGCTCAGGCATGATATTGGCCGATGGGGTCCGGCTCGCACTCACCGCTCTGATGTTTGTGCACGTGCACCTGCACCAATGTCACCATATTATAGGACACACGGTAGACCAGGGCGCCGTCTTTCTGATTGTGCGCGTCGCCGTCACGCTGCTCTGACCTGTGTGGCTCATGGGTCAGCTTTAGAAAACAGAGTGTTTCATCCATCATACGGCAAAGCTGACAGACCGTGTCCAGCCTTATCTAAGATTCTGTCTCTCATCATCGCACCAAAAAAACCCTTAACAAAGAAGTTGAACAACTGCCTATTACATGACTGATCACTAGCCAAATAGGAAGTCATTGTTCTGAACCAATAAATCAGCCCATGAGAGCTCGCACGGCGTGAGGCTCGCTCGTCTCCCTCCGAGACTGACAAATGCGCCTTCGGTGAGAAAACAAGATGGATGAACTAGCAGTAATGACTTTGGACTGGCTGTGAGCATGTGCTCTCCGTTTTGGTGCCTCCGTTTCACACTGCAGTGTGTTAGGGATGTGCAAAGCTGACTGACCTGTCTCACATTTACAAAAAATTGCTCTCTCTTCCCGGAGAGGTGACTTTGGCTTTGGCTTCTGCATGGTGAACCGAGTGAGTCACATCGTAAGAGGCGTTCAAGTTTTCAGTTGGATGCTGTTTTGTTTGGTTGTTTTGGTCTCTCGTTGACTCTGTTTTGGCACGCATGCGAGTGAAGTTATGGCGCGTTGTGGGAGCTGCTGTTTTTCTCTTATAGGTTGTATTATGGTGCCTAAACAGGCTTGTGGTAATGAGGCCCCTGCTTTGGGTGGGGTGTTATGGTCTCAGCCCGTGTTTGTGTAGCGTGAGGTGGATCGGCGTGTTCAGACATGCTGTGTTGCTGATGTCAACAGCTGAGGTGTTTATGGCCTCTTCTGATTACAGTCACACCTCACTGCCAGGCACAAGGTGTTCAGAGCAAACCACCGCTGCGGCACACAGTGGCAAAACTACTTCACACACAGGTCTTGGTGTGCTTTCAGCTAAACGCCTCTTTGGAACCACTGCGACAAGTGATTTTTATTGAAATGTCTTTTATTTATAGGACCTTTGGGGTTTATTTGCTCCCTGTAAATATGGAGTTTTTTGGATCTCATTTCTAAAATCTTGCAGCAAGTGTTACTACTATGGACCTATTTGAAATATTATATACCATCATGTAGCACACAACAATACATGTATGTTACAGATGATACTATATTTAAGCTTTTTTTCTCATCAGAAATGTTAAATTAAATTGATTAAAAGTGACAGTAAATACATGTAAAATGTATTTACGGAAGATTTCTTAATTATTTTAAATAGAAAACCTGTTCTTTTGAACTTGTTATTCATCAAAGAATATTGAAGAAAAAATGTCACAGTTTCCAACAATGAAATAATAAAATAAATATTTCTTTAGCACCAAATCAGCATATTAGAAAGATTTCTGAAGGATATTGTAACATTGAAGACTGGAGTTATGATGCTGAAAATTCAGCTTTGCATCATTCACTCACTCATTCATTTATTCATTCATTCAGTCTTTCAGACACTTACTCAGTCATTTATTCATTCATTTATTCAATCTTTCGATCACTCATTCATTCATTCTTTCACTCAATCATTCATTCAATTACTCATTCATTCACTCATTCATTCATTCTTTCACTCACTCACTCACTCATTCATTCAGTCACTTTCACACACTCACTCATTCGTTCATTTATTGAATCTTTCAATCACTCACTCATTCACTCATTCATTTTTCACTCCTCACTCATTTATTCATTCAATCTTTCACTCACTCACTCATTCATTCATTCATTCATTCTTTCACTCACTCACTCATTCATTTATTCATTTAATCTTTCACTCACTCACTCATTCATTTATTCATCCATTAAATCACTTACTCATTCACTCATTTATTCTTTCACTTATTCATTAATTCAATCTTTCAATCACTCATTCATTCATTCAATCATTCATTCATTGATTCACTCACTCACACATTCATTCTTTCACTCACTCACTAATTCATTAATTAATTCATTCGATCTTTCACTCACTCATTCATTCACTCACTCACTCATTCATTTATTCATTACATTTTTCACACACTCATTCATTCAATCTTTCAATCACTCACTCATTCATTAATTCACTCACTCATTCACACATTCATTCACTCATTCATTCATTCTTTCACTTACTTATTCATTTATTCATTCATTCAATCTTTCGATCATTCATTCACTCACTCATTTTTCATTCATTCAATCACTCATTCATGCATTCATTCACTCACTATCGTTCATTTATTCTTTCACTCACTCACTTACTCATTCATTCAATCTTTCACTCACTCATTTATTTATTCATGCATTCAATCACTCATACATTCACTCACTCACACATTCATTCATTCATTCATTCACTCACTCACTCTCTCATTCATTCACTCTCTCACTTATTCATTCACTCACTCACTCACTCACTCATCCATTCACTTATTCATTTATTCTTTCACTCATTCACTAATTTATTCACTCATTCATTTATTCTTTCACTCACTCGCTCATTAATTAATTTATTCATTCAATCACTCATTCATTCACACACTCACTCAAACACACACACACACACACCTCATTTACTCATTCATTCACTCACACACACACACACTCATTCACTCACTCACTCACTCATTTACTCATTCATTCTCTCTCACACACTCATTCACTCACTCTCTCATTTACTCATTCATTCATTCACTCACTCACTTGCTCATTCACTCACACACTCATTTGCTCACTCTCATTTACTCACTCACTCATTCACTCACTCACTCACTCACTCATTTACTCACTTAAATGAAAAAGATAGAGAAGAATCAGAATCAATAAAATAAAAAAGAAACATGTTTACCACTAGTCTCAAACTTTTGATCTCCACTGTATACGATTTTGAAGCCAAGTATTGCAAGGCATGTTGTTTCAATAAGAAATACTGACATACTACAGTAAAAACCACCCACTCTTTATTCTTTAATGCAAACCCATGGAGGAGCCTGGACTGGTACCCACCAGATGAAAAATAAACAACTGAATTCGTTACAGTTGCAAAAAATAAATAAATGAAAACACAAAGGCGAGATAAACATTCACCCTGAATGGGGAGTGAAAAGAGGTTTATTGCTGTAGTAGTGGTCCAACAGACACACAGCAGCTCTGCTGACTACAGCGGAGGAACAGCATTCTGCAGCGCTGCCAAACTCACACACAGAGCTGTCAATCACAGCACCATCTCAGTATGCAGCGCCGCGAACGCTGGCACTCAAAATCACCCCGATTCCTCTTGGAAATGTCCATGTTTTTCTACTAGATCAAAGCCAGATTTGGTTTGTTTTGTGTCTTTTCTCTTTTTTCTTTCTTTATATAATGTTGTTTTTTTAGAAGGATATGGTTTAAGGCCTGTTTAAAATTACAGCACTTATTCATGCTAAGCCTCTTATGGACAAACCTACACAAAATGCTCATATTTATATATTTTTTTCTGTGAATGATGGCTGTTTGCAGGCTGATGAATGTTGTCTAGCTTTTGCAGTGCAGGTTATTCTGTATGAATGAGATACATTTGCTCTCTCTCCGTGCTGAGAGCTCGTGTTGACATCCTGTATAACTCAGGCTCTCGTTTGAAAATAATCCTCCAGAGGTGAGAGGAACCTCAAATGCTCTCAGTCAGGAGGGCATGACAGGAGAGGGAAGAGAGAGGTGCTTCACAGAGTGTCAGATTCCTCAGATTCTAGCCCATCTCTCATCAGCAGAACACAGATAGCACTCTCTCCCCCTTCTCCTCGCTTTCAGCCTTATATAAACCTCTCACATGAGAGACAGACAGAAGGAGAGAGAAAGAGAGGACACAGGAGATGGTCATGTACTGCCCAAGGCCTTCATTGTGAGTCATGCGCTGCAGTATGGAATCCAACGAATTCTGGCCAGGTCACCCTTCACCTCAAATCCAAAAGAGAGAAACCGGAATTATATAAAAAATAGATCATTTAAAATAAAATAAAATTTATATTGAAAATATTAATAAATAGTACTTATAAATAATACTAAAACACTAAACTTATTATTATATTATATTATATTACATTATATTATATTATAGCTGAAATGAAATAAAATATGTATGTTAGATGGAGAAAAAATTTAAACTAGAAATGCTGCCTTTGCATTAATTATTAATGGAAAGACTTAAAAACTAGAAATTCTGCCATGGCAACCACCTGGAATAAGAACCACTAAAATTACTAAAACTAAAAAGCTAAAGTCAAATCAATTATACATATTAGATTGAAAAACATAAATGAAAATGAGAAATATTTCCTTGGCAACTACATGAAAAAAATAAAATAAAATAAAATAAATAAATAAATACATAAATAAATAAAGATTAATTAACATATTAAAAATTTGAAATATTTATTAAAGAAAATATATAATAAATATTATTAAAACACAAATTAAAATAAAATAATATATTAAAATAATATAATATAATTTTATAATAAGTTTTATAATATAATAAAATAAAAACATAGATTAATAATTGAAAAAAATTATATTAATAACTATTATTAGTAAATAATACTAAAACACTAATATAATATAATATAATATAATATAATATAATATAATATAATATAATATAATATAATATAATAGGAAAAACATGTTAATTAAATAACATATAATTGAAATATAAAATCCTTAATTGACATATACAAAAGTGAAAATATTTATACAAATAGACTAAATAATATTAAAACACAAATTAAAAATATATTATTATATTATATTATATTATATTATATTATTATTAGAACTAGAAACGCTGCCACTCTCAACCACCTGAATTGAAAAGTACTAAAACAACTAAAACTAAAATTGAAATTAAAAAAGGCTTAATAAAAATATTTATGTAATATAACTACAAATATTTGTTTTATTACTTTAATATAAAGTTAATTTTTTAATTAATTAATTAATTAATTTGTAATGTTTTCAGTCATGTTGATCTATTCATTCATTTATTTTTTTAAATATAATACAATAAAAATTGAAGCAATGATGTTGTCTTGATTATGATTTTTTGGGGTGAAATGTGGCCTGGACATGTTTTCATGAGATTCACCCTTATATCCACTCCTTTGGACCACATCACGAGTTGGATGGATAGCTGTCATATCTGGCTCAATAAACTTTGACCCCACTCTCCAACCTACACCCACTAAAACACACAAACCTCTACACACAGAGTCACTCATTCTTGGAAATGTGTCTCTTTATTTAGCACAGACAGCCGAGCCTCTGCCCTATTATGTGTGGAAGTTACGTTAGCATGCTGTCATCGGGAGAGACAAAGAAATGTGTCAGGTAACTGGATAGTGGAGGAATGCATTTTCCGAAGCATGGCAGGAGAACGGGTATGTGGTCAGCTGGTTCACTCAGACGTTAGTGCTGTGTGGGGTTTTAGGATGTGAACTTCTGACCCTGGAGTCACCTGTCATGTCAAATGAGCTGTGACGTCTTTCTCCCTCTCCCTCTCTTCTGTCAAAGAACCACAGCTGTCATTTTCACACCTCTGCACACACACACACACACACACACACACACATATCCTAACATCCATGCACCACATATCCTTCCTTCAATGGAAGACTTTTCTAAACATTTTGCTTATAAAAATAACATGTTACTTAATACTGAACTATTCATTATATTATGTTGCATTGTCAGATTTTATGGAAGTTAAACCTTGTGAAAATTAAGTACACCTTAGCATACTTTAAAAAAGATTACAGAATAATTCTCATTACTAAAAACAGGGCAAATTAGTGGGAGACTGCAATCCCATAAAAGTGTCAATGGGAGAGGAAATATCTGTCATGCAGATGCAGCCAGATCATTTCCATAATTACCAACTCAATCTACCAAGAGCAGTGCAAATTAGCGCACTAATTAGCGTACTTAACTACTAATACAGATGCAAAATGGGTTAAAACACTTTTTTGGGGCATTAAATAGTTGACCCTGACAACACGCCGACAGACAAGACAGAGCAGGTTACTTCTGGTATGAAATGAGGTCTAGCTCAGTTTTAAAATGTTGTCGTTTTTAAGAAATTCAAACAATAAATACTGTTTTGTGGCTCTTTAATGTATTGTGACAGATCACTGTATTGCCTTATTAGATCAATTGACACGTGAACCCATCGTCTTTTCTTCTTTACTTAAAGAGGTCATTGGATGCTAAATTCACTTTTACATGCAGTTTGAACATTAATGTGTGTTGGCAGTGTATGTACAAATCTACCCTATAATGATAAAAATCCATGCAGTGGTTTTTAATTAATCTGTGAAAATAATATCCCCTTTTTCAAATCGAGCCATTCTCAGATGCCTGTCGTAGCCTGGCGACAGAGGCCGCTCCCACAATAGTTGATTGACATTAGCGTCTTACCTCTGATCAGTTGTAACAGTCCAACCTCCATGTTTTGATGCCGGAGCAGGGATGTAAGTTAGACAAGAAATGAGCGACTGAGGTGTTGTGTTGCTGCATGTAATAATGAACATGGTGGACATCATTTACTCCCGACATCTGAGCCGCTGAAGATGCAGTAGATTACGTTTGTTTGTGAAGGGATCTACATATATCTGTCTATGTTCACACAAATCATTCGTGATCCAACTTCACTTACAGCAGAAGTGAGTATAAGGTTTTTTTTTATGAATCTTTGCGATCGCCTTTCCTAATAATCTGCTAGTTAGCAATTTTAGCGGCTAAATGCAGCTAAAGTAAACAGGCTCGTCACTCCACAGAGAGAAGAGAGGGGCGGGGCGAGCAGAGCTCTTTTGCATTTAAAGCAGCCTCAACCAGAATGGGATGATTTTTGCAGAGCTGATTTTGGCAAGGTAAAAAGGGTGTTGTTTTACACAACCATTGAAAATTTTTAACCAAAGTATATTACAGACTTTTCATTAGGACCCTAAAGTATCATATCAACTTGAAAAAAATAATTACTCGCGTGTTTTCGCTGCTAATTTTTCAGTGTGTGTATTTAGTAAATCCAGACCGTAGGTTTTTATGCCAAAAAGAGGGTTCATGCTGCAAGCTGTCAGTACATCTGGCCCTTAATTACATAGCAATTACATGTATATTTATATTACAATTATATTTAGTAACTTTAGAGTGCTGTTTGACCCAGGACTTTATTACTTTGTGTGATTTCATAATTCATTCTGTCTTTGATAATTAGTTAAATTATATAATTAGTTAACTATTGTTAAATATGGATAAAGTGTACTGCAAAATTTCAAGCTTTTATAGGAAACTTAATGGGAAACTACTTTAATGTAATTTCTATTAAAACTTGTGTTGTTATGTATTTAAATATATTTGTAAATATGTTTGTAATGAGGAACTTGCAATTAAATACATTTAAAATATATTAACTTGAAATGTCTAATAACACACTACAGTTAAAATTATAATCAAGTAGTTTACATGTGCTTTAGTTTGTTATTTGAAAAAGTAAACATTTTAAATTGACATTTTTTTTAAAGAGCACTTAAGTGTTATTAAAACATTTCTTCATAAAAAAACATCTCTTTAAGCACACTTAAGTGACTTTCATTAACATATTATCTGCAAGTAAAGTTAGTTTTAAGTGCGCATTTAGTACACGTAAAGGGGATGTTTACCCAAAAAATGAAAACTCTCAACCCATTCTAAGTGTATTTCTTCTTTCAGATGAATACAGTCAGAGTTATATAAATAAATGTCCTGGTTCTTCCAAGCTTTATAATGGCAGTAAATGGGTGTTGAGATTTTGAAGTCCAATAAAATGCATCCATCCGTAACGCACTTTATTTATGCACTTAATCCGTAAGCTTTGGTGAAAAGTGATGAACCTGGAAGCACATTGGAGAGAGCAAAACAAAACACCAGTGATAAATTAGGAGTACAAAACAAGTATTTGTAAAGGAATATGTCAAAGGATTTCAGTATAAGCCAAAAGGAAACCGTTTTTTCTTTGCTGTAAACAAAACTTGGTTTGTATGGATAAAATATGGATATTTTTCTTGCACGAATGCATTGATTCACTTCAGAAAGTTTTTATTAACCCCCTGGAGCTGGGTGAAGTACTTTTTATGATGGATGGATGCACTTTTTTGGACTTCAACACCCATTTACTGCCATTGTAAAGCTTAGAAGAGCCAGGACATTTTTAACCCTTAAATGCGTGACTATTTCGCAAATCATTATTACATATTTGGGTCTTTAGCGACCCGGACCTATATATCCAGCACGGGGGATCTCTAACTTATGCAAAAATTTTAAGAACTGTTACAAAAGAATAAATTAAAGCATATTTCATTACCTTTTGAAACTTAAAAGGGTTCAATTTGAGCAGATATTTTTACCATCGCCTTTATCCTCAGGGTGCACTTCCACAGCACATTCAGCATCTGGCTCATATTCGCGATGTCAACCATATTCGCAAAACATTTTTTTTACTGACTTTAAAATTAATAGTTTGATCGCTGGCAGCTTATTCACAACATTCACCATCAAATGACAGTGACATTTATATTTTATTTCATACATATTGCTCTGCAGTAAAGCCATTCAAACCAATTCATTTCTTGTTGATGATATTCTTTTGTTTTATGCCTGCCATAATCATGAGTGAAACATCATGTCATTATTGTCTGTCAAACAGTGCCTCCTCGAGGAATAAAGGTGAATTGCATGTATTTAGTCATCAGATATTCACATATTTTTGCGAACAAAAAATATACTTACACTATTGTACACACAGGTCTCTAGCAACCCTATACACCTTTTACAAAAACTTAATCATAAAACAGACATTCACCTATATTTTATTTTTTTTTTTCTTGTTTTATTGTTTATAATGAATAGATTGAGGAATACTAAGAAAGCTGATGTCAAAAAAAATGAGGGAGGGAGAGGGTAGTAAATGACGTCCCAGGTCACTAAAGACCCAAGGTATGCATTTAAGGGTTAAATATAACTCTGACTGTATTCGTCTGAAAGAAGGAAGCCTATGGCTTGAGGATGAGTAAATCATGTGGTCATTTTCATTTTTGGGTAAACTATTCATTTAAGCATACTTCCTGCAAGTGTCCATACGAAGATGCTTACAACTGGGCTTTTTTTGAGTCCAAACACAACCAATATTTTAATATCTCTTTAGCACAGTAATGATTGACAGGTGACTCAGCGTGTATTAATTGTAAATCTTTCTCGCTGATGCTGTGCATGAATATATACATACTGTATATGTTCATGCACAGCATCAGCAAGAAAGATTTCCACAGCAAATACACATTCACAGGGTAAAGGTACTCTACGAATCGCATCCTAATTGAGTCTGTTTAGTTCATGTTGGGGCAGTAGTATTCTTATTTCAGCAAGCTTCACATTGATTTGCTGCCAGAATGGGCCTCTGCAGTCTATGACAGGGAGCTGGAGAGAAATGTCACAGGCACTCATTTAGTCTGTCACTCCTCTTCCATTCTTAATCAGCCAGTGTGACAGACCTCCAACAGAAGAGGGTGAGATTCCAGCAAAAACGGTCGGCAGGCATGACATCCACTACAAAAATCACGTTGTTTTGAGTTGACTTGTGGGACGGCAACTTTAGTCAATCAAAAAACTCGGAGCGCTTTTGAATAAGGCTTTGAATCTGCCTATGAATAATTTTGCATGCTCGAGGTGTGTGACATTGGGTTTGATGTCAGTAGAGGGTGTGGTGGTGTGGTTTTGCACTAGGGGCTGGTTTAATTTAGTCGTCTGTTGGTTAATAAGACAAGTGGTTTTTGCTTAATCATGTGGACGCTCATTCACGGGTGTATGTGTGTATTTAAATCCAGTATGAGTGACAAGTTCATTTAAGCCCCACATTTGATCACTCAGTAGACAGAGGGAGTGTCTAAAGTATGTGTTTTTGTGAGACAGGGCTGAGGCCTCATTAAATTTGAACTTCTCAAACTGTCACTTACCTCCAACAACCGTTACCACAATCTCCTCCTCCTCATAATCATCATCCAGACACAAATGCACAATGACGCCCTCATTACCACACCTCTTGCTGTCAAACACATATATGCTATACGTCAACTCACATACTGTACATTCACATATGTGCGGGCACACATACATACTCTCACACCATGAAAAGTGCTACTGCTGTCCTTACAGAAGTGAGTGGACTAATGTGAAGGTTAAGGTTAAAACTGGAATCTCATTTTCCACAAACAGAGAGATCAAAGTGACTGTTCTAATGCCGGCCTCCTAATCCTCTGTTTCCCACAGATCAGAAAGAAATGGAGAGAGGAATTGTGAGTGGGTGCACAGTTAAAGCTTCCAGTGAAACAGTATGTAATGTTATGCTACAGGGGTCCAGGCCTGTTCCTAAAGAGCCAAGGACTAGCAAAGTTTAGCTCCAACCCTGATTAAACAAATCTAACCCAGCTAAACAAGCAGTGCATCTGATACCACAACTCTGAAAAAAAAAATACTGATACGATGCCACATTGTGCAGCTTTTGGTTGTAATTTTCAGTTGAAGGGCAACAAGAGACGCAATGCAAGTCTGCTTTCCTAGCGATAAGAAGAGGAGAAAAGAATGGGAAGATGCCTGTGGATGAATAAAATTCCCTAAAGACCCGCGTCTTTGTTCTCTCCACTTTAGACCTGATACCTTTGAGGCTTTTAGTAGACCACAACTACTAAAAGAGCTTACAAACGGCAGAGACAAGAAATGCTAGATGGCATCCTGGCAAGATGTAAACATGCTGATGCTTGTCATGACGTCGCAGCCAATGAAGGAGTTTCTCAGAGCAGTTTTCACTTGATATATGGGGCGTTTAGACTCCTTGTGGGGAAAAATCAATGGTACGCATTTGGTTTAAGCCTACACTTATATCCATCGCCACCTGTAAGTTGTTTGCGTAGCTGTCTTCATCATATCTGTATTTTATTTTAGTTTAGTTTTATTTTATTTTAGTGTTGCGGTATAAATAGCAACAGGTATCGGCAGTAGCTCACAGAGAACAACCATTTAATGTCGTTGAAATAATAACGCCCCCAACATTCCAAAATATGTATAAAACTGTGTGGATTTTTAAAATAATGTAGAGCTTTCATGGGTTTTCCACTACATATTTCAGTAAGAGACATCATTTATGTTACATTAAAGGAGAAGATCACTTCCAGAACAAAAATGTACAGATAATGTACTCACCCCCTTGTCATCTAAGATGTTCATGTCTTTCTTTAGTTTTAAAGAAATTAGGTTTTTGAGGAAAAAAAATCAGGAATTATCTCCATATAGTGGATTTCAATGGTGCCCGTGAGTTTGAACTTCCAAAATGCAGTTTAAATGCAGAGGAAGAAGGGTCTTATCTAGAGAAATGCTTATCTTGTCTAGCTTTGTGCATTCTAGTTCATGATTAGGGTTTGGTATCGAGAACCGGTTCCATTTTAGAACTGGTTCCAAATTTCCAAGAACCGGGTATTCGATAAGACACATGCATTTCGGTTCTGCTTAATGATTCCTGTGTTCGCATTTTAATGTGATTTTAAAGTAAAATCAAACGATTTAAGCACAGGAGGGGAAAGAAGTTGTGCACCGTTTATGTACAGTGCACACATTTGAAGCATGAGCACAGCGAACAGCGGTTCCGGTGCGGGTTCCCAGCTTGTGTCCGTTCTTAAACCTTTCCGTGCATTTCCACTGCAGAAAAGGTATTTCTGGGCTGGGTCTAACCTCTCTTTGACATTTGTTTGTTTTTTTGTGCATATGGTGCATTCGGTGTTAAAGAGACAGCAGCCTAATAAACGTGCTGCGTGTCATTGATGTTAACATTAATCCAAGAACAAAAAATCATTTACTGATCTTGACTGAATATCTTTCATAACTTTAATGAAGATTAATCTATATTTCATTTATGAAAAAAAAAAAAAACTATGCAGTGTTTTTAAATTTCTGATTTAAATTTCTGTACCTGCAAATTGTTTTTTTTTTGTTTGTTTGTTTTTTTATGACTGACTGTTTACTTGTCTTTAACAATTTAATGTTTGAAATTTACATTGGTTTAGTTGTTTTTGCTATGGTATTTTTGTTAAAACCACTGGCTAAAGTTCCATTTACGCCTAAGTGCTCATTTTTGCTCATGTTATTCAGCTGCGACAGAAAGCTTTGTAAAAATACAGAATAAAAATGTTTGACTTAATTTTTATTGATTTGTTTATATTATTGGAATTGAAACTAGGAATCATTAAGAATTGGAATCGATAAAATTTAAATGATACCCAACCTTATTTATTAACAGTTAGAGTATGTTGAAAAACCCCCATCTCATTTTCTCCTCCAACTTCAAAATCGTCCTACATCGCTGTTTTACTTTTTTTGTAAAGGGTGTTTGACCCTCCTTGCATGTTCAGTTTGTAAACACTGTGCCGGTACTTCTCCAGTGATGTAGGACAATTTTGAAGTTGGAGGACAAAATGAGATGGGAGTGTTTCGACATACCCTAACTGTATTGACCCGGAATACACAGAGTTCACACAGAGCTAGACAAGATGAGCATTTGAGGTTAGAAAGTATATCAATTGTAAGAGTTTTTTAGAAAATAACTAGCTAGATAAGACCCTTCTTCCTTGAATGGGATGGTTTAGATCCATTTGAAGCTGCATTTAAACTGCATTTTGGAAGTTCAAAATCGCGAGCACCATAGAAGTCCACTATATGGAGAGAAATCTTGAAATGTTTGCCTCAAAAAACATAATTTCTTTACGACTGAAGAAAAAAAGAGATTAACATCTTGGATAACAAGGGGGTGAGTACATTATCTGTACATTTTTGTTCTGAAAGTAAACTTCTCCTTTAAGCACTGTAAGTCTTAATACATTTACATTACATTTACATTTAGACATTTAACAGATGCTTTTATACAAAGCGGCAATGGAAGCAATCAAATTCAACAAAAGAACAATAACATGCAAGTGCTATTACAATTCTTAGTTAGCCTAATGCAGTACACACAGCAAGTTTTTTTTTTAATTATATAACAAATAAAAAGAAAACAATAAAAAAAGAAAAAGCAAGCTAGTGTTAGAGGTCTTCTATGTTTGCTTTTTGTTAATTCTATAATAGACAGAGAAAAAAATAGATTGAATATAAAAAGAACAGAGAAGCTAGTGGTAATTTTTTTTAGTAAATTAATGAGTATGTCTAAAAGGGCAAGTTTATATATATATATATATAGATAGAATTAGAATTAGAATTAGAATAGAGAGTGCTAGAGTTAGAGGGTCAAATAAAGATGGAAGAGATGTGTTTTTAGCTGATTCTTGATCATTTATAGCATATGGGTGTATGAATGAATTTGGACATAATATATTCGCCATGTTGTTACTATTACGTGACCTACCAGTGTCGGTTGCATTGTTTCACTGTCATAAAATGAATGCACACTTCAGAATCTAGACAGAAATAGTAGGTCATCCAGGTAATTGTTGCCTACTGTTTTGCAAATACTGTGAATTTGGACATACTATTTTGGCATACTGTTTTTCTCATAATATATAGTAGAGAACTATTCGATTTCAAATTCAGCGAAGATCTTCATGATTACTAGAAACCTCTAGACTGGTGTGGTTGGTGTGTACACCTTGTTCGCAAGCAGAGGAAGACACACACATGTCATGGTACTCTTGTGAACAAGCATCAAAGACTGACAGGAAACAGAAAAAATTGTTGAATAAAGCCATTATTTTTCTTTGCACACAAAAAGTATTCTCGTAGCTTCATAATATTAAGGTTGAACCACTGAGCGTGTCAGTTGTGTTGCTGTCTATGCAGGATCAGGAAGCAATCAGATTTCATCAAAAAATATCTTAATTTGTGTTCTGAAGCTAAACAAAGTTCTTACGGGTTTGGAACAACATGAGGGTGAGTAATTAATGACAGAATTGTAATTTTTGGGTGAACTATTCCTTTTATTGTAATATAGCTGTCCGGAAAATGTACCAAGTAAAGAACTTTTTCTGATGTAATAAGACTCGGTTCATTCATCACTTCTTTTTAAAGCTGCTTGTTTGCCTTTATTTGAGACTTTAACCTTCAGACGCTCAGAAGAGGACAGGATGTGTATGTAATGATCCTGCTGAGCCTTGAACCAGATGACTCCATAATTCATATGCTGCGCTTGCTGATTTTCTGGTGTTGTTGTCTTTTTTTATTTATTTCAGTCACAAAGAATGACCAGTCACAGACATAAATATATGTAGATGTGTGTGTCTCTGTCTGTGTGTGTGGGCCCCATTCATTCTTCACAGTCAAAATCACGCAGTACAAATGCATTTAAATGTCTCTTTTAAATGCACACGCCCTGCAAACAGCCATGACTAAGATAAATCATATGCAAATGTCTATGCTCATCTTGTTTTTAAGTGGGAACCGTGAATATACAACCATCTGTAATGTGAACGTGCGTATGATATATGGTGTTTGTGTGCTCATTTCTGCATTTATTTTCCATATTTATAAGAAAAGTGAAAATTCGTCATCATTTACTTACATCATTCTAAACTCATTTTACTTTCTGTTAAAAAGAAGAGAACCATAAAGGACCAATATTAGAAGATTTCAAACTGGGGTTCAGAGACCCTCAAGGCGCCACAAGAGGGTTCTAGGACATCTGTGAAAAATTAGAAAGGAAAAAAAAAAAAAAGATTTTAACTGTTAAAGTTTACTGTAATACTGAGTTGAAACTATTTATTGTTAAAATCCATATACCAAAAAAAAAAAAAACAAACAAACAAAAAAACATCTTTAGGTTTCTTGTCTAACAACACTTTAATAGTAGGTAGAAAAAGAGTTTAATATAACACTTTCTTATACAGTATTAATAACACATATACACATATACCATACTATGCATGTACTATAATATAACTGCCTTTGAAACTTAAGAAGACAGACCCTAGAAAGAAATTAATTGTATTTTGACGTCAAAAATCTCTGGTCTACATGATTCATGCACTATATTCCAAGTTATCGGAAGTCATTAACAAACAAACTGAAATTTTATTCATTATTTAAGGAAAAATCAATGAATGAAAGGAAGAAATGAAGGAAGGAAGGGAGGAAATAACTTGTAGTAAATAAATAAATAAATTAAGTACTCTGGTGGTAAATAAAAATAAATAAAATATCTAGTAGTATGTATGTAAGAAAATAAATAAACAAATACATAAATACTCTGGTGCTAAATAAATAAATAACTAAATAATCTCTGTAAGGAAGTATGTAAATAAGTAAACAAATGAGTACTTTGCTGGTAAACAAACAAGCAAACACATTTTCTCGTAGTAAATAAGTAAATAAATAAATAATTAAATAAATACTCTGGTGGTTGGTAAATAAATAATTAAATAATATATATACATACTCTGGTGGTAAATAAATAAAAAATAAATAAATCTCTGTAAGTAAATAAATAAATGCAAAACAATTTCTAGTAGTAAGTAAGTAAGTAAATAAATAAATAAATACTCAGGTGCTAAATAAATAAATAAAAAAATCTCTGGAAGTAAGTCACCAAATAAGTAAATAAATAAATCATCTGGTGGTAAATAAATAAATAAACAATTTCTGGTAGTAAATAAGTAAGTAAATAAATAAATACTCTGGTGGTAAGTAAGTAAGTAAATAAGTAAAATGTCTTGTAGTACATAAATAAATAAATACTTTTGTGATAAATAAAATCTCTGATAGTAAGTAAATAAATAAAAACTCTAAGTAAATAAATAAATAAAAAGTGTCTGGTAGTAATTAAGTAAATAAGGTAAATAGATAAATACTCTGGTGGTAAGTAAACAAATAAACAAACAAACACACCTCTTTGTCCCATTAAGCAAATGTTTGACTTTAAAAGTAAAAAAAAAATCTTGTCAGTGTAAATCATTATCCACTTTCACTGTATATAAAATAGCAACTTTGGCCAACATCTCCTTTTATGCATTTACAGAACAAAAACGTAATAAAGAGAATGAGTAAAGGACAACAAAGTTTTCTTGTTTCAAATGCTGCTGTGCTTAATTTCTGCTCCCATGAAAAGCAAACAATAATATCAAGTGATTCACCATTCAAAGACATATAATTCCAACAAACAGAAAACCCTTTAAAAACAGTAATTATTTTTTGCGATTACATTTGCTTTAGATCTCACCATAGAATCAAAGCCACTGCGCACAGCTCTAAATCATCGGCAAAACAAGCATGTCTGATGGCCGACAGTTATCGGGCTCCTCCGCACACCCCTGCACCCCCCTGCACCCATCTCTTTTATGAGGCAGGCGTAGAGGAGGGACGCGGGGGCACTGATGCATACTGAACACCTCTCCCCTCCTCCTCGTCCTCCTATATCCTGTCTTCCCTCCACAGCTGTTCCCCTCCCCATCTCTTTAGCCTCCCATGAGCCAGCGACGATGATTGATCCCACTTCTAATTCAACTGTTACATGTAAATCTATTTACGTGCACATATATTACCCTTATCAAATCCATACAGATGTCTTCCTCCATCTACCCTTGTCGGAGCCTCTAGCTCTCTCTTATAGGCGGTCTGTCCTCATGGCGTGGTGGAGATCCTTGCAGCAGGATGGAAATGTATGCAAATGATAGGGGGGAGAGAGAGGCGAAAAGAGACGTTGCCTGTGTCTCTGATATGTTGTCCCTAAGTAAACGGCTGCCCTGAGATACAATAACAACCTTGCTCATGTCTTCGCAGAAGGGGGTGGACGTGTCACTGTTTTTAGAATCATCTGTTTCCTCTCTTAATGCTTCAGCTGTTTGTACCATCCGAGTCACTTCCATCTTATAAAACACAAAGTTCTTGGAAATCAGGGGTGTGTTTCCCGAAAGCAACTATAGTTGCAAGTTCCATCGTTACAAAGAGAGTTCAGTAAAACTTATGACCACAGTTCACTAATGATGCTTTTGGGAAAATCACCCCTGATTGGATGAGCCATGTGTTAGGCCACTGTAAAATAACCCGTATAGACACACCTGTGTCCACACATTAGTTCTATAGTAATGCCACAAGTCTATAAATCCATGTCATATTAGGCCTACTTTCTTGCTTTATTTAAAATAAACGAATGAATAAAAACACCTGTGACCACATGTTATTTTAATGCTGTATTGCTTTGGTAGAAGTTGTCGGTAGTAGAAAGATTTGTTGTTTAAAGAATTGCTTTATCTGTTATTATGAATTATTATAAATCAGGGTAGAAAATGCCACCAAAATGAACAAAAGTGTCTCATAAATTCAAGACAAAGGGGCAAAAAATGCCCCTGCACAATTAAACAACATATCACGGCTGTCGTGATTAAAATGAAAAGTATAAATTAATGGAAAGTGTCGATTTGCGGAATTAGCCTACATTTAGATTTGCTCACACTGCATCAGATTGCTTTTACATCTGTTTTGTGCAGTGTTGAACCTTATAACCAATCAAACGTTTTTCTGTTGAATTTAGGAATACGTTGTAAATAAAAGGTTAATTTCGTAGCTTCAGTGACTATAACAAGAGTTCCCCTTCAGGAACTCGAGCCGTGTCGAAACGCTTTGGGAACGCCTTCAGCGTGACCGCGCTCTGAATCACGTGTGCAATCAAACCAATGGAAGAGCGAGACGTCATAGGCGGGTGACGTCACTGACCAGAAAGCATAAAAGCACGTGCGCCAGAACGAGCGTCAGCTTCTGTCTTTCAGCAGCGCTCTGTGTTGTGTCTTTGCTGTCTCTTTTGGTTGCTAGTTTGCGCCACTTTCTTTTTGAGCAGCATGTTAAAAAAGTGTGTTGAGAAAACCAAGCATGTTGGCAAGCCGGGTTTTAGAGCGTGTGTTCCTCCCTGCTCTCATTACATCTCGAGTGGGGATACACACGCTCTATGCGTGGCTTGCCTGGGAGTGGAGCATGCGGCATCGGCCCTCGAGGGGGCCGATTGCCCGCATTGTGAGGTTCTTCCAATGCGCACGCTCCGCTCCCGGAAGGCTCTTTTCTCCGAGGAGGGAGCCTTCACCAGCGTTCCCCGCGGGTCTGGTCCTGCTTCTGCCGAGGCGGAGCGGCGGCTGCACTCGTGGGGTTCGCAACTGGATCTGGTGGAGGGTATGGAGACGGGTGATCCCCTATCTCCTGCCTCACCGACCAGATCCGCTGCCCGTCCCTCGGGATCGGAAGCCCGCGCTGCGGTTTCTTCCCCCCGGGGGTCGGCCTCGACGCTTCCCATATCTTCCTCCGAGGAGATTGATGTGGTGAGCGTCGATGAGGTTGCAGCACCTCAGTTTCCCCAGTATGAGGAGCTGTTGGAGGTGGTGACTCGGGCGGTGGCTAAGCTGAACATCGATTGGCCCGCCGAGCCACAAGTTGAGCCGCAGAAAAGTAAACTGGACGAGAGGTTTCTGCGGTCTCGACCACCTCCAGCACGCCGGAGCCTTCCCTTCTTTCCTGATCTCCACACTGAGGTGTCGAGATCATGGAATTCACCCTTCTCGTCCCGCTTGTTCATCCCTGCCTCGTATAACTACGGTTATGTGGCGGGGCTGGATGAGCCAGGGTATAGAGCGATGCCTCAGGTGGAACAGACGCTCGCGAGCTATCTGTCCCCCGAGTCCGCATCGTCTCTGAAGGCTCCGGTCTTGCCCTCCAAGCCGCTGCGTGGGCAAGGGGTCACCACAGCGCTGGTGGGCAAGGGGTACATGGCTGCGGGTCAGGCTGGTGCGTGTCTGCACACCATGTCGGTGTTACAGGCTACCAGGCTGACCTGCTTAAAGAGTTGGATGAAGGCGATGAGATCAAGGATAGTGATATCTCTGAGCTCAGGAGGACCGCTGATTTGTCTCTCCGTGCCACCAAGGAGACCGCCCGTGCTATTGGGCAGTCTATGGCAGCCCTTGTGGCCGCGGAGAGACATCTCTGGTTGACCCTGTCTGACATGAAGGAGAAGGACAGGGTCTTCCTTCTGGACGCCCCGCTTTCGCCTGTGGGTCTGTTCGGTGACGCCGTCAATGCTGTCGTCGACAGATACCAGGAGGCGCGTAAGCAAGCGGCGGCGTTCCAGCGGTTCCTCCCTCGCCGCCATCCAGCTCACGGGGCTGCTGCGGTGGAGCAGCCCCAGCCGTCTACCAGCTCCTCGCACAGGGAAGCACAGAAACAGAGCGTGGCCACTCGCACTCCACCCCATCGAGAGCGAGCGGCCAAACGCTCTAGGTTGAGGACTTCTCAGGCTAAGCCTGACCTGAGGGTCGTGCTTCAGTCAAAGAGGTCCTCGACCAAGCGGTCCTGACGGCTCGGGACCGCCGAGGGCAGCCCCATCCGGGGGGAGACGGGTCACACCGCAGTCTTCGGTGTCCGTTTCCCCCCTGTGCCCTCGGGAGACCGTTCTGCCAACCCTGCCGGTGCTTCAGGGCGCAGCGGTCTCCAGCGAGCACTCACCCCAGTTTTTCCCGCCCAGCAATGTAGCGGGGCTGGGGAGCTCGCCACCCCCACGGGGGTCTCTGGGGCCGCTGGTTCAGGTGCTTCCCGCCGGGCAACCGTTTCGGGACACCGTTCCAGCGACCCTCACAACACCAGAGGCCAGGCTCGAGAGACTGGTTCCCTTAGTAGATCATTTGGCAGCGTGGAAAATACTGCCCAATGTGTCTGCTTGGGTCCTGCACACTGTAGAGCGAGGCTATCGCATTCAGTTCGGCGCACCACCTCCACCGTTCAACGGGGTTTTTCCCACGCTAGTGGGCCCCGAGCAGGGTCTGGTAATGGAACAGGAAGTAGCTACTCTCCTGAGGAAGGAGGCCATCGAGGTGGTCCCTCCTCACGAAAGAGAGTCCGGGTTCTACAGCCGGTACTTCATTGTTCCGAAGAAGGATGGAGGCTTGCGTCCCATTTTAGATCTGCGTCTTCTGAACCGCTCAGTCATGCGACTGAAGTTCAAGATGCTTACCATCAAACAAGTCGTGTCTCAGATCAGGTCCGAGGACTGGTTTGTCACGATAGATCTAAAAGACGCATACTTCCACGTCTCCATCTTTCCTCAACACAGGAAGTTCCTGAGGTTTGCTTTCAGGGGCGAAGCTTACCAATATCGGGTTCTTCCGTTCGGCCTAGCACTCTCCCCCCGCACTTTTACGAAGTGTGTGGATGCAGCTCTGGCTCCTCTGCGACTCCAGGGCATCCGCATACTCAACTACATCGACGACTGGCTGATCCTGGCCCAGTCGGAGATGATGGCGGTTCGGCATCAAGATGTCGTCCTCGCTCACATGAAAGAGCTGGGGTTGAGACTAAACGCCAAGAAAAGTGTGCTTTCTCCATTACAGAGGACCACTTATGTGGGCGTAGTGTGGGATTCGACCACGATGCAGGCACGGTTGTCTCCTGCTCGGATCGAGTCGATCCTCACTGCAGTCAAGAGAGTGAAACTAGGCCGGTCACTCACTGTGAAGCAGTTCCAGCAACTGCTGGGTCTGATGGCAGCAGCGTCCAATGTGATACCTTTTGGCCTGCTGTACATGAGACCCCTACAGTGGTGGCTCAAGACCAGGGGGTTCTCCCCGAGGGGAAACCCGCTCCGCATGATCAGGGTCATGCGGCGTTGCCTACGTGCCTTGGACATGTGGAGGAAACCCTGGTTCTTGTCTCAGGGCCTGGTGCTGGGAGCTCCTTGTCGCCGCGTAACGCTAGCGACGGACGCATCCCTCACCGGTTGGGGAGTGGTCATGAGTGGCCACCCTGCCCGCGGTCTGTGGAGCGGTCGCCAACTCACGTGGCACATAAATTGCCTGGAGATGCTGGCCGTGTTTCTAGCTCTGAAACACTTTCTCCTGGACCTAAGAGACCGTCATGTGTTGGTCCGCACTGACAACACGTCGGTGGTCTCTTAAATCAACCACCAGGGAGGTCTGCGTTCGCGCCCCTTGTACAAGCTGGCGCACCAGATCCTTGTGTGGTCCCAGGACAAACTCCTCTCACTGAGAGCAGTTTATGTACCTGGGCATCTCAACTTGGGAGCAGACATCCTGTCGAGGCAGGGGCCGGGTGGTGAAGCAGATCTGGAGAGTGTTTGGTCCAGCCCAAGTGGATCTTTTTGCCACGAGGGAGAACACGCAATGTCCCCTCTGGTACTCTCTAGCCATTGTACAGACGTGGCCGAGGCTTCGTCTGTACGCCTTTCCCCCGATCGCTCTGCTCCCGGGAGTTCTAGAGAGAGTGCGCCGGGACGGGGTGTCCCTTCTTCTAGTAGCCCCGTTCTGGCCGGGCCGAGTGTGGTTCTCGGACCTGATTTCTCTCCTCGACGGCTCTCCCTGGGAGATTCCCGTCAGGAGAGATCTCCTCTCACAGGCAGGGGGCTCCATTCTTCACCCCCGGCCGGAGCTGTGGAAGCTTTGGGTGTGGCCTCTGAGGGGGCGCACCTCTTAGCTTCCGGTCTCTCAACCGAGGTTGTTGAGACCATCCTCCAATCTAGAGCTCCCTCTACGAGGAAACTGTACGCCTTGAAGTGGAAGCTTTTCACTTCTTGGTGCGGACGCCGCCAGCAAGACCCAGTTAACTGCCCAGTTGGCTTAGTGCTGGAGTTCCTGCAGGATAGGCTATCCGCAGGGTTAACCCACTCCACCTTGAAGGTTTACGTGGCGGCCACTGCGGCCTACCACGCCCCTCTTGGTGGTCTTTCTGTGGGTAAGAACCCCCTTGTTACACGTTTCCTCCGCGGTGCACTGAGGCTGAGGCCTCCGGTACGTCCCCGTGTCCCTACTTGGGACCTATCCGTGGTGTTAGAGGCTCTCTGCAGGCCTCCCTTCGAGCCTGTTGAGGAAATTTCTGACAGATTTCTCTCTATAAAAACTGTCCTTCTTCTTGCCCTTTCCTCCCTGAAGAGAGTTGGGGATCTCCAGGCCCTCTCTGTGGCCCCTTCCTTCCTGGATTTCGCTCCAGGCCTTTCTGAAGCCTTCCTTTACCCTCGTCCGGGTTATGTCCCTAAAGTCCCCTCCTCGACACCACGGCCTGTCGTACTTCAGGCCTTTTGTCCTCCTCCCTTTCGGGACTCTGACCAGCAGAAGCTTAACTGTATGTGTCCGGTGCGAGCACTGGACACATACGTCCACAGAGCTGCCAGGTGGAGGAAGTCAGACCAACTGTTTGTCTGTTATGGCCCCCCAAAAAGGGGCCTCCCTGCTTCTAAACAAACTCTAAGCCGCTGGATAGTGGACGCTATTTGTTCTGCTTATGAGGCCTCTGACCTTCCTTCGCCTTTAGGGGTCAGAGCTCACTCTACCCGGAGCATGGCTGCCTCCAAAGCTTTTCTTGCTGGTGTTCCCATGCAAGATATTTGTAACGCTGCGGGGTGGTCCACACCCTTGACCTTTGTGAGGTTTTATGACCTTGACCTGTGGGTCTCGCCTGGTTCCTCTGTCCTTCGTCCTAGCTCTTCCTAGGCAGGGACTGGGGTCTGGCGGCGTGGGCATCTCGTTCCCAAAGCGTTTCGACGCGGCTCAAGTTCCTGAAGGGGAACGTCTCAGGTTACGTATGTAACCCTGGTTCCCCGAAGGGAAAGAGATGCCGCATCTCGTGGCCATCCTCCTGCGTCCCTGCGAGCGCTGCTTCTCTCCTGGAAGCTGACGCTCGTTCTGGTGCACGTGCTTTTATGCTTCCTGGTCGTTGACGTCACCCGCCTATGACGTCTCGCTCTTCCATTGGTTTGATTGCACACGTGATTCAGAGCGCGGTCACGCTGAAGGCGTTCCTAAAGCGTTTCGACGCGGCGTCTCGTTCCCTTCGGGGAACCAGGGCTACATACGTAACCTGAGACGTTTTTGCATAGCATGTGCTAGATGTGGTCAAAACCAAACCAAAACATTTTATATTGTTTTCTGTATCGATATTAATAATCATTATTACAATATAAAGAGCAATAATCTACAATAATGGTTTTTGTCATAATATTGCAGCCCTATGAGCTCCTGTTTTTTTTTTTTACATTTATAATTTAGACACTATTTTAAACAGCCTATTGTTTTTGACAACAGTTTAAAATATTGATTAAAGCAACTGGATTAATTTAAGTATTTGACATTAAAGTCAGCATAGAATGGTTTCTATAATAATAAGGTGATTTTAAAAAATACCCCTGGAAATCAGTTCCAGGGAGCAAATATTGCCCTTTAATGGTAAAGTTCATTTCTGACCCTGTTAGGAATGCACAAATATTTCATTCTGGCGATATCCAGTAAATGATAGATATTTTACTATTTTGAATGAATGAATAAATGAATGAATGAACATAGATAAAAAAATAAGTAAGAAAAAATTAAATAATTTATTTTAAATAGCGTGAATTAAGGCTTTACAACATTATAATGTAGAATATGACAATAGATATTCATTTTGAGATTTGCTAAATATTACATTTAACAGTGCAAACAAATAATTGGTATTAATAAATAATTCAGATCATTTTAGGTGAGCACTGTAAATGTAAAAAAGGAAATAAGTGTTAACAATTAAATATCCAGTATCAACTAATATTAAAAAAAAGGTAACACTTTATTTTAAGGTGTCATAATACAGAGTAATTACCTAATTAAGTACTTAGTGGTAGCCGTTGTACTTAGATGAAACAAAATGTACTTGCCATGTAACTAAGTTAAGGAACAGCCTGTAATTACAGTTTGTAATTATGTAGATGTAATAGGCAGCCACTATTACACATATGTAATATGTAACAGACAAAGTCTGTTAACAAAAAGACTGTTGCACAATTATACAACGTAATTAAAAATGTGAGTACACTCTTAAAAATAAAGGTGCTTCACGATGCCATAGAAGAACCTTTTTTGTCTAAATGGTTCCATAAAGAACCTTTAACATCTGAAGAACCTTTCTGTTTCACAAAAGGCTCTTTGTGGTGAAAGAAGGTTCCTCAGATTATAAAAAGGTAAGAAAGAAAACTTTTAATATTGTCATATATAGGATGCATCAACTATAACCATTTTATCATTGCGTAAAAAATTTCTACCCGAAACCAACATTAAGCAAATGTAAGATAAAAATGCATTTGCTAAAGCATACATTTTAGCTTACATCGGTAAGACTTTGAGCTCTTTTATCGCTCCTTATTACAAGTGCACTGCTGTACCAGGTGAGCTAAAAAGCAAGTTTACAATGCAAGAAAAGCCATATGTATGGATCTGAAAACACATTATTCTGTGTACGTTTCCCATCAGATAGTCTACAAATCATACGCCAAAAACTGCATTGTAAAAGTGTTTTGAGGTCATGAATTAGTAACATATTATTGTGCAAGGAACTGTGCAAAAGTTAGTCTTAATTAATAATCTTACTCTATAATGATAATTTATGAGAAAAACAATAAAATAAGTGCTTTACTGCCACTAGTGTTCATTTCAGCTGGAAAAGGCAATGATTTATATGTATATGTGTGTTTTGGAAAGCAAAAATGTAGGTTGAAGCACAATGAACCCATGTTAAAAATAATAATATATATCTGATTCTGAGCACTGCTGTATTTGAGGTTTAAAGTTGATGTGACACGCACTACACAGTAAGAATTTGGACGTGAGGCCTAATTTCACCCTTTACTTTCTGGTGCAAATAAGCATACAATGCCATATCACCTTCTATCTCTCTCTCTCTTTCTATCTTTCAAGGAAACATAGATATGCCATTGCTAATTGGAGAAGTGAATCAACACCCTAAGGGCCAGATCGTATTGTTTACTGCATAGTTAAAGGCTCTGCCAAATCATACCAAGCCTGCCTGCCGTGTTATGGCTTTTTAGATGAGCAAAAGTGCAAAGTCCCGTTGAGACATGTTTATACCACTGCAGATCTGCTCTGCTGATGGCCCTCATTAGCCTGTTTGATTGGAGGCATTGAGAGAAAGCCATTAGGCCTAAGCATGATACATTTTGTAACGGGCATCCAGGCACAGCCAGTCCTTTAATTGCTTATGCTTTAAATGTTCTGTATATGACAGACCTTAAGATCGTTAACAAAATTAAATCCTGTACAGTCATAGCATGCACTGAAGTAGTTTGACCTTTCATTGTGTCTGTTTTGTAGGTACACAGGTATGTAGAATAAATACATTCCTAAACATACTACTGTACATCTGCCCAGGGAGGTCTACAATATCTAAGCAATCCATTAGCATTCCCATTCATCCCAATGGGATGCAGGACGGAAGTGCGTGATTTAAAATCAGACACCTTTGCTCTTGGGAACTCAGTTCTGGACACATCTGTTTTTGAGTCAATCACTTGAGCCATAAATGTCTTGTGACTAATTACTATGGAGCCAATTTTACAGTTTTAAGAGCAGTCCAAAATAATTTACCATTCATAAAGACATCTAATGTAATATAATGTAAGGAAAACATTGTGATTTATGTTACTTCTGTTTTTTCAGAATGCACAGATACTCTGAATGGCTGTCAGTGGTGTATTAGCAATACCAACACTTTGGGTGCAAGCGTGATCTCCAGTCAAAGTAAGTATCATGCGTTTGTTTTCCAAATTGCATTTCTAAAAGAGCTTCTCGGCACTCTTTAAGGCTAATGTTGCTAAAGCTCCCATTGTCTTGGCCTGTTTTCACTGATGCTGTCTTAACATGCTTCCAGAATGATTGTAAATACGAATGTGGTACTTAAAAATTGTACATGAAAGCAATGTGAAGTTGAACGCTTGAATTTGTCAAGCTCATAATCACAAGTGGGAGTTATGAAGTTTTTGATAGCACATGATGACACCAAAAGACCAACTATGACATTATTTTAATCGCGCCATGCTCCCAGTCTGTGTAATTCATAAACGCGCATTTATTATGTACAGTACAATCAAATAACTGACTTTTAAATCGATTCTGGTTTGAACATAGAAGGCTAAACACCGCTACTGAGACTTCTGACATTTTTAGCGCGTGAGATTGTCCTGTTTTGTTTTTGCCGGCTCTTGAAGCTCCGCCCTCTTCTGAAAAGGGAGTCGGGAGCACCAGCTCATTTGCATTTAAAGGGACAAACACAAAAACAGTGCGTTTTGGCTCATATCCTAAAAGTGGTGATTTTAACAAGGTATAAAAATGATCTTTTGGGTATTTTGAGCTAAAATTTCACTCTAGGGACATCAGAGACTTATTTTACATCTTGTAAAAAGGGGCATAATAGGTCCCCTTTAAATCTTATGGGACAGTTCATGTAAACAGTAAAATACAGTGAAATATGCAGTTTTTGGAAGTGGAAAAGGACAAATCATCTTAAAATTTAGAGTGATAAACCATAAATTAACATTCTCAGAATCTTGCTCACTTAAGTTTAAATGCAGCTTCAAAGGGTTCTAAGGCTTACCTAGCTAAACGATCAGTTATTGACAATTTATATACTTTTTAACCTTAAAGACACGTCTTGTGTAACTCTGCGTAAACTCTTCCGGTTCAATATAGTTAGGGTGTGTCGAAAAACTCCCATCTCATTTTCTCCTCCAACTTCAAAATCATCCTACATTGCTGTTTTACCTTTTTGTAAAGGCCGTTTGACCTTCTTTGCATGTTCACTTTGTAAACATTGGGTTGGTACTTCTGCAGCGATTTAGGACAGTTGTGAATTTGGAGGAGAAAATGAGATGGGAGTTTTTCAACATTATCGGAACACAAATTAAGATATTTTTGATGAAAACCAAGAGCTTTCTGACCCTGCATAGACAGCAGCACAAGGCCACCAACACATCAAAATAAATGCACAACAAAAGATTATTAAATTGTATATTATCTGCAAGAATTTTTAAAATAATGTATAATTGTTGAAGTGCACAATATAAAGGCATGTTCAATAAAATTCATAAGGGTATTCAGCTGAGATACTACTGTTTGCTACTACTGTGTAGCAGGAAGGAATACATATCAAAATCCAAGGTCTTTTCCATTTTATAGAAAATTCCTGAACATTAATAGATGTGAATAGCAAAATAGCACAAACCTTAGGGTGAAGGAATGCCTGGCTCTCCATGTGGTAGGAAAAGCCAGTGACTCAGAGCAGTGTGACCGTATGTGCGAATAACAAGGCTGAGTGAAAGAGGGAGCGACAGACCCTCAAGGTTTCGCTTGCCCGACCAGATCATTTCCTCACCCCCAACACTGACATACACAGTCTGTCCTAATCATTTCTGTCCTTTCCTCCACACTTCACTACTCAGCCCCTCCTGAGACACACAGGCAAACCAAACAAACCCTGAGGGCCAAGACAAAGTCATGAGAACGAACCAGACAGAAAGACTGGCTACGCAGTGAACCGTGATCTACACCTGGGAAAGAAATTCCTTTAAGCTTTACCTCTAATGTTGGCTTGAAGAGACTAGAGAGAAAAGTGGGAATTGACAGTGGGCAGTGTGTATGAGAATATATGCCTGTCTGTTTAATCTGAGGCCAGGTTGGCAGACACATTACCTGTGTTAACTTGTAAAGCTTAACATAATCTAAAACAAATCTTAAAAAAAAAAAAAACTGCATATGTGTTTTTATTAAAGGGATAGTTCACCCTCATGTCAATTCAACCCCGTACGACCTTTGTTCATCTTCAGAACACAAATTAAGATATTTTTGATGAAATCCAATAGCTTTTTGACCCTCTATTGACAGCAATGCAACTACCATGTTCAAAGCCCAGAACGGTAGTAAGGAAATTGTTAAAATAGTCCATGTGACATCAACCTATGAGAATACTTTTTTTGGCACAAAGAAAACAAAAATACGACTTCATTCAACAATTTGAACATCTTATTTCTATTGATCACATTACGCCACTCTTTCTTTTATTCTCTCTAAACGAGTCTGCTGTTTCCTGGTTTGTCACTCGTATGAAAATAGTGGTACTGTAACGTGAAAGCTCTGCATGTCCTGCATGTGGAACAAGGAAATGATTCCACAGTGTCAAGGTTTTGATATTTCCATATAACCTATGTGGTAAAAGGCACACCATGTTGCCCAGAGAGGAGCTGGTCATCACGTGTTCACATATGTCATCTTTATATGCGTGACCAAGTGTGTGCAAATGTGAGTGTGTAAGAGTTAAAGATGAGGAAATGTTACCTGTCAGTTCTTACAAGGCCTGGCTGACAATGCAGATGACAGCTGTTGATAACTAATGTGTCCTGATTATGTCCACACATACAAGAGTACAGTACATACTCTATACTAAATGTCACGCCTTTCTTTTTCCCGCTCAAGCCTTGTGCACTTCCTGTTCTAACCTGTTGTGGTTAACAGCTCACCTGTAATTACCTACCGATTGGTGTCGCCTGCTGAGAAACCGCTTGAAAGCCGAGGCACACCCAGAATGTGTCTGAAACCGAAGGCAGCTGCCTTGTTTGTTAGTCAGAACATTCTGACTAAAACTATCCGACAGTGTTTTAGCTTAAAGGCACCTTTAGAAGTTTCCGACCACTTTTCAGCATAGGCAGCATAACATTATGTCTGATGATCTACAACAAATTCAAGTGAGCTTTAGTCATAACCAAGCAAATATTTAATGACTTTAATGCATGTTTCTTGGTAAAAAATAAAGGATAGATATTGATTAACCAATTTACTGCTTTGAACCAAAGATGCCATTTTTATTCTTTCAGCAAACTGGGGACTGAGACAGCGACAAGACAAGAAGGTTGTAGTTCAAACAGTAGAGAATTACCAAGCAATGGCAAGGTCATTGGTTTGATTTTGAGGTAATGTGTGAATACAGTGCTATGGATTGCTTTCTTATCAGTTGTGCATGTTAGTGAAATTGGAAACACTTTACAATAAAGGTACATGAATACTCCTGTACTAATACCTCAATTAATACTTCAACATGATTTAATGATTTGTGAAGACATCAATCAATCAAGAGCTATCCTTATTCATGCACACACACACAAAAGTAAAGGGTCATTAATTACTCACCCTCATGTCATTCCAAACATGTAAGACCTTTGTTTATCTTCACAACACAAATTAAGATATTTTTGATGAAATCCGAGAGCTTTTTGACCCTGCATAGACAGCAACACAACTGACACATTCAAGACCCAGAAAGGTAGTAAGGACAACATTAAAATAGCACAAATTGCACAAAGCAATAGGGGTGGGACTCTTTCTGTACCTCATGATTCGATTCAATTCGATTGGATTAAAATTTGATTCACGATTTTTTGATTTTCAATCACGATTCACAATTTTATTTTCACATTTTTTGTGCACACTGGACATCAAACGCACCAGTATTTTAATACAAAAACACACCAGTCTATAATATGGATAATCCTGACTCTAGAAATCAGTGGTTCCTATTAACTATTAACTTCCTAATAAATCAAAAATGTCTTACACTTCCTGTTAGGGATGTGTCCAAATCAAATCATACCATGTTCATGAACATGTTCCTTTCTGCAGAAAGAAAATGACATGTATTACGAAAACCCCTAAATATGGTGGGAGGTAGGAGGAAAAAAATATCTTTTAATGCTTTCTCTTGCAATTATATTGCTGGGTAATTACGCTGTATATAAATTGTGGGCATCAGGGAGACATTATTAAAATGCAGGGCATTGAAATCACTTTTGAATGCGCGTTTGCGTTTTACTTTCACTTTCAAGATTTGCGATCACATGGAGCGATAGTAGGCCTACTTACCACATATTTTACAAGATTAGATGTTTGTCAGAGGTGCTCAGTATCTGCAAATCATTCACCATCGTCTTATCAGTCATCTCTCCTTACTCTGTTTATGTGGTAAGTAATATATATGTGACAGTCATAAGTGTCAATTTTTTGAAAATGAGCTTTATACAGTAATCTGAAAGCTGAAGAAATAAGCTTTCCATTTATGTATGGTTTGTTAGGATAGGGCAACATTTGGCTGAGCTACAGCTATTTGTATATCTGGAATCAGAGGGTGCCTTTAAAGTTGTCCAAATGTTCTTTAAAGTTCTTAGCAATGCATATTACTAATCAAAAATTAAGTTTTGATATATTTACAGTAGGAAATTAACAAAATATCTTTATGGAACATGATCTTTACTTAATATCCTAATAATTTTTGGCATAAAAGACAGATTGATCATTTTGACCCATACAATGTTTTTTTGGCTATTGCTACAAATATACCCGTGCTACTTATTACTAGTTTTGTGGTCCAGGGTCACATATATTATGTACTCTAATGTAACAGGCTATTGCTAGCAAGCGGCTAACCATGTCCGTCTAGTGGCTCCGTAGAATGCGTTGTTCGTTTTCCTTGCCTTTTTGAAAACGCTATTGGGCTATCACTATTTGGGCACATCCCTACTTCCCATAATAACAAAAGATCAATAACTAACATAATATTTTTCCAAACACAAAATGGGGCAGGATGTATTTGTGTTTCCCCCTCCATTGCTGTTGCTGTTTTGTTCCAGCAACATCATGCTAAATAGAACATTGATTTTTGAAATTTTAAGAATTGATGAGACTCACTAGAAGACTGAATCACGATTTATATATCTGAAACGTTTTTTTCCCCCACCCCTACAAAGTGAACAAAAATACGTCAGAACGGGTCAGAAAGCTCTCGGATTTCATCAAAAATATCTTAATTTGTGTTCTGAAGATGAACAAAGGTCTTACGTGTTTGGAACAACATGAGGGTGAGAAATTAATGACAGACTTTTTATTTTTGGGTGAACTACCACTTTAATAGTGAGATCTATTGCTGAATATACTACGTGTGTTCATACTTGTTTTAGATTGAGCTCGATACCAGGTAATTTTAATGCTTCTCGGTAAAGTGATAACATGTCGCTTTAGGGCAGTATGTGTAATGTTCCGCACCAATTCCACAATTCACATCAACAAATTTTGATTGATGGCAAGTCAACAAGTAAAGCGCCAGGGGGTTCAAAACACATGAACATCAATACTTAATATCATCCTCATAAAGATCTCTCTGTGATATTCACGGCATGCAAACCTCAAAATTCCATTTAAGACAGGATTCGTTAGTTGTCATATTCAATTATGCAAATACAAATTAAGACAGGATGAATTATTGATTTCACACACACTGATCAAGGATTAAAGGGTTATATCAGACATGCTTTAGAGGTAGAGATGAATGATGGAGGTCAGGGAAAGACGAACATCTTAGAGTTTGGTTCAGGTGTCCCAAAAGGTCTCTCTGGTCCACTGCTGTCTCACTGCGTTGGCAAAAAAGCCCAGAAGCGTAAACATTGGAGTCCGATTCTTGCCAGCAGTCTGATGGATTCCTGGAAAGTTTCACTGCTGAGCACCAGATACTAAAAATATACCTGCGTTTGACAAACGGGAGAGGACGCGGCCCGCTGCGTGGTGTGTCTGAATGGTTTGGCACAATGGGTGTGCATTTACAGGAAACCTGTTGACATCACTGTGAGAAAAACTTTGATGTTTGTAGATTATAACTCATATGACTTCTAATGAGATTAAAAAAGATCTTAATCTCAAAGGATGTTAGCATGTGATTGTGGTGATTATGTTTGTCTATGTACAGTATGCCTTGGTATGTGTTTTTGTAAATGCTGTGCGTAAACACCAGGATCAGACCCCAGGAATAGTGTGGGAATATGTTTTGCCACATGCAGTGCTCCCATAGAGGGTCTCAGGTTCCTCTAGCCTCTCCTTCCATCTCCCGATCTTCTCGTCTGGAACTCTTCCCAGAAACTTTGGCCTGGGGAAAAGACTGAGACCTCTCTCCCACACACAAACTCAGATCCGGCCTTTAGCGCTCTGCCAAATATGGGTGCTCTGTACACTCACGCAGCTACTAAATTTAGCTTGATATTCACATGACGTGTCATTTAGAATAATATTAGTGGCACACATGCCTTGAAGCAGGTCATTGTCTCTGTGATTGGCTGGCAGAGAATGGGAGTGCATGGGAGTGGGCTGCATGTGGGCTGGTTTGTGACTGTATTCCTGAGTGATTTTGCCTAGCATCAAAAATCTCTCTTTTGTGAATTTGAAACAAAGAAAGTTAAAATGAAGTTTGGCAAACTGCAAGTGACGTGTCCATCCTACTACATTTTGGATTTTTTCACCCAAACATGAAAATTGCGTCATTAATTACTCACCCTCATGTTGTTCCAATCCCATAAGACTTTTGTTAATCATAATAAAACAAATTAAGATATTTTTGATGAAATCCAAGAGCTTTCTGGCCCTGCATAAACAGCAACGCAACTACCACGTTCAAGGCCCCATTGTTAAAGGGGTCATTGGATGCTAAGTTCACTTTTACATGTTGTTTGAACATTAATGTGTGTTGGCAGTGTATGTACATATCTATCCTATAATTATAACAATCCATGCAGTGGTTTTTAATTAATCTGTAATTAATCCTTTTTCAAATCGAGCCATTCTCAGATGCCTGTCGTTGTGGCGTCACACAGACAGAGGCCACTCCCACCATAGTTGATTGACATGAGCGCCTTACCTAAGATCAGTTGTAACAGTCCAACCTCCATGTTTTGATGCTGGAGCAGGGATGTAAGTTTGACAAGAATTGAGCGATTGAGGTGTTGTGTTGTTGGATGTAATAATGAACGTAATGGTCATCATTTACTCCCGACATCTGAGCTGCTGAAGATGCGGTGGATTATGTTTGTGAAGGGATCTACATATATCTGTCTATGTTCGCGCGAATCATTCGTGATCCAGCTTCACTTACAGCAGAAGTGAGTATAAGCGGTTTTTGTTTATGAATCTTTGCGATCGCCTTTCCTAATAATGTGCTAGTTAGCAAGTTTAACGGCTAAACGCAGCTAAATGCGGCTAAAGTAAACAGGCTCGTCACTCTACAGAGAGAAGAGAGGGGCGGGGTGAGCAGAGCTCATTTGCCTTTAAAGCAGCCTCGACCAGAATGGGATGATTTTTGCAGAGCTGATTTTGGCAAGGTAGAAAGGGTGCTGTTTTACACCATTAAGAATTTTTAAACAAAATATATTATAGACTTTTCATTAAGATCCTAAAGAATCATATCAACTTGTGGAAAATGGGCGTCTTATGACCCCTTTAAAATAGTCCATGTGACATCAGTGGTCCAACTTTAATTTTATAAAACTACAAGAATACTTTTTGTGCACAAAGAAAACTAAAACAACAACTTTATTCAATATTTTCTTCTCTTCCGTATCAGTCTTTGCCTTGCGTTCACAAGCATGATTTCAATAGCATGTAGCATTTAATAGCACGTTGCTAAGCTAATGACCTGATACTCCAATGATAATAAAAATGCATGTTACACATGCTAGAACATGCTAGTATTTTATTTGTATTGCATGTACACTACCATTCCAAAAGTTACGATTTTGGCATTTTAAAAACCCTGCATGCTGGGTAAAAACATTTAAGCCAACCAGCTAGGTCAAAAAACCCAGCATGTGATCTGTCCATTATTTACCCAGCACTGGGTTGTTTTTAACCCAGCATTTTTTAGAGTGTAGGGACCAGTTCTCACTGTTAACTACTTGCTTATTAGCATGCATATTACTAGCATATTGACTGTTTCAGTACTTATAAAGCACACATCTTTAATACTACCCAATAACTAAACTTAACAACTACCTTACTAACTATTAATAATCAGTAATGAGGAGTTTATTGCAGAAAGATTCACAGTTAAATTGTTAGTTAATAGTGAGAACTGGACCTTAAAATAAAGTGTGACCAAGGTTTGGTTTGGTTTTGTTTTGAAAAAAAAAAAGTCTCCTATGCTCACAAAGGCTGCATTTATTTGATCACTGCAAATATGCAGTGAACCAGTATTGTGAAATATTATTACAATTAAAAATAACTGATTTTGATATATTTTAAAATGTAAATTATGTCAAAGCTGAATTTTCAGCAGTTTTTATGCTGCATTTGCCAAGAATATATACTATTCTGCCTTAAAATATTTGTCTTAAAATATATGTCTCTCTGATGCCTTAAAATGGGTTAATATATCTCCATATATCTCCAAATACCAACATGTCTCTACACATTTAATTTCCGAGCCAAAACAAACTCAACACAATCCAGGAATGCTGCTTTAATGTATGTACAGAAATCCATGAGGATTCTACAGCGTGGAAACAAAAGGGATACTCCCTATTTCCCTCAGGTCATTTTGCAGCAGTACAAGAAACAGAACGCCAGACCAGGGTCTCACCGGCAGCTGTGCTTCCATTTATACCATTCCAATGGCCAGAGGACCTGCCACAAAGTAATCAGGGAGTCCCATATCTTCCCCCACACGGTCTTACCCCATAGGCAGATCTCATCTCTTCCTCCCCCACCATAGTGAAGCTCCACTCAGAACTACCATTGAACTACCCAATGCCATGGACATCAGCTTCACTACTGTCTGGTGAACAAAGCATGTTTACCACCAGAAAGTGAGCATGTAAGAGAGTTGCTTGAGTGTTCTGAGAATCATTAAAGGAAAAGCTACAAAAGACACAGTCATTCGCAAAACTGCTTCTTTATAGAGATCAATAATATAGAGGAAAAGCTCTTCCATTTTTGAAATGGAAAAGAATGGATTTAAGTTCTTGGAGTGTGGAAGGAGAACAAAATACAATTGTGTGTGATTTATGATGAAGGCAAAAGCAATATGGCATCCTGAGCAATTTGAAATGATGATTATAGTGTATAAGTGTAGTTCAATATAGGAAACTGCCCAGAGAGATTATTGTACCGCTTCTTTTTCCACAAAATGGAGCTTAGCTATTCTATACATTGTAATACAAAACCCCTCCACAGCTCATCCAGGAGTATTATAAAGCCGCATGCCCAGTGCTGCTTTCTCAGACCCAACCTTTGTTCCTTCAATATGAAGCTAATAATGCTCCACATGGCAGGCAGCATATGTAGGGCATTAATATTTAAGGCCAGAGGCTGAGAGGGCAGGAATGAGAGCAGCCTTTTATGACCAGAGACAACATTATGTATTAATGACTATCTTAATAGCCAAACACCTCATATGACTGAAACCACATAATGCCTGTGCAGGTTATATCTCCAGCAGCAGTTAAACAGACTATCAAAGTCAGCTGTGGCACTGATATTAACACTAATAATACATGAAAGTCAATGTGCTCGTTTTTCAAATGATTTGCTTGAACTGACAGAGAATAATATGAAGGGTTATGAGCCACATTATTTTAATTCATCAATTAGTTGAAGTGACTGTGTACAGTCTACATGCTCACCAAACCCATTAGATTTCCATTTGCACAACGACCTGCCAACATTCAGTTCATTATACTGCACTGCCAAATATCTGGTGAAGGATACTTATTAGTGGTGCTTGCTAAGGCAAATATTGCTGTTTCTATCACTCATATAAAGGATTAGAAATATGAATCCTTTTATGCCCTTGGCATAAAAATGGCACTATACTGCAGTTCGGGTTCACAGATCTGATTGGTTGAGCTGCCTTCTATGAATGCTGATATAACAATCTAACAGCAGGTTGCATTATTATGCCAGCTGAAAAGTTTGTAAGTGATTCATTTGAACCAAATGATTTGTTCAAAGATTTTGATTTATTCAACAGCAGAACAATAGACTGTTTTTGTGAATGAATCACTGAATCACTGAATCTGCTCATTTCTAAATGCTCCAGTGAATGCTAACGGGCTGTTTAAATGTAAAGCAGTAAGCTTATTGGCTGCGTATGCAACATGAACAAATTAGCTTGTGCCAAGTAGTTTAACACTGTGAATATCATCAGTTTGCACTGACGACCCATCAGCCTGTGCCATCTAGAATTTAATAAGAGAATTTGGGATTTGTACAAACACATAATTCACGAACAAAACAAGTGGCTGGCTGCATCTGAAATCGCATATTTCTATACTCTGTAGTAGGCATAAATATAGTATGTGAAAAAGTATTGTGGTCCAATTCTCAGTCTTCATATAACAGTAGGTAAAAAGCACTGGAATTACTTACTACATCCAGTGGACACTTTACTATCCCATTAGGCCATGGTAGTGAATTGGTGAATAGCAGTGAAGCAACACTGCTAGGTCACATGTCAATGACAACTTGACAAATGTAGCATGTCTGGAATACTTTCTTGCTACACACAATGCAACAGATGTACATTGGGGGAAAATTATTTGATCCCCTGTTGATTTTGTATGTTTGCCCACTGACAAGGAAATAATCAGTCTATAATTTTAATAGGTTTATTTGAACAGTGAGAGACAGAATAACAACAAAAAAGAGACCCGAGGTGTGTAATAGTGCAAGTATATTTTTCTGCGCAAAAATATGTAAATATCTGATGATTAAATACATGCAATTCACCTTTATTCCTCTGTTCGATAGACAATAATGATGTGACGCTTAACTTGTAATTATCGCAGACATAAAACAAAATATCATCATCTAAAATTGAATGGGTTTGAATGGCTTTACTGCAGAGCAATTACTGTATGCAATAAAATATAAATGTCATTGTTATTTGATGGTGGATGTGGTGAATAAGCTGCCAGCGATCAAACTATTGATTATGAAATCAGTGAAAACAACAGTTTTGTGAATATGGTTGAGATCACGGATATGAGCCCGATGTAGAAAGCACTGTGGAAGTGCGCTCTGATGGTGACGGCGATTGTACAATCATCTGCTGAAATTGAACCCTTCTAAGTTTCAAAAGGTAACGAAACATGCTTTATTTTATTCTTCTGTAATTGTTCTTTTTGTTGGAGTTGGAGATCCATCCGTGCTGGATATATATGTCTGGGTCGCTAAAGACCCAGATATGTAATAATGATTGGCAAAATAGTCATGCATTTAAGAGTTAATGAGTGAAATAAGTATGTGACCCCTTCGCAAAACATGACTTAGTACTTGGTGGCAAAACCCTTGTTGGTAATCACAGAGGTCAGACGTTTCTTGTAGTTTCTCTCCAAGTCATTAAGGTTTCAAGGCTGACTTTGGCAACTCAAACCTTCAGCTCCCTCCACAGATTTTCTATGGGATTAAGATCTGGAGACTGGCTAGACCTTGTCCTGTTCCCTTAGCAGCAAAACACCCCCAAAGCATAATGTTTCCACCTCCATGTTTGACGGTTTGGATAGTGGTCTTGGGGTCATAGCAGCATTCCTCCTCCTCCAAACACGGCAAGCTGAGCTGATGCCAGAGAGCTCGAATTTAGTCTCATCTAACCACAACACTTTCACCCAGTTCTCCTCTGAATCATTCAGATGTTCAGTGGCACACTTCAGACGGGCATGTACATGTGCTTTCTTGAGCAGGGGGACCTGCTGCAGGATTTCAGTCCTTCATGGTGTAGTGTGTTACCAATTGTTTTCTTGGTGATTATGGTCCCAGCTGCCTTGAGATCATTGACAAGATCCTCCACCCCATGTAGTTCTGGGCTGATTCCTCACCGTTCTCATGATCGTTGAAACTCCACGAGGTGAGATCTTGCATGGAGCCCCAGACCGAGGGAGACTGACAGTTATTTCGTGTTTCTTCCATTTGCGAATAATTGCACCAACTGTTGTCACCTTCTCACCAAGCTGCTTGGTGATGGTCTTGTGGCCCATTCCAGCCTTGTGTAGGTCTACAATCTTGTCCCTGACATCCTTGGACAGCTTTATGGTCTTGGCCATGGTGGAGAGTTTGGAATCTGATTGATTAATTGCTTCCTTAAAGTTAGAGGGTGCTCCTAATCTCAGCTTGGTACCTGTATAAAAGACACCTGGGAGCCAGAAATCTTGCTGATTGATAGGGGATCAAACACTTATTTCACTCATTAAAGTGCAAATCAGTTTATAACTTTTTTGAAATGCATTTTTCTGGATTTTTTTGTTGTTATTCTACCTCTCACTGTTAAAATATACCTATCATTAAAATTATAGACTTGCTCAAGGTATTTGCTTAAAACGACTGAATCCTTCAGGAATTAAAGTGTCTATATGAGTAATTCTCTCAACTAATTCATTCAAAAACACTGATTTTTATGAATGAGTAATTGAATCGTTAACTTTATTGTGACCCTGGACCACAAAACCAAGTCATAAGTAGCACTGGTATTTTTGTAGCAATAGACAACAATACATAGTATGGGTCAAAATTATACAATTTTCTTTTATGCCAAAAATCATTCGGATATTAAGCAAAGATCATGTTCAATGATGATATTTTGTAAACTTCCCACTGTAATCAAAACTACAAACAAAGCTTAACTTTTGATTAGTAATATGCATTGCTAAGAACTTCATTTGGACAACTTTAAAGGCAATTATTTTTAATTACATTGAATTACATTTTCAAATAGAAGTATCTTGGCCAAATATTGTCCTAACAAACCATGTTGATCAATGGAAAGCTTATTTATTCAGCTTTCAGATGATATACAAATCTCAATTTCAAAAAAATGACCCTTATGACTGGTTTTGTGGTCCACGGTCACAATTTCAATGAATCCTTTAGGAATGAAACAAGTGTATATTTATATGAGTAATTCTCTCAACAAATTCATTCAAAAATTCATTTTTATGAATGAGTAATTGAATCATTTACTTAATTGTTCTGTTCAAAAACACAGAATCCTTCAGGAAAGAAACAAGTGTCTGTCTATGTGAGTAATTCGCTTGACCAACTTATTAAAAAACACAGATACATTTTTATGCATGAGTAATTGAATCATTTACTTAATTGTTTTGTTCAAAAACACTGAATCATACTCAAACTCAATCATCAGGATGTAGTAATCTGCAATGCTACAGACATGAAGGAGACCTTCAATGACTCAGCTTGTTGAGGTTAGGCAACTATTTTCTTAACAACCACACTTATGGATTACGCTTAGGGGGTGATAAATGAGTATATTAATCAAATATAAAACAAATCCTAAGATAATAATTTTTTTTATAATAATAATTTACAATAACGTAAATCCTCCTCAAATTTCATAGCCTAACCTGTGGCAGCACAGAAAAATAATGATATACTGAAATTATGCATTTCATAATCCATAATTCATGTTCTGTAATGCATACTGCATAAAAGAGGGAGAGAGAAGAGAGACCGCGTATTGTGTGATATATAGCACAGCATGCTGAGTTAGGTGACAGAAGGCCCCATGTCTTTAACCAGCGGCATTTCAGGTGATTCATCCATACATTAATTAACAACCCATTCATTTCGTTTAATAACTCATAATGCATAATTTAGCCCTGTTCTTCCTCTATCATATTACTGTGTCTAGTCATCTTCTTCCTGTTCGTTCAAGCTCACACACAAAATACATTCAGAGCCTTGATTTGTTGCCCCATAAATGGCTGACTATAGTGATGTGAGATTTGTTACAGGAATGCGGCTCCTCTTTAAGAGGCAGAAATATCCTCACTTGACCTCAGCGAGATGAAAAAAAAAAAAAAGATCCAGAAAAAGCTGAAATGAAGAGGACTTGTGTCTGTTAGAAATATATAATTACATCCTAAGCGCTCTCACATTTCTGCCATCTTGGCAAAGCATCTGCAGAAAACCAAGACAGACTGTGAGGGATTGTTGTTGTTGTTTCTGAGGGTTTGTCGCAGTCCTGATCTGTGTGTCTTTTTCATTTATTAGTTTAATCCACAGCAATCCAGCTCTAAGATCTCACTGCGCCCCGCAAGACCAGTTAGTGCCCACAGCGAGGGCACAGTAGTCATTGCCCAGGCCGAAGGGGGCAATTACACCAAACCAGCAGTGCCACTGTCTGACAGACTACCCACAAATATGAGCCGCCAAAACACTGTACCATCATGTTTCTCTGTATATGTTTTCTCTGTACCTATTTTTGAGGAATGAACCTAAATACACTCTGAAAAGTGATACCCATCATTTTTTCCATCTATTTTTACACCAAAAACAGTATTCATGGTTTATTTGGCAAATCTGTGATATCAAATAAGCATGTGTTTATGTGTGTATGTCTGCTAAACATGGCCACTGTCTACAAGCATGTCCAGACATTTACTTTCTTACTTCACTGGCTAAAAATGCCATTGTTCCGAAACATTTTTTTCGTAGTGTCCTGAAATGTTTATCCCCACAAATGCAGTAATGAAAGGGTGGGGCTGTGGATGATTTCAGAGTTTCAGAAGGACATGATATAACTTGTACAAATCTGATACTCATATCTGAATGATGAATTCACTTATGTTTAGTTAACAACAAGTGAAAGTACGCCTACTCGCTCTATCACATGCAAAAGCACATTTAAATAAACATCTACCCATCCATTCATCCATCTAGAATTTATAGGATTAGTTCACTTCCAGAATCAAAGATGTTTATGTCTTTCTTTCTCCAGTCGAAAAGGTTTTTGAGGAAAACATTTGGATTTTTCTCCAATATGGTGGACTTCAAAGGGGATCAACGAGATGAAGGTCCAAATTGCAGTTTCAATGCAGCTTCAGTGGGCTCTACACAATCCTAGCCGAGAAATAACGGTATTATGTAGCAAAACGTCATTCAGTCATTTTCTAAAAAAAAAAAAAACTTTTCCAATGATGACGTAATGATTACGTAATGCTCAAAGTCGCAGATGCACATCGTAGAGCTAGTGGAAGATTAGCATTTGTGGTTAAAAGCATATAAAGTTTTTTATTTTTTTAATTGACCAATCGTTTCGCTAGATAAGACCCTTATTCCTTGGCTGGGATCATGTAGAGCCCTTTGAAGCTGCATTGAAACTTAAATTTGGACCTTCAACCTGCTGATCCCCATTGAAGTCAACTATATCAATTCCTGGAATGTTTTCCTCAAAAACCTTAATTTCTTTTTGCCTGAAGAAGGAAATGCATGAACATCTTGAATGACATAGGGGTGAGTAAATTATTAGGACATTTTCATTCAGGAGTGAACTAATCCTTTAAGTTTATTTGGGATAAAAGAATTATTCATATAGAGTCATTTAGACTGTTTAAGCCTGTTAGAATCTTCTAGGATTACTTGGTTCAGTGTTATTTTAGTGTTATTCATATGCTTTTATTTGTGTAATAGGATGTAACCATGTTACCGATGGGAAAAAAAGGGCTGCTATTGTGGACACTGATCTCAATCATGACCTCACAATTGCTGAGGCAGGTTGAAAGATGCAGCCCAATATTGGCAGAACAACCGTGTCCTCAATCATTTAAACATTGGTAGGTAATGTGATTAAAGAATTTATTGTTTAAATATTTCTTTTTTGGGTTTCAGTTTTAATCATTTAGTGGAATATATGCGTAATGAGTCAAATTTAACTAATAACGCTGTATTACAGTGTGCCATATCTTTAGTATAAGTGCAAATCTTTTATTATAATTTGGATATTATAATTTGGATATTTTAAATTTCCTTAGTCTGACATTTTTTCCCCCTAATATATATATTAGGGGGAATTTTTTATTATTTTTTTTTTTTACCTTTTTTCTCTATATTTTCAGTTTTTCTTTCAAAAGAATGCTCCAGGCCATCACATGTACAGAAAAAAAAAAAAAAGTATAGGGTAGTATAGGGGAAAACGGAAGGGAGATTGGACACCTGTGCATGACCTAGGATGAACTCCATAAGGGAGAGAGGGAGAAAAGAGGGAAACGGAGGGTAGAGGAGTAATATGAGGGTGGATGGAATCCCAGGCATCATTACGGAGAGTCAGTTCCCTCTTGAGATTGCCACAGGGGCCAGTCTGACAGAACAGCACAATTAGAGCTTCAGGCCCGGTCACGTTACGCCAGCAGCAGCAACATTTAACACTGGGTGTGTTTCACAATCACCTTTTCATATTTTTACATCTTTGATCATCTCAGAGACAAATGAACGCCAGACTCTGTGTTCAGACACGCAGAATAGGTCAATCTCTTGAATGTGGCTAAACATAAAATGAAAGAGAGTAAGCATCAAATCTGCGACCACAGAAAGACCAGGGGTTTCCCAAAAGCAACTATGGTCACAAGTTCAATTGAACTAATGACCATAGTTAGCTAACCATTATTTTGGGAAATGCACCCCTGATTAGCATTCCTAGTCATATGTGACCCTGGACCACAAAACTAGTCGTAAGTGGGGTATATTTGTAGCAATAGCCAACAATACATTATTTGGGTCAAAATTATCAATTTTTCTTTTATGCCAAAAATCATTGGGATATTAAGTAAAGATCATGTTCTGTGAAGATATTTTGTACATTTTCTACAATAAATATATCAAAACTTAATTTTTGATTAGTAATATGCATTGCTAAGAACTTTGGACAACTTTGAAGGTGATTTTCCCAATATTTTGATTTTTTTACAACCTCAGATTCCAGATTTTCAAAGAGTTGTATCTCAAACAAATATTGTCCTGTCCTAACAAACCGTACATCAATGGAAAGCTTCTTTATTTAGATTTTGGATGATATATCAGATTGTATCAATTGGGTCAATGTGCAGATTTTAGAGAAAAATAAACTCCAAAACCTTGTGAGATGCCTACAGCATTGTAGGGCATAATTCCCAATGTGAGGACTGCTCAAAAATTAGGCAATTGCATGATTATCAATCTTTTTATACAGGGTTTCCCAAACTGAGGTCCAGCACCGTAGCTTAAGTTTGCGGGGCCTTGGTGCAGGTTGTGCACAAATTAAACAGTGTTTAAGCTGTTTCAAATGTTTAGGTGTTCAGGTACAGAAACCGAATAATCAAATGTAAAATAGCATTGCATAGTCCTCACTGAGTAAATTAAATATAGATTAGTTCTTGTTAAAACTACAAAAGTAATTCAGTCAAGACCAGTGAGTGATTCTTTTTTTCATGAATTAACATGAAAGACACAGACAGCAGTTAGTAAATTAGGCGCTGTCACTTTAAGACACAATGTATGGATCCAATATAATGATACAAATCTGATTTCTTTTTCAACTGTTTACATTCACTGAAGACATAACCAATAATTTTTTGAGGGTACTCACCAAAACGGGCATTTCGACATAATTTTTTATGTATTTATCTGTTTAAAATGCAAGAAGATGCAATTAGGTGTTCACAGGTTATGAGACGGCGATACTGAAAAGACATTCATTAATAATAAAACAAACACAAATTTTAATGTAAAAACAATCCAAATTAAACACTAAGAAAATTACAAAAATAAAAAAATGATTCAATATTTTATTTGGTTGCAATACCTGCATGTGAGCATTAACCGACATCAGAGAATCATTTTGTTAAATTAAATATTCAAAATTCAAAAATGTTTAAATTTTTACGTAAAATCTCAAGTGATATTGAAATATTTTAGGTCAAATGGAATGGATCCCAAGCATGCATTACAACATTCTCACTTGTTTAGTGCACTTAAAACGTACTATTTTTATTTAATATTAATGATACATATTTATTAGGTAACACTTTAGTATAGGGAAAAATTGTCATTATTAACTAGTTGCTTATTAGCATGTCTATTAATAACATATTGGCTATTTATTATGACTTATAAAGCACATATTCTGCATGACCAAATTCTACATCCCTAATCCTACCCAATACCTAAACTTAACTACCTTACTAATTACTAATAAGCAGCAAATTAGTAGTTAATTGAGGCAAAAGTACGGTGGCCGAGAAAGCTTAACGCGCTGCAACTTAAGAAAACACATGCAAACAGAAAAAAACGACAACAAATTAAGAAAACATCTTCATCAGTATGACAACACAGGCGCTGGAAATACTCGCAATGCAAACACAAATACGGAAACGTAAATATTTTTATTTATTTATATATTTATTTGCAATTAAGTTAATAACATTTCACAGTTAAGTGTGTAATTCATCAGATTAGTCTAATAATATCCAAAAGACCAATGAATCGTATGATCAGGATGTTAAAATAAACAAAAAACTCTCCTTTTAGTCACCAACAACACCTCTACTCTGACCAAAAGCCACTGAACAAATAATCAGGTTCCAGCTGGGTTCGTCACTTTTTGAGGTCCCCCTGAAACATTTCCATTGTGGTCCGTGCTATTTGCAGCACGTTTGTGTGTTTGCAGCGCGTTTCTGTGTTTGGTTGTGTTGTGAGAATTTGCAGCGCGTTTCCGTATTTGTGTTTGCGTTGCGAGGATTTGCAGCGCCTGTGTTGTCAAACTGATGATGTTTTCATAATTTGTTGTCGTTTTTTCTATTTGCATGTGTTTTCTTAAGTTGCAGCACGTTTAGCTCTCTCGGCCACCGTACATAAGTGTAACCATTTATGATTATTATTATTTTTTAGAATATCACTTTATTATCACTTCAGATCTCATTCTTAGCACATCAAACTCGAATCTAGTCAAATCTTTAGAGCTGCTCCCTACAGGTACCCAAATGGTCATGGTCTAAAAGTTAATGTTGCATTATATGCAGTGTTGGGGAGTAACTAGTTACATGTAATGGAATTACGTAATTTAATTACAAACTAAATGTAATTGTAATTAGTTACAGTTACTGAGAAAAAATATGTAATTAAATTACAGTTACTTTTGAAGAATGCCAGTGATTACAAAGGGGATTACATCTGAATTTTTTCACACACCCACCCCCACTTACAGATTCAATTGACTTCTTTTAAATTGCATTGACTGCTCTAAAACGAGACACCAATGTTTCAGGAGTTTAGGACACAGAATAGGACACGTGCTTATTCGATAACTGTTTTATTTCCTATTTGGGTTTATGCATAAACTTTAGCTTTGCGTTTGGTTAGCTAATAAAATATTAAAGCCTAATTCAATATTATGTGGACAATTTCTTAATTCTGTCATCCTGGTATTGTGGACTTGCTCTATTGTTTCATACAAACGCAGCGATTTTTGCCATTTTTGCCATTTTTGCCATTTTTTTTTTTTTGTACATTGTAATGGATTATAAGATAACTAACAAACTAGTACTACTACTTAATTATTTATGTGGTGAAATGTTGTGTAAGAAAACTGGTATGACTGCACTGTGTCCCTAAAATGTCTAGTTTGAACTTGCCATTTGCTATCAACTGATTTCTTCATTGAAGCTTTGCGTTCAAATATTTCAACTCAGATCAGTGTTTCGTGTCTAATAATTTTGCCACGAAACATCTAAATAATCTATCAAGCAGCTGTGTAAAAGTCGGATAATGTACATTCAGCCGGTTGTTATCGCAAAATAAAGATGTATATTATCCCTTAATAAGATTATATTATAATCTTAATTCAAGTGATAAAGGATTTTGAAAGTCTGACAGTGTTGAGTGCTACTGTAAGGTTAACTCTGCCTGGTTTAAATGTTTTAAAATGATTAACAGTTGAAAATATTAGAAATTTAGAAAAGTAATCAAAAAGTAATTAAAAGTAATGTTACATTACTTTAATAAAGTAATTGAAAAGTGACACTACTTATTACATTTGAAATCAAGTAACTTGTAATCTGTAACCTATATTTCCAAAGTAACCTTCTCAACACTGATTATATGCAACTAAATAATATTAAAATTTACATTGAAAGCAATTAAATTCACTTATATTCTTTTCACATAAATGTTCAAACACCTTACAAAAGTGATTTTTGCATAATATGTCTGCTTTAATAGATTAACCAGTAGAGGTTGACCGATGTATCGGTTTTGCTAATTAATCGGCACCGATAGTACATGCCGATAGTTTTTTTCGGGTTGGATCCCTTGCTGGAGCGGCTGAGAAGGTCGTCATTATACTGCAAAGTCCCTATACTCTTTGTTATACAGCACAAGAGCGGCCTCTAGTGGTGGAAATCACTAACAGCACCTGCCGTTTGTTTAGACACGTGACAGTGCGCGCTGCACAGAGCGGGACACTTCAAAGGCGGATTTAAAACATCGACAACAAAACGATGCATACAGTATACTGTAGTGCATGTTTTCATGTCATTACTAAGCGATGAATTTGTTGACTAGATGCTGCATTAGTGGAGAAAGGACAGCAGTATACTTTTGCCCGTTTGGTGATCAAATAAAGTCTTGTACGCCACTTAATTGAACGCGACGCGTGCAGTGTGTGTGATACCGGATAGCTGCGAGTTCTCCTAGACGCGGCGCTGCACTTTTACCCGTTGTGTGACTAACATATTTTTATATTTTGATTAGATAACCACAAATGTTCTAGAATAGAAGCGATATCAGTTGATTAATCGGTATCGGCCAGTGTGGTCCAACCTAGTTATCGGTATCGGTAAAATCCAATATCGGTCGACCTAAACAGTCCCACATGAGGTTTCATCTTTGTTAAGATGCTGCCATTCTATGCAGCAGCCAATGAAGGCAAGATGCTTTCTAGGTTTTGTAACTGAGCTAATGTGTATGATGTCCTACAGCTCATCTTAACGTTGATGGCTGAGTTTAGTCTTACGGTGTTTGCTTGTACAAGCTTAAGTGAAGCCATTGTTCTTAACCTTTCCTAGTCCATCTGCAGTAATGGAGTTTGGAATGACCCTCTGGGCTCCACTTTTCTTTTGACAGCTCTCAAATAGAGAGCTCAGCATGGACAGATAAAGAGATCAGTTCTGCACTACATGTATAACCTGTCACGAATAAGCAGACCTTTATGGAGCTGTTATATGGAAAACCTTCACTGGAATCTCATGTAATCCAACCATAATCCATGACAAGTCTCGTACTTGGGATATAAAGCTCTTTGTATAGAAATCATATAAGCTGGTTTATCCTGCCGTGCCTTCATCCGAGGTCAGCCGCTAAACAATGCAGCCCGTTAGAAGATTGATGTCATGATGAGCAGGAACAATGGAGCAGTGATATACTTACTGTTTTATGTAGCAGTCTGTTTTATCTAACCTGCTTGACTTCCACCTACTCAGCTAGATGCAGAAGTTGGCCCTCGTTCATTGCGGTGGCCCCATTGCATCAGTGCCGACCCACATTCACATGATCAATATAGTCCAGCTTCATACTTGCTCCACCTCTTGAATTATGAGGCATTAGGTTCATGCGGATTTTCCCGCTACGAACATGCTAAAGGTGAAATATACAGAAGAGGCCTTAGCCTTATTAGAAGTGCTGTGTGAGGAGATGAGTTAGTGTGGCCTACTAGAGGATCCTGAAATCTGGGCCAGTGTAGGATACATTACTGTAGATCCACAGATGGTTTCATCCATATTTACCTCAACCTCAGTTCTCCACTTCTCAATACGGTCACTTTATACGCACTCATACAAACTCTAGCACAGAGACTGGGTCCTTTTTGACTTAAAAACTCATGAAAACAGTGAAGAATTTAATTTTTTCTTCTCTATTTGTTAGACACATGAGTAAATCTTGCAAATTTATGTCTACATGTTTACTGTTTTTATTGTTGCATGAATTACATGGACTGATGTTTAGTGTTTGTTGTTATCTTTGATTTATGTTATGTGGCATGTAATAGCTAAATAAGGAACATCTCTTCCTTTAATGATGCGATTTTGAGTGTCACCATTTTATTTTATTTTATTTTATTTTACTTTAATTTATTTGTTTAAAATATTTTTAAATCAAACTTCACTTACATTTTATGCAAAAAAAAAAAGAAAAAAGAAAAAAAAAAGAAAAAAAGTTAAAAGCAAGATAAATTAGAAATGAATATATACTGCTGCTTCTTCTTGTGGCCGATTTTTGTTTTACGGTGCTTGCCAGTAAGTAAAGGCACGTTCTTATCCTTTCATTATTTATTTTATTTTAAATATATATTTATAAAATCGAATTTACTTATATTTTATGCAAAAAATGTACAAAATTAAATCAACATAAATTCTAAATGAATACAAGCTTTTCTTTTCTTTTTTTTCTTTTACTTTATTTTTATTATTTATTTTATTTATTTAAATATATATGTTTAATAAAATAAAATTCACAAATTCACAGTTAAAGTCAAGATCAGTTAGAAATGCTTTTATTTAAATTTTATTATTCATTTTATTTTACTATTTTATTTTAGATTAGATATATAATTTTAATAAAATCCAATTTGCTTACATTTTATGCAAAAGTTCAAATCTAGAAAATTAGAAAAGAATGTATGCTTTTATTTTATAATTCGTTTTATTTTATTGTTTTATTTTTTAATATATATGTTTAATAAAATCGAATTAACTTACATTTTATACAAAAACGTTAAAATCAAAATCAATTAGAAATGAATATATGCTTTTATTTTATTTTATTATACATTTTTAATTTTTATTGTTTTATTTTATTTCATTATATATTTTATTATATTTCATTATATATTTCCATATGTAAATCCAATTAACAAACTAACAAGCAAAGTTAAAACCAAGATCAATTAGAATGGAATATATGCTTTAATTTAATTTAATTTTATTGTTTTTAATATATATCTTTAATTAAATCAAATTCACTTACATTTTATGCAAAAAAAAAAAGTTCAAGAAGTTCAAAATCAAGATCAGTTAGAAATGATTACATGCTTTTATTTTATTTTATTATTAATTTAATTGTATTATTTTTTATTATTATTTTATACTTTAATATATGCTTAATAAAATCAAATTCACTTATATGCAAAAATAAAAGAAAAGTTATAATCAAGATCAAGTTGAAATGAATATATTTTGTGAATATATTATGAATATATTTTATAAACATTTTATTTTAATTCATTTCATTCTATTATTTTATTTCATTTTTTATGTTTTAATATATATTTTTATTAAAACCAAATTCACTCACATTTTATGAAAAAAACAAAAAAAGTTAAAATCAAGATAAATTACAAATAAATATATACTTGTATAATTTTATTTTATTTTATTCAGTTGGTTCTAAATACATTTTAACTGTTTTAGCTCTACGCTCTTACAAACCAATAATTTGCACATGGCACAAGTGTCTAACATTGTCAACCCCTGCTCTAGCAAATGATACGTGAAAGAAATTACCACTAAAATGTCTAGCAACCGGTTCATCCTAACCCATGAGACCTGTTTCAAAGAAAATATCTCACGTTGAGTGTGTTTTATTCATGTCTGGTGTTCATTTTCATATCAGAACACTGATGCAAACTGAGTTTTATTCATGAGGTAAGCCAAACCATGAAATCTAGATGAGGGCAGGCCCTTAACAAGGCTCCTCACCCATACAACAACTCCATCCCATCCCCCCTCCCCCCTTCATTCCTGTACTCTACAACAGGGGTTTTCAATCTGTTAGACAGGCTACCACAGACCCCCAAATATATATAAAGACCCAATTACTGTGAAATACTACTACTACTACTACTACTACTACTACTATAGCCTATGTGTAAAATACATTTGGAAATGATTTTGATTCTATTATGTTACATTGTTACATTGCTACATTGGAATCCACATTGCAATTGTGCGTTGAAAATACACTGAAACGCTGAAAGTGCTGCACTTTGAGTAACCCTTTGGAAAAACGGACAATGTACACAAACGGTTTCAACAATCAGAACTGATGCTTGTTTTGGGTGTGTTCGTGTCGTTACATTATTTGCATAATTTCTTTACTGAATGAGGTGTTAAAACAACACAGACAACACATGCAAATAAATCAATCTATGTTAGCGGACACAGTTCATTCTTATAGCAAATTTCCCCTTGAGGCTGTGATGGCACATATTTCCAGTGTCAGATCTGTGTCTGAGAATCTTAATAAATAGGCTACTATAAGATTGCCTATATTTTCTAAAATACATTTCATTGAGCTTCAGTGTGTGTATTATTACCTGTCATTTTAATTTTCATATTTGAATTAGAATAACACATTTAATTGCTTTTATTTTTGTTCACACTTTCGTTTTTAATCAGGAACCTACATGACGACAGCGCAGTGTTTAAAAACAACAAAATACGGTAGGGCTGGGTAAAAAAAAAAACAAAAAAAGATTTCCCAATTTTAACAGGCTCTCGTTTTAATGAACCAATATCGATTCTTAAAGGGGTCATCAGATGACCATTTTCCACAAGTTGATATGATTCTTTAGGGTCTTAATCAAAAGTCTATAATATACTTTGGTTAAAAATTCTCAATGGTAGTGTAAAACAACACCCTTTTTACCTTGCCAAAATCAGCTCTGCAAAAATCATCTCATTCTGGTCGAGGCTGCTTTAAATGCAAAAGAGCTCTGCTCGCCCCGCCCCTCTCTTCTCTCTGTAGAGTGACGAGCCTGTTTACTTTAGCCGCATTTAGCCGCTAAACTTGCTAACTAGCACATTATTAGGAAAGGCGATTGCAAAGATTCATAAAAAAAATATTATACTCACTTCTGCTGTAAGTGAAGCTGGATCACGAATGATTTAAGCGAACATAGACAGATATATGTAGATCAGGAGGTGCATTCCCTTCACGAATAAACGTAATCCACTGCATCTTCAGCAGCTCAGATGTCGGGAGTAAATGATGACCACTACGTTCATTATTACATCCAGCAACACAACACCTTAATCGCTCAGTTCTTGTCTAACTTACAAACCTGCTCCAGCATTGAAATATGGAGGTTGGACTGTTACAGCTGATCTGAGGTAAAACGCTCATGTCAATCAACTATGGTGCGTGATAGATCGTTGTAGCTTCTGTGTACTCATCTGTGTGTAATCAAACGCATAGGAAAACATTCGTGATAGTTTCGTTTTTGTTCTGTATCCTGTGCTTTGCTGACTGGAGTGCACTTGCCACCAACTGGACAGGAGTGGGAATTACAGCTACAATTAGAACAATAGATCACCCTCAGTATAATCTGCCAAAATAAGGACGGCCTTCAGATTTTTCCGTCACTGATAAAAAATTTCTGTCAATGACGGAGAATTTCCGGTTAACACGACCTCTGATTTAAACTATACATTGGCCAGAAAAAAAAAAATGTACCAGAGTCCTACATACACGGGCTCAGTGAACTCGCCATTTGTCATTTTTTATAATTATGCATTGTCTTTGGACATGTGACTCCCACATTAATGCTTTTGATCTATCGATTTCATTGCCACAAAGACCTCAGGGGAAAAGGAAGATAATTGCAGGCAAAGGACACGGGGAGAATAATAGCGAACAGTGTTTGTTTAACCTCAAATGCCATTCTATCACTTCACAGAAATTACCTCCAGGCCACCAGATTAACATTCAATACATGCTTGTTTATTGATGATAAAGTCTTTTGTAGCATTTTGGACTTCATAATCATGAATGATGTGTATTATTCAGATATTATATTTCATATTAATTCATCTCACTAAATGGTGTCAATCTGATCGCCGGTGACATAACGCGCAGGCTGCCAGAGTAATCGACTTCCGGCCCTTTCACATTTCCTTCCTTCTCTTTTTCATCCTTTCCTTCCTGTCTGTATAAGACACACACGCATATCCTCCCACTCATGCAAACAGCCTAAAAACAGCATGTGTATCTGTGCTGTGCTGAGATTAAGTCTGACGATTGAAATCAATGATCTCTGCTTTACTCCAGCTCTCTCGTTGCTTTCTCTGGCTGACTGAATGATTCATCCTCTCGTCATCCCTGGACTGAGTGGGATGCAGAGGCGGAAGAGGATGTGGGACTGTGTGGAGGAGAGAGGCAGGTGCACAGATCCACCCCCACAAACAAGCAAGAAAGTTGAGACGGAATCAGAGTTCATTCCCTTTCACCACCAACAAAAAAGAGGATGCGACTGCACTGGGAGTGTGAATGTAAAAACTGTGAAGTACTTTATCTTCTTGAAGTGAAACTTTTACTATTATATTAAACAAAAACATTTCATAAAAAAGTAAGAAATATTGGTGAGTGTCACATTAAATCGCCTTCTGTGTAACAATGTTCTGCTTGCTTTTGAAGAAGAGTCAGGTTTTAGTGAAGCTTATGAATGACTATGTGAAAGCTATGTGAAATTGATTTTATTATTTGCACCTAAAGAATTTGGGTTTACACAGTAAATCTCAAAAAACAAGATGCAGCTACAAAAACAAAGACGTAGGAACTAAATATTTGAACACACTAAGCATCAACAACCAATGTCTAAATCGAACTGGAAGTTGTTATTATGTTATTTTGTCTGTTCTGTCTTTCCGTATATACCCCCAAACAATACAAATGACCTCTAACAGAATTCATCATGGTTATTAAAGCTATACATCTCTAGAATTGCATATCTCTGTAATGGGGCATGAATATTGATGCCACTGAGAGAATGTCTGATGAGAGAGGACAGATACTGAATGCTTTAACAGCTGTGTAATTGAATTTATCCCAAAGAATAAAATTTGTTTCAAATTTTACATGATCGTGAATTGAGCCCTTTGTTGTTTTCTCCATAATGCATAGAAGGGTATGGCCTGATGAGAAGAAACTGAACTGAAGTGATTTAAAAGCTTATTTTGGGGTGCATGTCTGGGAAAATGGGTGCATGTGGAGTAATTGGGATATCTTCTGTAGCTCTACCAGAGCATGGCACGATCAACGTCAAGGTCATGGGTTCAATGCATGAACTGGTATATTGTATACCCTCAACATATTCTAGGTTGCTTTAGATAAAAGCATCTACCAAATGTTTCGAATGTAGATTATCACTTTCCCCATTATTAACAATTCGTTGCCTTAGAATTATAAGGTTCTATCTGCATTCTGAGCACTTTTGAAATATTGAGCTTCAACGTTTTTGCATTCCATACACTTTTGTAGATAGTACCATTTTTTGTTTTCTAAAAAGAGGCCCAAAATGTACACAGCTTTCAAAAGAATCATCACATAATGTAAATAAGTTGTCACAGAAAAAGAATATGTGAATAACTCAATTTTGACAAAAATATCAGATAGAAACTTCTATTCTAATTCTAAGGTGACGAATTAACTGGAAATGTATTTGTGGAGATTTTGGAAAGGCTTTGCTAATTGTGCATTCCTGAAGCTTACAGCATTAGTTCACTCCAGAATTAAAATTTCCTGATAATTTACTCACAAAAAATACGGTGGCAGCTTTTACATTTTACAGTTTTTACTTAAATTTACAGGTAATTTCATTAACTGATATAATGTTGATGTACCAACCTATTGAAGTACTGAAATCTGTTTCGTACCTTTGTAACACACTGATAACCACCAAAATCAGGTGTTGATGAGAAAGTCTCATGATGAACCAAAGCCCATCACAAGCAGCTTTTAAATAGGTGCACAGTGTCATTCACACAAACACTAAACACTATCATGGTATATATATATATACATATATATGAAGAGTTCAGATGCAAAACCAGCTAAATTCATCTGACATCTTTCTTTAAAAAATGCATTTCTTTCTGGCTACTTTGTATAGGTTTCTATGTAAGTACTGACACTTCTGATTGGGCTGAGGCTGGAATTTAGCAAGTTTGAAGTAAAAGTATTTGATGGGCGTATACTATGTGTCAGGAGCATTCACTCAGTATCATTATCTCATTTTTGACCGAGATGGCTTTGAGCTGGTTTTGCATCTGAACTCTTCATATATATATATATATATATATATATAACAAAAATAAATAATAATAATAATATACTTTTAACCACAAATGTTCATCTTACACTATAGCTCGACTTCATGCATCACATTGGAAAGGTCACAAGGTCATGCATGACATAGGCAGAAGTACTGTCATAAAGTGAACATGCGAAGAAAGTCAAACGCCCTTTACAAAAAAGGTAAAACAACAATGTTGGGTGATTTTAAAGTTGGACAAGAAAATGAGATGGAGTTTTTCACCCTACCCTACCTTTTCAAACTAAAGTACACAGATGAAGAACCGACCACATGTATCTTTTCCAACGTGATTACATAATGTGTGAAGTCGAGCTAGTGTAAGACGAACATTTGTAGTTAAAAAATATATAAATACATAAAACCCTTATTCCTCAGCTGCAATCATGTAGAGCCCTTTGAAACTACATTGAAACTGCAATTCTGAACCTTCAACCCGTTGATCCCCATTGAAGTCCACTATATGGAGAAAAATCCTGGAATGTTTTCCGCAGAAACCATCATTTCTTTTTCGACTGAAGAAAAAAGACATCTTTGATGACATAGGGGTGAGTAAATTATCAGGAAAATTTAATTAAGGAGTGAACTAATCCTTTAAACAGAGCACAGCGCTAGCAGTGTGAAGGTCATGGGTTTGATTCCTAACAAACTGCAGTATATATGAATAAAATGCAATGTGAGTTTTCGCATTTGGATAAAAGCGTCTGCCAGATGTAAATGTCGTGGTACAGAGGAAAGAGGTAAAAGGGTGTGAAGACAGTGGTGAAACTGTCAGATGTGGGATAATACAACAGCAATCCATCAAAAAGATTAATCTATTCATGTTCGTCTTTTATCAATATCTGTGGTCTGAGGTTAGAAAAGAGCTTCTGAATGAGCACTGCTATGTGCTCCGTTAAGAGATATTGTAATTTTTTGATAGATTGTATATACAGCGTACACTGTAAAAAACAAACAATATTCAGTTATATGGAAATCAAACGTAAACTTTAATTTAGTATGTTACTTGCAGTTCTTTTGCAATTATTTGTACAATTTTTTTAGTGAAGAAATCTTTTTCAGTCATGACTTTCCACCAAGAAACACGATTGAAGAAAAACTATGATGCTAAAGCTATCTATATAATACTAGCATAGGAAATTAACCCATGTGTTAAATCCAGCATTGAATTAATAAAATTAAACTTTCCTACACAGAAAAAAAATGTTTTTCTTGTTTGTTACTCAGATATTGTATCAAGATCTCTGACTTTTGAATCTAGTAATCCAGCTTGCACGTACACAGGTTGCGTTTCCATGTTATATGGGTTCATTCCATAGGCGTGATGGTTTTTCTACTGTACAAACTGTATTTTCTATCTCCTTACCCTAACAATACATACCTCAAACTGCATTTTTTATTTTCAAAAAACTCATTCTATCTGATTTATAAGCTTATTTCTTTGTGGGGACCAAAAAATGCCCCCACAAGGACAAGGATTTTGATTATTGACATATTTGTGGGGATATTTTGTCTCCATAATGTAGGGTATACCTTAAGGACACTCACACATATACTTAGCTCACATTTGAATGTCAGCAGTCAAAGACAGAATAAAGTAGAATGGCAAAATAATTACAATGTTACATCAACATCACTATAAAAAGTGCATCCCTTAGAATTATGGAAACACTAATTTAGTTTTTCCATCTGACTGCTTGAGCTTCAATCCAGAAACTATATGCATGTTCCCAGATCTCAACAGTGTCACAGATATGTTTCACTCACAATTTTAGTGTCTCGGTCATGTCACACCTGTAGTTTAATTGTAAATAGAAAAGAGGATCATGGCAGCAGTCCAGAGCGATCAACTTTACACCCTCGTAAATAAGAGTTTGATGGGCATTTAATTAAGTAGTAAATTAATGGATCACAGTGTGTAAATTTCAAACTGATACATATGCATGCTTTAATAATGAACCTGAAAGGATCAGTAAGAGCAGATGGACCTGAGATGGGCCTTATGTTTAATGTGTGAGCATGTGTGTGTGTGTGTGTGTTTGCACGTGCTTGTGTATGTTTAAGTGTGTAACCTGCTTTGCATGTTTGTGAACATGCATAATGCAAAAGAATCATGCATCTTATTGCAATTTTATGAAGCCTTGATTTGCATTTTACTCCAGAAGACTTTATGGGTAAACACACACATAAACACAAACACACAAAAATTTTCTCATCTTCCCACACAAACAGACAGGACTGGAGAGAGGGAGGGAGGAAAAGCATTATGTGTGCTCCACCACAGGTCATTGTGTCACTCACGGTATTGTCAGGAAAAGTGTTTATGCTCCATACTTCATACATGTTGTCATTTATAAACAACCAACCTGACTTAATTTAATCCCATTGTACTGTATGTTTCACATTTTGAATGTTTCCTCCTCTTGCTTCTACATTTATCCAATGCCTTGTTATTGCAGAACTGTGTAGGCACGTTTCCCACTTAATAACAGACAAATGAATGTGACAAGTGCTGCTATTGTTCACAATGGCCAGCCTGCCAAGTTAGGCTTCAAATTTTTTCAACACTAAGCCCATCAGGGGTTCTTCTCGAGTTACTGCAAACACTGAATAAGGAACATTGGACCTTAGAATCGAAAACAAACATTTTTATTCATTGGAGATATTGTATCAAGATCTTTGGGCCAGATTTCCACTAATATATCTTTTTATTTACTCATGAAAAAAGAACTACAGTACACTTTAGCATACTTTTAAAAAGAGTACTTATTAGGGAAATAATATACTTTAAAAGAATATACTGTGAACTGAATGTAATGTGTTTGACCAATTAACTACTTTTTTTTACTTTTATTTTATTTTTTTTTTTTGTTTTTTTTTTTTGTTTTTTTACATGTAATTAGCCTTTTTGACCTGCTTAATTAGGGCATAGCTACATAATTGTATTGTATTTTGCAATTTAGTACATTTGAAATATATTAACCATAAAGGCATAGTTCACCCAAAAATGAAAATTCTGTCATTAATTACTCACCCTCATGTCGTTCCAAAACTGCAAGACCTTTGTGCATCTTTAAAACACAAATTAAGATATTTTTGATGAAATCTGACAGCTTTCTGTCCCTGCGTAGACAACAATGCAACTAACATGTTCAAGGCCCACAAGTAAGGACATTATTAAAATAGTCCATGTGACATCAGTGGTTCAGCATAATGTTATGAAGCTATGAGAATACTTTTGTGTGCAAAGAAAACAAAAATAACTTTATTCAACAATTTCTTCTCTTCTGTGTTAGTCTTTGATGTGCGTTCACAAGAACACCTTTTATTTAATTAATATTATGTTATCTGTACAGCTTTTTGAAAAATTCATTAAGGATTTGAATTTCACTACATTTACATTCAAAACAATTAAGCTATTTTTTTTTTCCACAATGGTTGTGTTTATATCCTCACACAAACACAGTGACAAAAACCTTTAATTCAGATAACTGGAGATAAATATAACTCTAAATATGACTGAGCTGCTAGCTTTGTTTATTTACAGTGCTATGAACACAGCTGCTTTGCACTGCACACATGTGGGTGGAGGTCATAATTATAATAGTATACTCAATTAATTCTAGCAGGTCTCACATGACATGCATACCTGCTTCACTCAAGCTTATCATTTGCTGTTCAGTCGAGTTATTCACATTCAGAGGACAGAAGCAGAAAGTAAGGTATTTTGATTTCATTTCCACAATTATTCCGATGAAATCAGTGGATTGTTGCCTTGATTGACCCATTCGCAGATCTGTATAATTGACCTTGCCACCGAGTAAGGAAGCAATGTAGAGGAGCTGAGACAGCGAAAACTCTGTTTGCTCCGAGCATGTGAGGAAGGAAAGGTCTTCAAATCCTGTGGGAATTTTTTCAAGGCCATACACAAGACCATTTATATGTTGACAATCAAGAGTTAATTAGACGAGACAAACACACTGCCCATATTAAGATTTACTTTAATGATCTGTAAAGCTACTTTTATATATTACACACATATTAGACCTATACAAAACCTATAAAATATAGAAAATTAATACAGCACTATTATTTGTATCTCAGTGTGAAAGTCAAGAGCGCAATGCATAGGTTGTATCAATACATTCACTCAAAACAGACATGATGGAGAAACGCCTGCAAAAAATGAAAATAAAATACAGTGTAATTTGCTGTTTTTTTCCTCTCGGTCAGATGAGACATCTTTTCCCGGGAGGTGTGCGCTGTTATTGGGTAACGCACAGCTAGACAGTACAGTTCAGTTCGTCTGAGAGGGGCATAAGCATCTCTCTTTTTACGTACATAGGCAGTCACTGACGTACTCAATCCTCAGCAGACCTGCATCGCAGCGTCATCACTGATATACCCACCAAAATCTAGAGCAGAACTGATGCTCTGCCGTTTCCACATGAACATACTGACACAGTTTCGCTGACATTCTTCTATTCTGGGTTTAAATGCTTCATTTATGTTATATAAATACACCGTGGAATGATACCGTCCTACTACGACGCCGACGCGTCAAACTACAACGCCCGCATAATCTAACTTTGTCGTGCGCATTAAGTGTTTGCATTTCATTCATTATATCGGGAGCGTCTTGTTTCGTCGCGTCGCTCGCTTGCAGTGTAGGTGGGGTGTTGTACATTACACTGTGAAGGGGGAGTGTGAGGAAAAGGCAATGACCGGAAAGAATCTTCTAGTGGAAGGCAAACACAAGGCAAACGCACACACATATAATATATTCGGGAACGCTAGAGGCAGTCGCGTAACACAAGACGCATTCAGACTCTGTAAATATAGAGCACCGGTTGCGTTACATAACAAGGATGCTCCGCAATCTTTCATTTTTTTTAAATAGTTTCACAGTTAAATGATTCGCCGTTAAAAGAGTGCGTCAACATAATGAGGTCAAATAGCGTAAAAAATTAACTATAGGAATACATATAAAGTCATACGCATTGAATATTAATTTTATGATGCGTCAGAGCAGAGATGATGCTTATACTGACATGATCTGGGTTGATCTTTCAAAAATAAAATGTACAAAATCTAACAGTATTACAACTAAAATATAAAGGAGTAGATTATTATTATTATTACATTTGCAAATGGCTTTAAAATGTAAAAAATAAGTAGGAGATTTGCTATTTAAGTTTTAGGCATAATCCTCATCAGAAAACACAAGAACATTTGCATATCATTTCACAGCAGTTGAACTTAATAATGGTGAACTGCGACATCTATAATTGATATATGAGCTAAAACGCATTCGATATCTTATCAAAGGTTTGACTTTACAAAATCATAAGCGAAATAAAGACAAAACGATGTATTTAGCGAACACATTACAAAATGCAGAAAAAAAGTTGCGCCCCTAGTCGGTACTTACTGGTTGTTTTAACCACAAAAGCCGTTCCCTAAAACGACACAAGAATATTTAAAGCTTAGACTATTCATAGACATTTTATTCCGTATCTGAGTAAAATATAAAACCGTAAAACTGAGCGGCCATCCGAGCAGCACGTACAGAGGGCTGGGATCCTCTGACAATTCTCCAGTACTTGCGTTTTTCCAGTGGGGGCGGAGCGGCGAATAGGAGTAGAAAGTGATTGGCTCGCTCTACTGTCAAACAGACAATTCCACCAATGAGCCCAATGAGCTGTTAAAAGGGGCGGATTCACAGGTACGCCTTCCCCCGAAGGTTGCACCGCCTAGTCTCTGTGTGTGCGTATTTTTTTCTTTCTATTTTTTTGTAACCAAAGCTTGGATGTGTAGGACGTCACATGTTGTTTTTCCTCTTCACTCCAGTCACTTAGCGATATGTGTTATTTACTGTTAAACCGCTCCTCGCAGCGAACGCGCACTCCGAGCCGGGTACATAAGAGAGTCTGACAGGATTATAACTGACTGACAGCACAAGTTAAGGAAAAGTGAGAGTTTTTCTTCACTTCATATGAGAATGGCGAGTCCGCCGCCGACGGGAGGACAGCTGATTTCAAATATGACCGTGAAGAACAGCAACCACGTTAAGAAATGCGGCTATCTGAGGAAACAGAAGCACGGACACAAGCGCTTTTTCGTGCTCAGGGAGCCGAGCGAGGGCTGTCGCGCCCGGCTGGAGTATTACGAGAGCGAGAAGAAATGGAAAAACAAGTCGGCTGCTAAACGAGTTATACCTTTGGACTCGTGCCTGAACATCAACAAGAGAGCCGATGCCAAACACAAACACCTGATCGCCCTTTACACCAAGGACGAGTATTTTGCCGTGGCTGCCGAAAACGAGCAGGAACAGGAGGACTGGTACACGGTCTTAACGGATTTAATGAACGAGGGGAAAGTGAGCGACGGCTCCGCGTCCAACTCGGCGTCATCCCTCGTCGGCTTTGATGAGGCGAACTACGGTGTGATAACGCCCGTCAGCGCCGCTTACAAGGAGGTTTGGCAGGTCAATCTGAAATCTAAAGGACTCGGACAGAGCAGGAACTTGACGGGCGTTTACAGGCTGTGTTTATCCAGCCGGACGATCAGCTTCGTCAAACTCAACACGGAGGTGGCGTCGGTGATTTTACAGCTGATGAACATCCGCCGATGCGGACATTCGGACAGCTTCTTCTTCATCGAGGTGGGCCGGTCCGCCTCCATCGGACCCGGCGAGTTGTGGATGCAGGCGGACGACTCGGTGGTGGCGCAAAACATTCACGAGACTATTTTGGAGGCGATGAAAGCCATGAAAGAGATGTCAGAGTTTCGGCCGCGCAGCAAAAGCCAGTCCTCAGGTACCAACCCCATCTCTGTGCCCACCAGGCGGCACTTTAACAACCTTCCGCCGAGTCAGACCGGGCTGCAGCGGCGCTCTCGCACCGACAGCATGGCAGCGACGTCTCCCGTGACGAAACTGACGTCCTGTAGGATCCGCACGGCGAGCGAGGGTGACGGCACTGCAGGCAGCCCCATCAGCCCAGGCGTGAACAGGACGCATTTGAGCCGCTCCAACACCGTGACAGCTCGCCCATGCAGAACATTTGAGGCGTCATCCCTGCAGCATAGTAAATCCATGTGCATGCCTGTGTCTCACTCCCCTCCTTCAGCTGCCAGCCCTGTCAGCAACATAGAAAGCGGCCCTCGCCCCTCCAGCTGCACTGCTTCCATTTCGGGCTCCCCCAGCGATGCTGGCTTCATCTCCTGCGATGAGTGCGGCTCCAGCCCGGGTGACATACGGCACCTTTTAGCAGCAAACCGAAGCAACACACCTGAGTTGCTCGCTGACACACCCCCCTCACAGGAGGGCAGCGACCTGTACGGATACATGATCATGGAGAGGCCGAACAGCTGTGGACGGCGAAGCATCCGGGCAGCAGCTGAGGAGAGCAAAGGAGATCTGGAGAATGCCTACAGGAAGAGGACGCACTCCCTCACCATGCCTTACCAGAAGAGGGTGCCATCACAAGTGTCCTCAGCTTCACTAGACGAGTACACGCTCATGAGAGCCACTTACACAACTGGAGGCCATTCGGGGCGCAGCTCTCACACCGCATCCCCTAAGGTCACATACCCCGAGGACTATGGGGCCATCGAAATCGGATCGTTACTGAAAAGTTCCAGCAGTAATCTGGGCGACGATGGCTACATGCCAATGACACCAGGTGTGGCTCCGCAAGGGGGGAAGGCTGACAACTACATGCCTATGAGCCCAATGTGCGTTTCTGCTCCGAAGCAGATAATCAACCCCAGGACGCACCCCCTCACTATAGCTAATGGTTACAGAACCAATTCCCCAAGCAGCTGTTCTTTGGATGACAGTGGCTACATGAGGATGCTGTGCGGCTCTAAGTTCTCCATAGACAGCTCAGATGGGAAACTGACGAATGGTGAGTACCTCAACATGTCGCCTGTAGATTCGGTCACGCCACCAGACTACTACCTGAGCCCTGTGGGTATGGAGCAGTCTCCCTGTCTCCGACAGCTTCACTCGTTTAACTCTTTGCCCCGCAGTCATAAGCCCCAGCAGACATTAAAGGATGCGGACAATGATCAGTATGTTGTCATGAATCCTCAAAGTCACAGGATAATTGAGGAGTCAGTAAACACAGCATCCCCCACTGCCCCATCTCCTCTAAGACAAAGCCGCACAGACAGCCTCATCCTCCGGCACAGGATCAGCCGGCCCACCCGCCTCTCCCTAGACACGTTCCGGACATTACCTAGTATGAATGAGCATCCCCTCCCCTCTGAGCCAAAAAGCCCTGGTGAGTACATAAACATAGACTTTGGACGTGTTGCCGAAATTTGCACTCCGCCCTCCACTGCTTCCTCCGAGAGCCCAGCCTCATCCCTCGGATCGTCCGCCGATAACAGGACATCCCCCCTCTCTGATTACATGAACATTGATGTGAGTTCGCAGTCACCCAAATCTGGAAACCCTGCTCCATTGGATCGTTTGGAGCCCCTTCCAGAGCTCACATCCTCCCCCGCCCACGCTGAGGAAGAGGAAGGCGAGAGGTACCACCTTACTGCACAGGTGGCACCAGTGGGCCCAGCTGACAAAGTTAAAGACGATTACACAGAGATGACGTTCGGCGTGCCCGCTTCTCCTCCGCAGCCTGTCTCGCAGCCTTCAGAAGGTGGGCAGACCATCAGCCCGTCTGAACATCTGAACAGGCTGAACATGGAGGAGACTGTGGGAGTGCCTGCCGTTGAGGCTTTTCTGCTGCGTGGGACCACTCTGGCCTTGGTCGACCCTGACCGGGGTGCCAAGGTGATCCGTGCTGACCCCCAGGGACGCAGGCGGCACAGTTCAGAGACATTCTCCTCAACCACCACCGTAACACCAGTTTTTCCCTCATTCGCACACGACGCCAGGCGGCATGGTTCGGCCTCTGTGGAAAACGTGTCTGTTTCTGTGAGGAACAGTGACGGATCGGATGAAGAGTACAACAGTCCCATGTGCCGGGAGACATCGGCTGGCTTTCAGAATGGACTTAACTACATTGCCTTAAACTTGATGGATGGAGGACTCGCCAGCTGTGATTCTCTTGTCCGGTTCAAAGCTGCCAGCTGCTGTAAAGAGGGCATCAATGGAATACACACCAGTCCGTATGCCAGCCTTGGGTTCAAGGAGACGGCAACAACAGTAAAAGGTAAGCTTTGTCAATTCATAAAGGTGATGTGCAAGCTCACTACCTTAATTAGTTAGTGTTTACAGTCATTCCTTTCATATTATTTTCAAATGCAATGCTTTGAATAGTTTATTCGGAACAGTGATTTAGCTGTGGTAATGTGCCACAATATGACACGACAGTTTATTTTTGCTAAAATAACAACAGCATATTACTCGTGCACCAGATGAACGTGGCACATGACAGATTTCCCTCTTATGTGAGAGAGCTAATTGACCAACTTGAGTGTCAGAATGATGGAAAAGCCTCTTTAAAAGCTGTGGCGCAGTTTTTATTCTCAGAGACTGATCGCTTCATTCGTGCCTGCAGAGTGTTTGGAATGAAAACTGCTCTGTTAAAGGGTTTGTTCCTCCTTACTGGAGCTGCTTATTTGTTGATATGTTCTTTTTGGTGACAATAGCGTGAGGATGACAATGTGGGATGCGGTCAGCTTGAGAGGACGTAAATGTAAACGAGAGAAAGAGATCATATCCGCATTTCAATAATCCAGCAAATAAGGAATCGTTCCCAATATTTGCATCGTACCTTGACTCATTCTCTGAATCTGAATCAGAATTAGTCATTGTGTCATACTTGAGTGAACAGTAGCTCAGATAAAAACAAGTGAGTCAGTTGTTTATCAGTTTTCAGGTAGAGGGTTTCAGGGCTGGAATGCAGAACATGTGCAAAGGTCGTTCTGAGAGGTTAATGTCGGCTTGTTTTTCCAACCTGCCAGGTTTCTTTTAAGGACCGACCAACCTTTTGTTTTTCGGCACGACTTGAAAAACAAAGTTGTTTGTGTAGCTAAGAGATAAAGGTGGGCCAATAGACACAGATATAGACTCACGTGCAAGTTACGAGCACTGAAACGAGTAGTAAGATAGGTGGTGTTGTTCTTGTCGAGCGTGACTGTATAAGTGGGATTGCATGAAGGATCCTTTGCAATGACAAAAAGTCAAGGTGAAAGATTGCACTCGAAGGACGGAATGACTTTTATGATGAATGACACTTCACAAAAGTCTAGAAGCAGAAGTCTCTTAAAACAACACACACACCATTCAAGGCAAATAGACGACATCAGAAGCTCAATTATGATCTCTAGGGTGTGTGTGAGAGTGTTTGTGCTGGCGGAGCAGGTGTTTCTGCAGTTCTCTGTTTACCTCCACAAGTGGACAGAGCAGAAAGACATAGCCGCAGGCCACGGAAGCCCTAGAACAGTGGGAGGAGACCACAAAGAAAACTCGCACAAACATCGACACACACTCGCTAACGCTCAGCCATCCCGCCCTGTGATTGGCCACTGACAACATTCCACCAAAACAAAAGATGAGCCACAGAGACAGAACAGGGCTCTTATTTGTGTAGAATGGCCTGATAGTTTTCCTGATAGGAACTTGCGCCAGTACAGGATCCATTGAGGCTGCGTTCTGTTTACTACGCCAGCGTCTGTAATGCCACATTCCACTCCTTCCCCTCCTTCCGTCACATTTACTCACTGATTTGAATAGTACATTTGTGAATGGGAAGCAGGCGCATACTTTGACAAACACAACTACATATTTACATAGTGTGCAGGATGTTTGACTCAGGTTTATGACGACACTTCATCTTGTTAGGACTGATTGGTTTTTGTCACGCTCTGGCGTATTTATTTGACTGCTTTTCATATCTGAGTCACTGGACGTTAAAATACTCCGCCAGTGTGTTGTAAATCAAATTAGTAACCTCTGACCTGGCCTTGGATATAGAGGGCTATAGAGATCAGTGTTGAGAGCGCCATGGACATTGAAGCTTTTGGCTACCTTTTATTTCCTTAGATTGGATTCTTTCTTCATACAAGCACTAGAGGAGAGAGTAAACATTGTCTTATTAAAAATTTACCAATAGGACATCCCAAGAACTCATCTCAGAGTGTGTCTGAGAGGGTCTTCCTGAGAAGCCTCCCCCATGAGAATAGTGTGTGTGAGGGGCTGGGCCAGCAGATGGTGGGGGCCAGGGTCGTGCACCTGCCATTCCAAGCAGTGCACAGTGGTTATCGGGCCCATCAGAGCCCTGACAATACACTAATGATTAGCGACCATCTGCTGCCCCACACAACAGCTCAGAGAGAGATATAGGGAGATACAGTCAGATAACCAGTGAAAACAGTTGCCACAAGCTTGAAATAAAAGTGAAATCTCTCTTTTGTTGCGGATGCACCGAGTCCCGCCCCTTTCTGCTTTGATAGACTTGATTTAATTGAAAAGTACAGCAGTGAAAGCGAGATTGTGTCTATCAATTTGCCTGCTTTTATTTCCAGAGAATAGGCTCAGGTGACCATCCCCCATCAAAACAAATACCTATTCCTTTGAATCCTAGTCCTTATCTCTTCCATCAAAATCTTTAATATTATTTGAGGGATTATTTTCATTTCTTCCTTTCTTCATCTATCCCCAGTCATCACAGAGACTTTGCCTCTCTCTCTTCATGTCCTCCTTCACCTTTTAGTCTTGTTGTTGTTGTTGTTGTTGACTCTGTAAGTACCTGCTATTGTAGCAGATTTTATAGTGTTAAACTCATCCAAGATGTTCTGTTAAATGCTCTCACTGCTCCCTACTTTTAGCAGCACAGATAAGGTGGATTACATGCTGCCACAGATTAGACATTGTTGAGCAGCTTTATTTGGTGACCAAGTGAATGGCATATACACACACATACGCACGGGTGATTTTCACGGAACCTGCCATCTCCAGTTTGTTTCACCTCACAATCAATAGCTTAAAGAAAATTATATATTTATTTTTTAGTATTTTTGCATTGCAAATTCTCCAGAAATACACTTAGAATGCGAAAAAAATAACATGCTATCACAGTAATATCTGTTGTAGTGTCATTTTATTCTAATATAAAAAGAATGCAATACAGTAATAATCACCACTAAAACAGTTTATTTATAATGTGCATTTCTCATGTTTTTATGAGATTTACTCACAAATAATACCTATATCTTGTACCCTTCTGTTTTTCTTGGGATAGTTTGTATTTATAGTAGTGCTGTCAATCGCTTAAAATAATTAACTTAAATTAAATTATAATTCCACCTAACATTATTTTTTTAAAATATACCTTATATATAATGTATATAAATCTTCAAATTAATGTAGAAACAACATAAAGTCATAACATTTCTTATGGCTGAAGGCCAATATTACTGATGTCTCTAGGAAATTTCTTTTTTCCTAGTATTTAACCATTGACTATAGCCATTCAACATTACAGTATAATTGAGAGCTATCCATTTTAACATTTATTAGACTTTAAAACATAGCAACTTCTTATTTCAGAACTTAAAACAATCTTCACATAAACCCATTATTTACCTGTGCTCTTCAGCAAGTAGCAAATCTACAGAAATTGAATAAAATTTTATCAAACACTAAATCCTGAATAAATATAGATGAATTCTTAAAGCTACAAAAGATATTGATTATCCTCTATTTTTTTTTTCTTTGATTAACAGACATCACAACAGCTGGGTTATTAGCTTATTTGGAAGCTATTACTTTAAGAGCTGCTGCTGCTGAATGTGATGCCGATCTGACATGCATGCTCGTGGTTTAATTCACGCTTTAATATGAAATGATACTGGCTACAGTGCCGCAGCCGCAATTGAAGCACGTGTGCTACAAGGAAAAGACAGGTAAATTCGTTTTTACTGACATATGGCCTGACATCATCTCATCTGACCGCAGTTGACTGTTGATCTACTGAAGCTCCCTCGTCACCTGTACCTTTCCCGCGCTTGTTTGACTAGCGCCTGGTGCTAAAGTTGGAGTGTGTGTCTAAAAAGTCATAAAGATGTTCTGCGACTAAATAAACACACTTCTCATCAAGGAAAAAAAGAGATGAGCAGTAGCTGTGAGTGGGTTGGCCAACCCTAGCCCCGCCCCTGCGTTAAATATTTTTAATGCCGTTAAACTGGAAACAGTATTCCCCTGCTAATTTTGACAGCACTAATCTATAGAAAAGAGAACATCTGTACATATGTCCTTGACTTCTCAGATCAAATCTGGATATAGTACATTCATCTTAACATCCTATACATTTAACATCTGTATATGTGTGTGAGTGTGTTTAGCATGTGGCAATGAGTGGGATCTGGCTGGAAAATATAATCTGAAATCTGCATAGGACGCTCTTTAAGAGCACGTGCCGTGTGTGGGAATAATTGCATGGCATGTGGCCTGATTTTGAATGAATGCTCCTTTTCTCCCCTGCTGAGCTAAGTGATCTAAGTGTGCGTGTGGCTGGGGGAGCAGAATATGTAGTGATGCTTTACTGTCATCAAATGAATTCAAATGGCTCCTTGGACATTATCTTTTTGGATTTGTTTAAAAGGGAACGACTGTGAGATCTGCTGAGCTCAAACATCCTTATGCACACAGTTTCTTATTCATGGACTGGCGTTTATTTCCATACGGCTGCTGAGCTCTGTTGGCTTAGTTGGCTGTAGTGTCATGAGATTAGATGGTGACATTTACACATGAAGATCATCACACCACGCATACAGTATAACCTTTCGCCCAGACATCTCTCTGCCTCTCTTCCCGTAACTAATGATGTCCAGACTGTTTCAGTCCAGTTTACAATTTGGTATTGAGCTGAGAATCTGTCATAGATGTGTTAAAAACATTCCTGAACTCGTACAGTAGACATACTTTGTAACGTGTCCATGAATGTCACTTGCTACCGCAAACTCTCACTGAAAATGAATGACTTCCAGTTGCTACAAATCGCTGACGGTGTGGACATCCCTAATGGGAGTGGCGCTGGAAGATCCTACTGAGTGAAGATGAACAGAAACATTGTTATTTCTACCCCACAGGTTAAAACTGATACCCCCATCTATGATATATGAGACTGGCATAGATAAATAAATTAGTAACACTAGCACATGTTTACAGTACAGTCAGTCACTCAGCTGCTTTTCTCACTACTGTAAATATGCCTGTGAGTGTGTGTGAGAACAGTTGTGTTTTATGTGTGTGAGAACGCCAGACTGTTCCCAACCCGGCTGTAGCGGGGCTAAATTTAACCTGTGTGAAATAAATAAAAAATGAGTTTCAGGACAAATGTGTGTATGGAGAGGGGTTTAGGTTTGGGGGCAGTGGGTTCACAGGCTGTTGGCTTGAACCAGCGGGGACCAGATTACAGCTGCTTTAAATACCTGCGCTGATTTCTTACACAGACACATAAACATTTTAATGTCGTAAATATGTTTAGGAAGTGAAATGTTGCACTCAGCTATGTCGATCTGAAGACATTTATAGGTTGAGAGATCACTCTGAGAGACCAAACAAGAGGGAGAGGGATGGGGGAGGGAATTTGAGGTCAGAGGGTCCAACAAGACCTCCTACTTCTGGTTTCCATCTGCTCTTACTGATTTTTGAATTTGTGCATATTTACTTTAGGTTTTATATTTATTGATTCATATTTGCCCATTGAGCTATAATAATAATTTGGTGTTCAATCAGTTACATTTTTGGTCACAATAATTTAAACTGATAGTGAATCATTAAAAGAATCAGCTCACATTTGAGTCATTTGGTCATCAGTTGGACTCAGTATTGTTATTTTTACTTAAAATAAAATTGTTTTCCTTAATTAAAATAAATTAAATTTTTTAGAAAAAAAAAAAAAGAAATACTGCATCGTCAACTAACTTTAAAAAATAAAAAATAAGGCTAAAAATAAATATTTAAAAAATAATAAGATGTAAAATAGTACAGTGGAATAAAAATATTAAGAAATACTAAAATAGTATATTAAAAATTGCTAAGATAACCCTGTTCGGGTAAAATATAATTTATTTTTTGTACGTGGCGCTGTTGACTTCTGTAGGACACACTGAATAAAGTCAGAGAAAAGTTTGAAAAAAAAGACATAAAATATATCCAGTTCCTCCCTCTGCTCATTCATCTCTCTACGTCTCTGTTGAATGCTTGTCCCATGACCTCATGGCTCTTTCTTTCCCCCTCGTTCATTGGCGCTGTTTTTTCTGCCTTTCCGGATCGGAATGGGGCATCCATGGAATTGCCAAGCTTCCTCTTGCTTAATTAGCTCTGTGAAATTCAAGCCGGCTCTCTGACCTCCACACTCACATGACTCCGGCTCTGTGGCATCAGTGTGAATGTGAGAATCAGCGAGAGGGGGAAAGAGATCTCTTGTCTGTTTTGAGGCTATTTATACACATGACGGAAGCAGACCACCCGACATGGTACTCTGAGATTCTGGATATGAGCAGCCAAGCTCAAGTTCACATCAAGGTTTCCACTGCGCTGTTACGCTGATGTTTGTAGTCAATATAGTGCCTTTGTTTTAGGGGTGGTGTCTCTGAAGCATTCAGCAGTGACAGTGAAGTAGGTCATGTCGTGTAATGTCATTATCCAGTTATTAGTGACATAAAACTGGACACAAATTACAGTCTCCATTGGGCCAAACTATTTAAAAACGCAGCTAATGGTGTAAATTTAGTTCAGTTGCTGTTTATTTAATCAATACAAACCAAAAACTGATCTGTGAGTACTAAATCAAGTAAACATCACTTTTAATTGCTTGTGAGAATGTGAAATTATAAAATTATAAATTCAGTTATTGGACTACATTGTTTTTGATTTGCGTTTTTGATTCACTTAAAAAATTGGCTCATAAGAGTCAATTGTTTGTGAATCAGACTACACTGGTTTAAGTGTAAGTTTTTGATTCACTAAAAATAATCAGTTCATGAGCGTCATTTGTTTGTGAATCGGACTGTGATGGTTTCTCTTTACGTTTTTGATTCACTAAAAAGAATCAACTCATAAGAGACATTTCTTTGTCAATCGGACTACACTAGTTTTGTTGTACATTTTGATTCACTAAAAAAAGAACTGGCTCAAAAGAGTCAATTGTTTGTGAATCAGACTACACTGGTTTGACTGTACGTTTTTGATTCACTAAAAAGAATCAGTTCATGAGCGTCATTTGTTTGTGAATCAGACTGTGATGATTTCACTTTACATTTTTGATTCAGTTAACTTATAAAAGGCAGTTCTTTGTGAATCGAACTACACTAGTTTGTGAATCAGACTACACTGGTTTGACTATAAATTTCTGATTCACTAAAAAGAATCAGTTCATGAGCGTCATTTGTTTGTGATTCAGATTACAATAGTTTTGTTGTACTTTTTTCATTCACTAAAAAAGAATAGGCTCTTAAGAGTAATTTGCTAATGATTTGAAGTACAAATCGGACAACTGTATTAAAAGTAGCGTTTTTTTTGCAGAGAAGAATCTTTTCAGAGTGTAAGTTTTAATCTTGTGATATTCGGATGTTGTATTGAGTACATTGACCAATCAGAAGCCGGGGCAGGAACCAACAGTTTACTTTTTTTTTTTTTAGGGTTTTTCCAAATGCCGTTTGTAAGTACTTGACCCAAAAAGCCATAGCTACTGTTGTAGATATAGTTTTAGTTATCACTGGTGTTCAGTTGTGTTTTTTTTTCACCCCATCAGGGTGAGGCAGCAGCGTAAACATGTTTTCTGCTGCTTTTCCCACAGTCAGTGAAGTTGAAAGGACAACAGGAAAGCACCTACTCCCCCTCTCTCACACTTTTTCTTTGTCTTCACTAGTTGGCAATGAGCAAACAGATCTGTCAGCACTTAACTGGAAGAGTAATACCTCGTAATACCACACAGAGGGAGGTATCAAAGAGCAGGAAAAGATGAGGCTTTTTACGACCGTGAAAACACTTGACCTCTCGCTGGTCCCTCCTCCCTGACTTTACCCAGTTCTCCGTGAGAGAATGCATCCCTATACTGTTGTTCATGGGAATTGCTTCCATCCCTGTCAGAGTGGATGTTATGATATCGGGCTCACATGCGGAAGTGTTCGGAATGTGTGCGGGCAGTCCATGGCCGTGAATCAAGGGTTTGTTAAGTGTGTGAGAGAGCGAGTCTCGCTCTATTAAAACACCTCTTGTTCTATGCGGATAAAAAGCTGGAGGAGGAGATCGGAGGGGGGGGCGGTGTTAGAGTACGGACAGGCCCATGAAGGGTTTGTGTTTGCAGAGACTTCCGCCCAGTGTGAGGCCTACATGCAAATGAAACCTCACAAACAAGTACAACGGGTGAGAGGTCAGGATAGCGATCTAATCTTGTAAACAGAACCCATACAGCAGTAAGAGAGAAAAACAAAGTGTCAAATGACACTTTAATATTTACATCTCAAACATAAAGGTGATGTGTGTTATTCACACAGAATAAATTCTTCAATTCGCGGATGTTTTAATGTTTACATGGTTAATGTGCACTCACAAACTATTGTTTCATATCTCACTATATGTTTCATGGACAGTTAATCTGGAGAAACGTGTTTATGAGAAAGCATTTGATTTGAATGTTTTAATACCAAAGGCTACGAAATATGATTTTGCCATGGACCGACATCACTTGCGCCTCAGAGCAAGCAGACGCACAATAAATGCTTTGGTCATTGCTTTCGGACGTGGATGCCTGTTGTTTGGAAACACAGTCGTGTAAGCAATTATACAGAAATATTTTGATGACAGACTTGGCTCGGGCATTTAATAAAGACCATAACAACATTTCAGATGCTGTTCAAAAAGATTGGTCCGCTGGTTAGTCAGGTTATGCCGTCCCATAGGACAAAGTCACATGACTTTTTTAATGCGCATGGAGGAATTTGGCAAGTGTGTTTCGATCTCCCATTATTCGCATTTGCCCCATTTTTAAATTTGGTGTTTCTATCACTCGTTTCTGATGGGATACTTTATAATGTGCATGAAAACAGGGTAATAGAAACATAGCTATTGTGTCTATGAAGACCCATTTATACAATGAGACAAAAAATATTAAATATTGGTTTAAATAGGTATTACACTAAAGGGACAGAAAATGCCATCTATGACAGTAATGTTAGATGTTTAAAACTATGGATATACACTACCAGTCAAAAGATTTATAATGTTTTTTAAAGAAGTCTTTTCTGCGCACCAAAGCCTGCATTTATTTGATCCAAAATACAGCAAAAGCTGTAATATTGTGGAATATGTTTACTATTTAAAATAACTGCTTTCTATTTGAATATATTTTGAAATGTAATTTATTCCCGTCATCAAAGCTAAATTTTCAGCATCTTTACTCCAGTCTTTAGTGTCACATGATCCTTTAGAAATCATTCTAATATACTGATTTGCTGTTCAAGAAACATTATTATTATCATCACTATTTAAAACAACTAAGTACATTTTTTTCAGGATTCTTTGATGAATAAAGATCCAAAGATCAGCATTTATCTGAAATAAAAATGTTTTTTTGAGCAGCAAATCAGAATATTAGAATGATTTCTGAAGGATCATGTGACTGGAGTAATGATGCTAAAAATTCGGCTTTGAAATCACAGGAATAAATTACATTGTAAAATATATTTAAATAGAAAACAGTTATTTTAAATAGTAAAAAAATTCAAAATTTTACTGTTTTTGCTGTACTTTGGACCAAATAAATGCAGGCTTGGTGACTTTAAAAACATTAAAAACTCACTCTTCAAAAACTTTTGAGTGGTTGTGGTCATGTTGTAGTAATTTGCTCCGTTGTTTTAATTTAGTGAAATAATGACCATGATTTAACATAAAAGAATGAAAACATGACCACAAGTTAAGAATTCGTTCCAACGACCTGTTATTTTCCCCCCAGTGTCCTGTGCGGGATGCCGTACTGGCTGCTAACAGTAATATCAAATTGCATAAATGTTAAAAATATTGTGAAATGTACTTTGGTAGCCATCCCCCCAAGCACCTCCTTGTAGCCCCCTGGGGGTCCCAATATCCCAGTTTAACACCCCCTCCACTATTCCAGCTTAACATGCAGAAACAATCAGATTGGTTCTCTCAAAAAGTGCAAGCAGATGTGACACTTTCAAAACACTGCATCCCAACACATGCATGTTTAGAACCAAAATGTAAAAGCGTTTTACATGGATGTTGCTGAACATTTAAGGCTCTGTAGTGGATGTGTTGTATTTTTGTGCTCTTTCCGTCAGCTGCATAGTGCTAAATGTCAACGAGTGTTTCCCACGTCTGTCTCCGAGCACCTGCCACTTCTGTTGCTCGTAGCGAAAGAGCGCACATTCCTTACTTGGTAAAGGAGAGAATGAGAGAGAGAGAGAGAGAGAGAGAAGGGGAACGTGTAACCTTTTATACCCCCCCAGTCTGCTTCATTCCTCATGTATAAATCACATACGGATGGTCATGGAAAAACACACAGCACTCTGTGAAAAGGGAAGATTTTCCAGACAAGGCACAGAGGAATATGACAGTATTTTAGAAAAATGCAGAAACATCAGCAAATGCCCTTAAAAGGCTGTCGTGTTATGTGACAGCAGCGCGATTGCGTTGATCTCAGGGAACATTTGTTTTATTGGTTTCGTGGTGCTTTCTTTCTCTGTCTGGATATTTATAGACGTCGCATTAATGTGCGCTCTCTCTTATTTCTTGCAGACTAAACAGAGCCAGTCTCCTCATTAAGGCTCCTTCACCTCGAGAGGAGGTGCTCGTGTGGACAGATGGACCACATTGCTGCTGCTGCTACTTCAGCGCTCCGCTGATCTTTGACCTCCCGAATCCATTCGAATGGCCGTCGTCACGGCAACACGGACACTTGACCCCAGCACGAGGCATGACGGCGACTCACAGACACAGAGGCGGGACTTCCTGTCCATCTGTTACTCCCTACAATTTCTGTGTTACGGACCTTTTTCACTGGTTTTGTTACGAGCTCTGGACTTCGAGTGGCCAGTGTCCCTCAAACCCGCCCCGCCCAAAACCTGTGAACCAAACACGAAGAGAAACATCCGACCCGCACACGCACGCACACACCTGTCGCACAAGTCGCTTATTTATTTACCCACGTGACGGTGCGTGCGTGCGGCGGTTGCAACACTGCACAGAGGTGGCATTTCAGAAATTTACAACACAATTGGAAAAAGCAGTCACTTGAAAACCCTACCTCAGAACGAGCCAGGTTATGACTTACAAAAAAAAAGATATATATATTGAGAAATTAATTTATTTTTACAAGTGAATGTTTTCATAAGAAAAAGACAAAAAAACACCAATCCAAAGCCTTACTGACTGTACTGTCAAACAGTGTTTCCTGGAGGACCTGCGTACGCTCACGAGAGTATCAAAGATAACTGTTTGCCATGGTAACTGAATGTCTTGTATGGCAGTGGAGAAGGTCTCGCGCTGCACTCAAAGATCTATTAATGTTATTTTGCATTCTACGCAGATATTTAAAGGATTTTAATATAACGCTATTTATCTGAGCTGGTAAAGGACCGGACGGGTGGCCGCTTGCCCGCCATCCCGCACATATGCAAAGCAGGCTTCCGGAGCGTCGGAGGAGTTATCAGTTTTGGAACGAAGCCACACGCGATTAACACAACCCTTACGGTACGCTAGATGAATGATGTCGTGCGACCGAGCCTAGGCACGCTAGCACACTGTCTTTACACCTTAACGACCCAGAAGCCTCTGCTGACTCGCCCTCTCTCACTGCTCTGAACACACAGGCTTCCCTTTGCCTTACACCCGCTCCCGTCGGCTCAAAGGAGAGTGATAGATTAAGGGGCGTCTCAGAAGGCCTGACACCATTAATGCTGCTCCCTACCGTCAGACAGGGATAGACTCGTCAGAACCAATGCTTTGTCTTGCACTTACAAACTCCTTAGATTGTAACACAAGACACTTTTGAATGTAGAGTATTCTGGAGTATTCTATACCCACGGCCTAAACACCCACAAATGGACCGATACCGAGGCGTTCAGATCGACATACACAACTTAAGTATATGAAAACGTTTGCCTAGAAAGCTGTACATAATGTATAAAGAGATTGCAAATGACGTTTTTAAGTTAAAGATTATAACTTATGTCTTTTTGTGTATATATATATATATATATATATATATATATATATATATATATATATATATATATATATATATATTTATATATATATATATATGTATATGGTATGTGTTTGAATGAATTTCCCCCAAACAACTAAAGCACTAATGAAGGTACTTGCCAAAGGCTGAACTTTGGCTTTTTTTTTCTAATTCTCTTCAGTACGTTTGTAAAAGTATGTACACTGTACGATAAATGCCACTTCGAGGATATTTGATAATGCTATGATATAAAATAAAAAACTAAAATTCATTGAATAATACTTGATATTACAAAAATAGGTACAAATTCACAAATGGCATATGCAATATTTACATTTTTTTAAAGATTAGTTTACAGAAAGGAACCAAATGTATAAATACTGTGTTAATATATTTAAAACCTTTTTGCTGTACACATTTTGTTTCTGCCAACTTTAAATGGAAAAGTGTTTGTTTTTTCTTCTTGTTCTTTTTGCTGTTGAATCCTAACAGTAATTTCAGCAGTGTTCTTATGCGAATGCTGTTTCTCAGTATGGAAAGCTTGAATATTTCAATGCCTGAGCGAGTTTTTTTTTTTTTTCTCCTGTGTCTTCCATTGTATATACTTCATATTCTTTGCATTGTGATGCTACTTAAAAATGATAATTTAAACTTAGTGTAATTAGCATTGCTTTAGAAACTGTATTGATTCTGAATAGCCACATGCAATAAAAAAGTAACATTATTTAAGAACCACGGTGTCTCTGCTCTTGTGTGACTTCTTGAGAACAAGCTGCAGTGTCCCAGACATGTCACTTAGAATACATTCAACCTAAGTGATGTAACTTTCAAGGAGTCTGTCTGCTTAATTAAACGCAGACTAAACAAATAGTTCATGAAGACACTCATAATGGTTGCAGTCTGATCAGCGGCCTGACCCAGAATACATAACTGACTAAAGGGATTAAGAATTTTCATGCCCAAAGCCATATGATGAAGGATTATTAATTCTCAAGCCTCTGCTAATTAAAATGGTAATTAAGTCTTAAGACTTAAGACGGAATTGCACAGCCTGGTCAGTGCCAACAGGGTGGGGGGGTGACAAAAGGATCAAAATAAACAGGTCTGGGATCCATCCCTCTGGCAGATGCAGGGGTTCCTGGGATCCCGGCCGGCTTTCTGTGTCAAGACTCTCTGATGTGTTCGGTCAGCATGTCCCAACCGATTAAACAGATTTATGCATAATCAAGTCAGCTTTGAGTAGTACTTTGACTCATGTCTCATTAAATGCCATGTCTGCTTACGTGAACGCTGGTAGTTTCCCACAAATGTCTGAATCAGTAAACGCTTTCTGGGAACCGTCAACTAAGCCTCAACTGGGCGAGTCAGGCTCACTTTTTCTGATATACTGTGTGTGTATATGACTGAGACCAGGAAAGACCCAAGAGCGTGAATGAGAACAGGGAAAAAGTCCCTGAGAGAAACAGCTTTCCTCAATTTGCTGACAATCCCATCATCCATCACAGCCCTCATCAGCTACAAACAGCTCATTTGGACCAATTAAGCACGCTAATTGATCTTATTAAATAATAAAAGGTAATGGATGAATAAAATCATCCTGTAGACAGGAGAATGGATACTCAGGCTTGATGATGGAGAACCGACAGTGTTTACTATAAATACTGCAGCATTTTTAAAGTGTTATTGAGATCTACAATGTAATTATTTGAGACAGGTTTTATTCTAATCTTCAACTAGATAATATTTTAATAGATAGATAGATAGATAGATAGATAGATACACAAACAGGCAGAACAACAGACAGTCTGACAGAACAATAGACAGATAGACAGACAGATAGAATGACAGAACAACAGACAGACAGACAGACAGACAGATAGAGAGAGAGAGAGAGATACACAGACAGACAGAATGACAGACAGAATGACAGACAGACAGAACAATAAACAGAACATAGACAGATAGATAGATATAGATAGATAGACAGACAGAACAATAGACAGTCTGACAGAACAGACAGACAGAACAACAGATAGACAGACAGACAGATAGATAGATGGATAGATAGATACACAGACAGACAGAACAATAGACAGACAGACAGAACAACAGACAGAACGACAGAGAGACAGATAGATAGATAATAAAAGCCTTGGACTACAAACCCGTTTAAAGCACCTGGGTCCTGGGGTCACATCTATAAAACTCATTAGGGTAACAGTGCTGATCTAGGGTCTTTTTTAGTTGCATATTATATCCTTACACAGGTCATATTGAAACGTGTGAGCAGATACTACTGTATCGTGCTGTTCTACTGAGGGGCGTAATGAGCTGTAATAACGAGAGAGAGAGAGAGAGAGAGAGAGAGAGAGAGAAAGAGTACAAGCCATCTGAGGGTTAAACTAATCATGTTAAGTGTATGACGCTAAAGTGCAACATATTAGATAGACATTATTCGGTTAGACGTTGTCCCTAAATGACCATTCATACTACACTGTACCTTAGAGGGACTGCAGGAGCTAGAAGACCTAATGGTGCAGAAGAAATCAAGGTTTCTGGGCACTTGTGTTCAAATATAGCTGTGTATGAATGCGTATGAATACTGTTTCACTTGCACACTGCAGAAACAGGGCAAATAGCTGCATGTTTTCACAGCCTGGTGCTTTAGTCAAGAGTACATAGAGTTTAGACTGACCTTATTCTGACATTATTTTGTACAGAATTCAAAGATTTGGTGTAAAGATAGATAGATAGATGGATAGACGATAGCTAGATAGAATGATAGATAGATAGATAGATAGATAGATAGATAGATAGATAGATGGATAGACGATAGCTAGATAGAATGATAGATAGATAGATAGATAGATAGATAGATAGATAGATAGATAGATAGATAGATGATAGATAGATAGATAGATAGATAGATAGATAGATAGATAGATAGATAGATAGATAGATAGATAGATAGATAGAACGGTAGAACAACAGAACATAGACAGATAGATAGATAGATAGATAGATAGATAGATAGATAGATACAGAACGGTAGAACAATAGAACGATAGATAGATAGATAGATAGATAGGATAGATAGATAGATAGATAGATAGATAGAACTAGAACAACAGTAGATGATAGATAGATAGATGATAGATAGATAGATAGATAGAACGTAGATAGAACGATAGATAGATAGAATGATAGATAGATAGATAGATATAGATAGATAGATAGATAGATAGATAGATAGATAGATAGAACGGTAGAACAATAGAACGATAGATAGATAGATAGATAGAACGGTAGAACAATAGAACGATAGATAGATAGATAGATAGATAGATAGATAGATAGATAGATAGATAGATAGAGCGGTAGAACGATATATAGATAGATAGATAGATAGATAGATAGCTGGATATAGACTGCTAGTATTGGTGAGGCTGAGTTGAAACACCAAATGTGTCTCAGCTGATTTATGTTGGATTTTCAGCATTGCATAAGCACTACAATATTGTTTTTTTTTTTTTTTGTGAAGGCAGGCTCAGCGGAGGGATTAGTCCTCTTTCTCTGTCTCTCCCTTGCTTTCTGCTACTATGCAGGCCACATCTGACCTGCAGAAACTCGCCAGACAGACAGATGAACTATCAAAGACACCCTCTTTCACTCTTTTTCCTTTACTCTTTCTGTCTGTCTGGCGAACAGATGCTGATAGGTCAGACAGAGTAATAGGGTTGCTCCATACAAACATGCAATGAACAAAGACAGCATGAGACGTACAAAGAGCTCATGAGACTGAAAACAGACAAACACAAACACCTGAGCACACCTGGGATGACTCACTATCAACTTGGCCAGCATTCAGGGGGTGAGCTCATGGTCCTCCCCCCTCCCCCCCTCTCTTTTTCCTCTTTTGCCTTTGTTGTTTTTCCCAGAACTCTACGCAGCAGCAGCAGCAGTAGCAGCAGGGAGGGGCTGAGATTAGATAGAACCCGCCCACAGCTCACCTGTTTCAACATATAAACAACTCAACTTCATGTGCTTGTGTGTGTGACAGTGTGCACAAACTGAAAGGATAAAACAGGTCACATAGTGTAGAGTTGGGGTGAGCTATTCTATATTTCACTTAAACTGTCCTCTAGGCAAAAAGAATGTAGTAGCTATAACATCAAAATATGACTTCTCCAAAAAGCTTACCCCGAAGTTAGTCATGTTAAGGTCGGATAATGTTTTTGATATAAATAATGTAAATGAGAAAAACAAATTTATAATTTATATTCTTACTTCCAAGTTCTATTTTATTTAGCATTATTTGCATTTTCAAAAGCAAGCCAGGGATAGACAGATTAACCAAAATTCTTAATGTATTAACAAACAAATAAACAAACAATATATATATATATATATATATATATATATATATATATATATATATATATATATATATATATATATATATGTTTGTTATATATACAGATATATTATAGAAACACAAACTTTATTTTGGATGCAATTAATCGTTTGACAGCACATATATTTTTATTTTTTTATTTTATTAAAATTTATTTTTAAACAAAAATAATTTATTTATTATTCGCTTGCTTGCGTTCTGTTTTTGAGCTTTATGTTTGTAAAAAAAATCCTGAAAAAAAGTCCAAAAAATAAAATAAAATAAAATGTTTCTAGAGCATCAAATCAGCATATTAGAATGATTTCTAAAGCATCATATGACACTGAGGACTGGAGTAATGATGCTTAAAATTCAGCTTTGCCATCACAGGAATACATAATATTTTTAAAAAAATATTAAAACAAGATATTTTATAATATAACTTTTGTTATACCGTATTTTGATCAAATAATTGCAGCCTTGTGAACATAAGAGGCAATAATAAATCTTTCTAACCTCAAACCTTTCTTTTCATGTATGAAATAGAGCTGGATACATTTTCTTTGACATGAAACTCATTTTATTTTTGCTTTCACATGCATAAAAAACCCTCAATTGCAGGCAGCTGTATATGATTGGCCCTTTCCAAATATATGGTCATGTTATAAATATTGTGCACAGTGTGCTAGATTTGGGGTGACACGGCTCTGATCTTACCCCACTCTCTCCTAAACATACAGCCAGCTGCAGAAAACAACCACAAAAACAAACATGGAATGATGGGTGTAAAATGGTTGAGGCCAAAAATAAAAAAAAATAAAAATGACTAGACATCTGAAATCAATCAGGCTGATAAGGGAGTGTCTGTGAGTCATGAATTCAAATGAAATTCTGTGTCAGCTTACGGCCTCATGTGTTTCTCATGCATTCTCTGGCTCATCAGCATCTCGCAAACATGTTGACTGTTTCTGAGCTTACAGGAATCTCTTTGAGAAAATATGTGGGAATTAACCAATTCTCTCTTACTAACTCTCTCTCTCACTTTCTTTCTCCCTGCTCAGACAAGTCATGGAATGTGGCCTCTCTCTTCTTCTGCGGCTGCTTCCTTCTTTCCTGCTTGTTTACGCTTGGCCGCAGCCTGTGGCTCTTTCCCAGGCCTGGCTGGGAGAAGTGGGAATGTTTGCTGTTTCCGGGGGGCTAAGTCCAGACTCCGACCTCTCTCACACGCCCAAACCAGCACGCAAACAACAACGGATGGATGACCCACAACCACATCCACCCATTCAAAAAAGCCATTATCACATCATGCCGAACCACTAACCTGTCCAAAAGATTTATTTCAGCTTCAGACTTTTTTCAAGACACGTTCTACATTCCAACAACTCCTTGGAATTGTAGTCAAGACACACTACACGTTACAAGCAGGTTCATACAGAGTCTGAGCCCACACAATTCCCCAGAAAAAAAATTTCAGAAAAAAAACAACAACAAAAAAAACAACCAAGCCCATTGATACAAACTGTTAAAAAAAAAAAAAAGTCAGATATAATTGGATATGCCTGGTCATGTTCGACTGTGATTGGTTAATGCGATAAACCCCGCCCCTTGAGTTCGTGTGCGTTCCGCGTTCGTGAATCAGTCTGAATGAGCTATTTAATGGCGTTAATGGGAAGAATCATTTAACAATTAACATGTAAGTTAACATCTCTCACACTTATATATATATATATAGATATATATACTTATATATAACCACTTTGTTACATTAAAATACGACTTAAAATGGCACGAAAACACGATCTGTAGGAGTTTTTAGTGAGTATTCAGTGTGTTGAAATTTAAAGTACATTTCCGTGTTTGTGACCAATGTTTACATTAAAAAGAATAACTGAACGTAAGTTGACAAATAAAATCAACACGATAAAGTATGTAGTTTAAACTGATACTGCACTGAGTTATTGTTTTGGAATAAATGTACAGTAAAATGCTTAAAAAGCTTGATGAGATTCATACTTGATTTTAATAAACAGAATATTGATTACATTGTTAAGGTAAAAATATAAAATAGATAAAAACATGTTTACAATACATATTCAGCATATTATTTAAATATATTTTGGCTGGGGGGAAAAAGCTATCTAGTACTCTTAGTTCTGGCTACCATTTTTAAATCGATTCACACAGACTTTATACAGTCAGTGGAGAAAAATTGGGAAAAGTCCACAGATTCCATTTAGGCTTTGTCATGAGTCAGTAAATGTGCGGTTGCAGTCCAATACCTTTTTAATCAACAACACACTCCCATAACAAGTTCCTGAAGCATTATTTGTTATTTGTTTCTTTGCATGTGATTAATGTTGTTGTGATCACAGTGATAATGGCTTGATGAAACCAAGGAAATTGTCTTGTTTACTACATTCTTAAAGTGGTTGTACAACTTTCAATCGAGGAGGAAGTCTTTTTCATTTTATTTTGCTTTCTCTCTCTTTCTCCCAGTGTTTTGCAATATCTGATAGACTCAAATGACAGAGATGTAAACAGAAGCAATTAATGGGTGCGTTTGTGCACGTGTGTGTACTCACCTGACCATATACGCATGCATGGGAATATTTTTTCTCTTTATTACGTATCTAAAGCAAGATATGTACTAATATGATACATAGATAGATAGATAGATAGATTTTCTTTCATATAGAGAAGTTAGTTATATTACAGCCCTCTTTTTCTGCTTCAGTCATGGTGTTTTAAAAGTGTGTTGTTATCTCTTTAATCATGGACGTTTGAGTGAGAATCATTCGTTGTGAAAGAGTGCAACACAATACTGATTGAGCCACTGATCATGCCGCATCTTACACAGAAAAAGAAAGCTTCACATGTTCTCTCGCTGGTGTTAATGGGTACATGCGTGTGTTTGTGTGGCACAATGGCTGCTTATGTAAGAGCAGACCTGCCCCAGAGCTGACCCACATCTCTACTATCATAACATGTTTTTAGTGTGGTGCTGCACTGAACAAACATGCACACTTACCACTCTCGCATGATTTGTATTACGTACATATAAATATCAGTGATTTGTGGGACAAAACAGGCACCAGACCTAAAAAATAAAAATGTATGTATTATTTTACATGTCAAATATGTTCAGAGGTATTTAATATTCATGCTTTTTTTGCAACATTTGTGCATCTTTAATTTTCTTGTGAAGATGTTTTCCTTGCCTATCACTCAATGTCAACACCCTCCGATACATAAACACTGTGCCAAATATTTATTTTAAATATTGACAAATTCACTTCAATGAATAAATGAATGTATAAACTGTTCCAAACTGCAGAACGGTTTTTCTCAATATTTATGGCATCAACAAAATAACCATATTTTTCATATTACACGTATTAAATTGTTGAGAAAACTTAAAAATTCAAAGCAACTTGGCGTATTAAGATTTTCAGGTCAACTATTGTCTTAAATACTAAGTAAGACTTCTTTGTTTTGTCACACTCTAGAAAATGCTGGGTTAAAAACAACCATTGTTGGGTTATTTGGCATCCCAGTGCTGTGTAGAACACATGCTGGGTTATTTTTACCCTTCTTGTTGGGTCTTATACATTAACCCATTTGTGTTTTTTTTTTGTTTGTTTTTTTTGTTGTATTGTTGTTTGTTTGTTTTTTTGACAGGATCGGTTTTTTCATTTTAAACAATAAAAATGCATTCTAAGGAAATATGTGAGGGGTTCATAATGTGTATTGACAGTAAAATGACCAGCACCTGGGTACAAATATTAAAAACAACTAAATGACCCAACAGGCTGAACCCAGCATTTGGGTTAAAAATGTAACCCAGCATTTTTTTAAAATGTAGAAAAACTACCCAGCACCTGGGTAAAAATGTTAAAAAAATATCCCAATAAAAATAACCCAACAGGCTGAACCCAGCTTTTAGGTATATATATAATCCAATTCTTTGAGGAATTTCTCAAGTTCTTTTTCAGGTTTCTTGTTCAGCAAACTTTCAGTTAATAACAGAATAAAGTGACCTATCATTTTGGTAGCCATATATACATATATAGCGTTATAGGACACTTATTATGTGAAATCAAATGTGCTATCTTTGTTTCTGAGAGCACATTCAACTTTTAAAGTAAAGATATCTGAGATCGACTTTTCGAAAGTATATAGAACACTTGACACAAGAACGGTGACAATCAACAGATGAGCTATTAACATCACAACACAACAAATAACTAACAACAATGACAAAACAACAAAGAAATTAAATAGAAGTCAAATAGAGAAACAATAATCCTAAAATGCTCCAAAGCATGCTGGGAACGTACAAATCCTTAACATTTTAACAATATTGTTCCATCTAAAATTCTTTCTTCAGACAACTATGGTTGATTAGTTGGGGTAGCATTCAGGGGAAATAAATAAATAAACATGTCACGAATGCAACTTAAAATGAGAGAAATAAAGACCAAAAGAATCACCAAAACCAATTTGCTGGACTTGTTGACAGAAATTCTTAGCTTGAGTACTTAAAATAATAATAAGCTAAATAATAAACAAACATGTTTTCCTTGATCTTAATCTTGTTGAACTTGGGTGGAATTTGGAAAACCACTTCAGGCTGAAGACTGACTTGAATATTGAATGTTTACAAGGATATTTGACCATGTTGACAAAAAACACATAAAAGATGAATATTTATATAATGAACCCTTTGTCAGGACATAAACGTAATCTCTCAGGACATATGAGATTTATTGCTGTTTTCCTTAGGTTTAATGTTTGAATGCATGTGAAATATTATGGTCTGAAGACAGGTGGTTTTAGCAGTAGTAATGTCATAATTTTTAAATTAATAAACTGATTTATCTTAAAAGGGAAATATTGCTAACAATAAGGTAAAGCTGTGGTAAATCAGTAGTGTATGTTATTCCACACCTCATCATTTTTATTCTCTTCTTGTTTTCCCCCTGTTCTTGCTTGATGCAAGACACAAAAGAAACAAACACACAGACAGACAGACAAAACAGCAGGCATGTAGACAAACACATTCACATGTGTGGAGCTGCGAGCCGCCCCTCGAGAGGGGGCTGGGTGGATGAGTGTGAATCAAGCCTTTGGGGAATGAATGTTTTATAGAGTGGCTGTGCTGGGGGGAGGGACAAATAAATAATTAGGAGCAGCGCCGCTCATCAGCCTATAGCCACACAAGAGAAAGTCTCCCTGTGGATGCTTGTAAACACATTCACATAATGAAATGAAAACAAATGACTGCAAATGAAACAGCCATCGATATCTATCTTTCAGGATAAGTCAACATGAACGTCATCGATCAGACTATTCATTTCATTCGGTGGTGTTGTGTTAGATCTCCACCCTCTTGTTGGGATAGACTTCCTACTAAACACACACAGCTAATATTGTTCTTCAAACAGGCAGGGCCGCGGGGCCGGAAGCACCCCTTCCTCAAATATTTATTCTAGCCTTTCTGCATCTGAATACTAAACTCGCTATCATGTAACTGATTCAGAGTGTTTAAGTGCATTTGTTTGGCTTTTTTCTTGGCTAATGGCGTTGGGACATTTTTTCTTTCCTTTTTGGAAACGAAGGCTCATGTTTAGAATAGCATCTTTCCATGTTATCTATTTCTACTGTATATAGTACGAACACTGCACAGTATGCAAATTTCCTGTTACATGGAATACCCAGATGACTTACTACATTAACCAAATGAGCGGTATATAGTGCACATTGCACTGTGATGAAATCATGCAATGAACACAAGGTCATGTGACAACAATGCTTGAAAATGAACTCACTTTTTGGTTTAGCACAGTGTCAAAGTAAGACAATTTATGAGAATAACTACATATAAACTACATATTTTTACTCCCAACTTGCTTATTTTTAACTACTGCATCGATCAGTTGTTTTAAATAACCATCGTTTTGTGAACTGATTCTTATTTTGTAGTATTCTATACAGTGATAAAGGCTATGTCGATTAACATTGCAACATAAATATATATTACCCATTTCAAAATACCTGAGGTGGCTTGAACACAGATGAACCATATACTGTTGTAATCATATTCTGGTTCTCATCATCTTTCATTATACAGAACATATCTTTCTGCATTTTATTCAACTACAGCGACAGCTGGATGCCTTTGTCCATATAAGGGATTTCCTGGAAAGTCATTTGTTTTCAGGGTTGCCAGGTTTTTACAATAAAACCGCCCAATTGCTTCTCAAAACAAGCCCAAAACTAGCTCAATCGCACTTTAAGGGGAGTCACCATTAAACGCATTCCAAGGGGTAAAATATAAGTTTTTGGAAGGGTTCCCATGGTAAAATTTGCATTCCAGGGGATAAATATGACATTATTGGGGATGGTTCAACCCGTGGACATAAAAAACAACCCACGGCAACAGTAGCCCAATTCCACGTGGAAACGAAGGACTTGGCAACACTGTTTTATTAATTCTATGAATTCTGCCTGTGGACTGCTAGGGTGCCCTTCGATGTCGAGTATGATTGAAAAAAATCACACTTGAGAGTTTAATGCTCCACAGTGGCAGTTCTGCTGGATTATTATGTGCCATATTATCAAATGTGTACTATTCATTTTCAAATAACGCCATTACCAGTATTGTGACACCCCTAATTAACACAATAATGATATTTCACTATTTAAATATCACGTGTATTGTCAATACTGGTATATCAAGACACCCCTAATGCGCACTATACAGTATATAGACCAACTGACCCTTCACAAAAACCCGCCCTGTTTAGGTACTGTTGCTATATTGACAAACAATGCCGTTCTCACACTACACATCATGACTATGCAGTGAAAAATACATCTCGGAGCAAAGAGAAAACTGACAGACAAGACAGAGCAGGTTACTTCTGGTATGAAGCAAGGTCTCAGCTTTAATGGTAGAAAATGGCAGAATTCTGCATTATGATTGGTCAGATCACCTGTCAGTCAAGCTGTTTGGGAAGGGTAAATTTCGGTGTTTGCAAACACTGATGGTGTTTTTGCGGTGTATCCGGTGGCAGAAAATGACAATTTTCAAGTATCAGTCTATGGAAGCCATGGAATAAAAGTATAAAAAAGATAAATTTGAGTTTATATTTCAAAATGTTGACTTTATTCTCACAATTCTGAGATTATATCTCATAATTCTGATTTTGAAAAATTAACTTGTCATTGTCTCTTTTGTCCTCAGCACAGAATGATGACTTTATATCTCACACTTCTGCCTTTTTTTCCTCCCTCAGAATTGACAAACTCGCTATATTGAGTTAAATCCAAACTAGGAGATATAAACTTGCATTTGTGAGACACAAAATTCAGAATTGTGAGATAAAATGGGTAAATGTTATAGGTTTAAATAGTATTTTATGCTGTAACTGTAGGGCTAATACAATATGTCCCCTATGAACTGTGTGTGTATATATATATATATATATATATATATATATAAAATTTTTATTATTATTATTATTTATTTTTTTTTATTTTTTTTTTTTTCTGAAACATTTTAATTGGATGTTTGTTCATTTTTTTAAATGTTGATACTTGATTCCACATCATTTAAAATGATGTGGAATGGTCCCCTAACGTTCATATAACATACAAACACAATAAAAATATATAACTTATATAGATAGATATAGATATAGATATATAAACACTTTAGAATTACACTTTAGAATACTGTTCTGCCATTAATGAATAACTACACAGTAACAAATGACTAATGCACTATTTACATTTTAATAACTAATATTAACTAACAAGAACTGATTAACGAATCAAAAAGTAAAGTGGTAATGACTCAAGTATGACCAAATCCATCATAAGGAATTATTAACTATTTGGATCAGCATTCTAAAGTGAAGATCATGATAACGTCCTAGTAATGACTGAAATCATTGTAAGCTTTTGAGGTTTCTGTAAGGTTCTGGAAAATAATACTTCAGATGAATTTGGTAACACTTGAGCCATTACTAGTGGGTTACCATGATCTTCACTTTAGAATACGGATCCAAATAAATAGTAATTCTTTAAGAGGGACATAGTGACTCAAATCATTGCTATCCAAAACCTTACATAAACTTCAGTCATTACTAGAGAGTTATCATGTTATTCACTTTAGAATACTGATCCAAATAATTTGTAATTTCTTCTGATGGATTTTGGTAATACTCGAGTCATTACTAGTGGGTTACCATGATCTTCACTTTAGAATTAATTATACATTTTGTTCGTGCGCAGCTATTCATTAATGATGGAACAGTACTTTAAAGTGTTACCCATAGTTTTATTACTTGTCTGTGCTGTATCAGCCTAAAAAGTACAAGTAGTTGTTTCAACTTAAAAACGTGTTCGTGCTGCCTTCAAATTTTGTTTAGTCAACATGAAATGTTAAGTTGTACTACATGAAAATGTGGATATTTGAGTTGAGTAAACTTAAATTTTTAAGACAGCACAAACACTTACTTTTTTGAAGTTGAAACAACTTTTTTTTTTTTTTTTTAGATAACCAGCAGCTGTTTGTGTATTGCTCAGCTAATCCAGCACTAACAGCACTAACCAGTAAAGATGGGCCTCATCAGCCTGAACATAACAGATTTCATGCATACTTCAATAACTGGTTTAGTAAAAGGTCCTGATGATATTAAAATCTATATTGTGTATTTACTGGTATTGATTTAGTATTAATACCAAGACTGGTACCGTACACTCTAAAAAATGCTGTGTCAAATAAAACCCAGCGCTGGGTGAAATATGGACAAACACAGCAACTGGGTCATTTTATTTAACTCAAATGTTGTTTAAAAAAGACTATGACTTGCTTAAAATGAACCCAAAATTAAAAATGAGCCAATTTATTATTACTTATTCAACGTATTAATAAATGTTCATTTATTGAACATATTAAAAAATGTTAATCTCCAACCTATTTTGGGTTCATTTTAAGCTAGAAATATACTTATTTTAAGAAATAGTTCAGTTAAATAAAACTACCCAGAAGGTTGGGTTAAACATTTAACATGGGATGGGTCAAAACAACCCAATCACTGGGTTTATCCATAATTCACCAAGCGCTGGGTTGTTTTTAATCTAAAGTGTACCGACAATTTCAGATGAAATGTTTTGATTGCCAAATTACCATCTTAAGTATGTTCAATCTTAATGTAGCATTTTTATTGTTTACCACGCATAAAAGAAAATAACATATAATGATTATAGGGCAGCCTCTTTGCATCAAAGCTGAAATTTTGCTGCTGAGCCTTTTGAACAGGGCGTAACTGAAAAATACCACAGACGGTGCCTATTTCAATCCACACCTGACTAGCGTCCCAAACCAGAGCCATTTTCTTCTTTAACCTGATATGTTCTGCAACATCACTCACCATTCTGAGTAAATGGCTCACTGAATATCAAACAGAAGAGCTGGGATTGATGAGCCACACGCACACTCCGGCTATGAGCATGAAAGGAGCACCAGTGATGGATCAGATGAAAGCGGCCCCTCTGACTGTCTTTCCCTCTCTTTTCCTTATATCCCATCCCCCTCCGCTCATCCATCTGGGATGTCCTCTGTGTGAGCAGGCAGACAAAAGAGGCAGGCTGCTGGCCCCCATCCCTCACTCGGCCTTTCCTTGCAGGGACAAATGGCTCTCTCTGAGGCCCCTGGCTGAGGGATTGGCCCTTTTAACTAATGGTCGTGGGTGAATTTGTATTTGTTATGTGTTTAGTAGAAAAATGATGAGCTGGATCACTGTGTTCCACTCTGGGATGTTGATATATGCATCTCTGCTTCCCACAATCATTTTTGGGTTATGCTCGTAATGAGGAATGTTCAAGGGCGGAACAAATATCAACACTGCAAGAGATTATGAAGATCATGACGGTAGTAAATATTGCTTACAATCCAGAACCAGGTTTGTCAGCGGAGCACTCAAGTTCTTACTTGACAGCCCCTGAGGCCACAATAATTAAAAAGAAAATCATTTAAAAATATAAAATGCATGTGCCAAATTCTTACATTTAAGCTGGTTTTATAAGGTTTAAGTATAATAATTGTAATTTTTAATAACATATTTTCTGTACACCTTGAATACATCGGAGAGAATATATCTTAATAATGATTTATATAACTATAACAATTACCACAAAGAGTTTATAAACTTTTTTTTTCTTCAAGCTAAAACTAAAAGTATGTTACCATTCAAAATTTTGGGTCCGTTTTTTTATGTTTTCTTTGTCGACTTGAAACAATTATTTTTATATCTATACATTTATGTATATATAAATTTTTATGTATTTTTTCATGTATTTATATATTTATGGAAACTTTTTTTTAAATCGATTTAATGAACTGCATTAAAAATATTTATAATAATAATATTAAAATAACTTTCGAACAACAGTGTAAATACAAAGTATATATAATCACAAATATCATGATTACTGAATCAGACCACATGACACTTTACAACCTGAACTAACCTTGCCTTGTCACAGACATATAAAATAATTTAATAAGACGTACTGAAATTAAAAACACAATTGTGAAGATATTTTTTGGTCTCAAAAATATTTTGGATTAGCTCCAGCAATGAGCCTTAGATAACCAGCCACATTACAAAAACACTCAAGTAATTCATGGCAGATTAATTCAAACAAGGTCGTTCTTTTACAAAACTAAACACTTAAACCATAGAACAGGAAACCTGAATTAACCTGTGACGCTCTGCTGTCATGTGTGAGTCCTTACTTGCACTAGGCTAATCGCTAAGAGTGTTTCGCGAGCTGAGGTGTCAGGTAAGGCTGAATAAGGCGAATACCGAGAACCACTAATCAAATCAACCTGGACCTTACGACAGTTAACCACAGCTGAATCTAACCCCCATTTAAGTCCACTGGGTACTGGCTTTGAACTCATTTGAACCCAGGGATTTCCTCAGAAAAGAGAAGAAAAGAGCATATCAGTGCAAGAAAAAAAGCAGAGAGAGTGAGAACATGGTAGTTGCTTAACATCTGGCCTGAAAACAAGCTTAATGAAAAGCAGACAGGGAAGCTCAACACATACGTATGACGAATGGGTTATTGCACCAGTCTCAGACTTGGCTCACATTATTTCATTTGTTGAAATGTTTTATCTTCCTCCCTGTCTTTTGCAGCACTGGAGAACAACAAACACATTCCTGACAGCATTCCTGAGGAGGTAAAAACAGCATTCAGAACATCCTGGCCCTGTTTACAACATCTGTCTCAGGTGATCCAATCACAAGTGGTCAGCCGAGAAAGACTGCTGTATATACATGCCTCAATTTACATTGAATGAATAGTTCAACCAAAAATGAAACTTAGATGCAAATGAGTTTGCTTCTTCTTCAGAATAGGTTGTAAGAAAGTTAGCATTACATCCATTGTCCACCAGTGGATCCTCTGCAGTGAATGGGTGCCATTAGAATGTGCAGTCATTTAAATTCATATGAATCCAGTCCATTAATTAATCTTTTATGGTCCTTAGCTGGTCATGAGCTGGTTTAAGATGGTTTTTAGCTGGTCAAGAGCTGGTTTAAACTGGTCCTTAGATGGTCAAGAGCTGGCTTAAACTGGTCCTTAGCTGGTTTATTAGAAGCGGCTTTAGCTGGTCCAATGGTCCTTAGTTTAAACTGGTCATCACTGGTTTAAGATGGTTTTTGGTCTTGTTTTAAACTAGTCCTTTGGTATGAACTGGTAGCTGGTCATGAGCTGGTTTAAGATTTTTTAAGTTAATGAGCTGGTTTTGGTCCTTAGTGGTAAGAGCTGGTCAAAGGCTGATCATGAGCTGGCTAGTTGGAGTGGTCATTGTGGTCTAAGCTAGTCCTAAGCAGCAGCTTGCTCAGATTTGGACCAGCACATGTCTTAAAGCTCGACAACTAAAACCATCTTAAACCAGCTCATATTCAAATTTAATCCAACTGTGACCTCTAGAACAGTTTAAATGGTCAAGCTTGACTAATAAACCAGCTCGGCAAACCACTCATGACCACAAGATCTTAAACCAGCTGACCAGTTTCACCATTGTTTAAACCAGCCTGACCAGTTTAAACCAGCTCTTGATAACTAAAACCCTCTTAAACCAGCTCTGACCAGCTAAGGGAACAGTGTGGCATGACCAGCAAAACCATCTTAAACCAATAAGACCAGTCCCATGAGCTAAAACCATCTTAAACCAGCTCATGACCAGCTAAGGACCAGCTAAGGACCAGCAAACCAGCTCATGACCAGCTAAGGACCATCTTAAACCCTGGGACCAGTTTAAACCAGCGATGACCAGCTAAAAACATCTTAAACCAGCTCATGCTCCAAGACCAGTTTAAACCAGCCTGACCAGCTACAAAACATCTTAAACCAGCTCATGACCAGCTAAAAACCATCTTAAACCAGCTCTGACCAGCTAAGGACCAGTTTAAACCAGCTCATGCCAGCTAAAACCATTTGACAGCATCTAAGGACCAGCTAAACCAGCTCTGACTAGCTAAAACCATCTTAAACCAAGCTTATGGACCAGCTAAGGACCAGTTTAAACCAACTCTGACCAGCTAAAACCATCTTAATCAGCTGGCTGGACCATCTTAAACCAGCTCTTGACCAGCTGGGACATCAACCAGCTCATGACCAGCTAAAACCATCTTAAACCAGCTCATGACCAGCTCATTAAACCAGCAACCAGCTAAGGCACGACCACCCCAGCTCCGGACCATAAACCGCCTTGCCTTCAGCTAAGGACCAGTTTAAACCAGCTCATGACCAGCTAAAACCATCTTAAACCAGCTCATGACCAGCTAAGGACCAGCCAGGACCGAAACCGTAAAACCAGCCATGACCAGCTAAGGACCATCTTAAACCAGCTAGGGCCAGTTTAAACCAGCTCATGACCAGCTAAAACTCTTTCATGGACAGCTAAAACCAATTAAACCATCGGCCAGCTAAGGACAGCTTAAACCAGCTCATGACCAGCTAGATGGTTAGTTCCTAAGCTTCCTGGGTGGTCCATGAGCAGTTTAAGATACCATAAGTCATGAAGCTAGTTTAAAGATTTTGTAATGAACTAGTTTAAACTGGTCTGGTAAACAGCTCATGACAGGCTATGACATCTTCCAGTCATATGTGCTGGTCTAAGAATCTAAGCAACTAGCTCCTGCTCGGACCAATTTGGGACCAGCACATGTCCAGAAAACCAGCTCGCGACTAACAAGACCATCTTAAACCAGCTGCGACCAGCTAAGGGGACAGTTGCCAGCTCTTGACCATCTAAGGACCAGTTTAAAACCAGCTCTTGACTAGCTAAAACCATCTTAACCAGCTCATGAGCTACTGATGACAGCTCATGACCAGCTAAGGACCATCTTAAACCAGCTCGCAGCTAAGGACCATCTTAAACCAGCTGGGACCAGTTTAAAAACCATGACATCTAAGGACCAGTTTAAACCAGCTCTTAACCATCTAAGGACTGTTTAAACCAGCTCTGACCAACTAAAACCTCTTAAACCAGCTCATGACCCAGCTGAAGGACTCATGCAGCTAAAACCAGCAGCTCATGACCAGCTAAACCATCTTAAAACCAGCTCACCACCAGCTAAGGCTAGACAACAAAATGCCCCAAACCAGCTCATGACCAGCTGTTCCAGCTAAGGACCAGCTTAAACCAGCTCATGACCAGCTAAGGACCATCTTAAACCAGCTTATGACCAAGGACCAGTTTAAAACCAGGCTCATGACCAGCTAAAACAATGTAAACTAAATGCTGACCAGCTAAGGACCATCTTGAACCGCTGACAGGACAGTTTCAAACCAGCTCATGACCAGCTAAAACCATCTTAAACCAGCTCATGCCAGCAGCTTAAACCAGCTCGGCCAGCTAAAAATCCATCTAACCAGCTCTGACCAGCTAGACCATCAACCAGCTCCATTAAGGACCAGTTTAAACCAGCTCATGACCAGACCAGCGACCAGCTAAGGACCATCTTAAACCAGCTTATCGCGACCAGCTGACCAGCTAAAACCATCTTAAATCAGCTCATGACCAGCTAAGGACCATCTTAAACCAGCTCTTACACAGCTGAAGCAACCAGTATCAACCTGGCTCTGCTGACCAAGCTAAAACCATGCTTTAAACCATTGCTGGGACCATGCCCAACCAGCAATCTTAAACACCAGCTAAGGACCAAAGCAAGGGCCAGCCAGTCTTAAACCATCTCAACCAGCTAAGGACCAGTTTAAAGCTGGCTCTTGACAGAAAAACAGCATCTTAAACCAGTCAAGGACCAGCTAAGGATTTTAAACCAGCTCATGACCATCTGGGACCAGCTTTCGCTCGCTCATGACAGCTAAAACCATTTAAACGAGCTCACATGACCAGCTACCAAAACAGCTTAAACCAGCTCATGACCAGCTAAGGACCATCTTTGGAAGGACCGTTAAACCAGTCACAACCAGCTAAAGACCATCTTAAACCGCGATGAAGCTTAAACCAGCTCGCGGCCAGCTAAACTGAGACCATCTTAAACCAGCTCTGCCAGCTGACCAGCTACCAGGACCTAGTTTAAACAAGACCAGCAAACCTTAAACGCCATGACCAGCTTAAAAAATATCTTAAACCAGCTCTCAGCTGACCTTAGCTAAGGATAAACCAGTTTAAAGACCATCTTAAACCAGCTCATGACCAGCTAAGGACCATCTTAAACCAGCTAAGGACCAGTCAAAGCTCATGACTCATGACCAGCTAAAAAACCATCTAAACCAGCTCTGACCAGCTAAAACCATCTTAAACCAGCTCGGACCAGCAAGGACCAGTTTAAACCAGCTCGACCAGCTGACCATCTTAAACCAGCTAAGGACCATAACCAGCTCATGACCATCCCAAGGACCAGTTAAAAGTGGCTCATAAAACCAACTAAAACCATCTTCATGGCTAAGGAATCTTAGGGATAGCCAGCACCAAGGACCAGCTTAAACCAGCTCATGACAGCACCATCTTAAACCAGCGACCAGTTTAACCAGCTCAGACCAAAAAACATCTTAAACCACAAATGACAGCTAAACCGTAAACCAGCTCAGACAGCCAAGGACCATCTCATGACCAGCTAAAAGAAACAGCTGACCAGGACGGTTTAAACCAACTCGCGACCAGCTAAAACATCTTAAACCAGCTCTGACCATGACCAGCAGTTCAAAACCAGTCATGGAATCTAAACCAGCTCGCATCAGCATCTCAAACCACATGACCAGCAAAACCATCTTAAACCAGCTCATGACCAGCTAAAAAACCAGCTCATTAAACCACCAGCTCAGCAGGTAGCTAAGACCAGCTAGCTCATGACCAGCTAAAACCATCTTAAACCAGCTCTGACCAGCTAAGGACCAGTTTGAAAACCAACTCATGACCAGCTAAAACCATCTAAATCAGCTCATGACCAGCTAAAACCATCTTAAATCAGCTCATGACCAGGCTAAGGACCAGTTAAACCAGCTCAAACCAGCAGCCAAGCTTCAAAGAGCATACCTAACTGCATATGTTTTTATTTTATTTTTTATTTTTTAACAAGACTCACATCGAATTTGTTTAAAATGTTTTGGACCATTTTCACTTGTTCAGATTCAGATGAGACAACTTTTCCACGACAGAGAAATATTTAAGTATAAAAAGGTAAGTTAAAAACATTGATATATTTGTTTGTACAAACATAAGCTTCACAAGACATTAAATAATGGACTGTGTTATTTGTGGATTTATTGATTTTTATCAGCTGTTGTTATACTCTGGCGGCACCCATTCACTGCAGAGGATCCATTGATGAGCAAGTGATGCGATGTAAATTTCTCAAATCTGCTCTGATGAAGAAACAAATTCATCTATATTTGGATGGCCTGAGGGCGAGTACATTTCCATTTTGGGTGAACTATTCCTTTAATTTATTCAGCACATACTCATATCTAAAGTAAATTACACTGCTTGCAAATTCCAGGGTATCAAATATATTCAGCTAAAGGGATGGTTCACCCAAAATGAAAATTACCATGATTTATTCACCCTCAAAACCAACTAGGTGTATATGATCTTCTTTTAGATAAATGCAACTGAAGTTATATTAAAAATATGCTGGCTCTTCAAGCTTTATAATAAAGTGAATGGGTGTTGAAATGTTGAAGCCCAATGTGCATCCATCCATCATAAAAGTGCTCCAAACAGCTCTGGAGGGTTAATAGGCCTTCTGTGTAAATTGATGCATTTGTGTAAAGAAAATAGCCATATTTAAAACTTTATAAGCTGTAATCTCTAGCTTCTGCCAATTGCCGTACGATGCATTCACAAGAGATTGCGTTCCAGCATGACATAAGATACAGATCATAGAGTAAGCTCCAGTGAAAAACAGTGTAGAGGAGAGACAAAACACTGGTCATGAATTAGAAATACAAAATGAGGATTTGTAAAGAAAAACGTCTGAGAATTTGATATAAACCAAAGAGGAGACTGATTTTCTCGCTGTAAACAACACTTGGTTCTCTTAGATAGCATATTCTCACAGAGTTCACACTACTTCGCCAACTGCTGAAAGCGCCACTCTCTTGCGGAACGCAGTGTAGTTAGCAGAAGCTAGAGATTATAGTTTATAATGTCTTAAATATTGATATTTTTCTTACACAAATTGATTTGCTTCACAATGCCTTTATTAATCCCATGGAGCCGTGTGGATGGATGCAGTTTACTGGACTTTAAAATCTCAACTTACCCATACACCATTATAAAGCTTGGAAGAACCAGGACTTTTACATCTGTATTTAGCGATGATCACTTTTCAAACATTACATGAGACACATGTGGCAGGTGTAAATGAGCCTCAAGCCACGTAAGTGTCTGACCACTTCCTTGCATGTACATGCAAATAACACTCTTAAAGGCTCCTTACGCTCTCTGGCTCTCACACACCACATAGTCTAATCAGTGCTTATCTGAGGAATGAGGTACAGTTAAGAATATAAAGTGAGTAAAGAATACCCAAAGAAGAAGAGGAAGAAAAACATGTAATGGGAAAAACCACAGTGCATAAAAATAAATTATGATTTGCATTGTGCAAAATGACACGTGTTAACTTTCTCAAGTATTTTATTCAGTAAGAGGGAACTCAATGGTTTTCAGACTGGTTTAACTGGTGTTGCTGAGACAGGTATAAAGAGGGTGGGAAAAGACAATACTTGGTATATTGTATTAATGTAATTATTATTTTTTAGAAACAGTCCAAATTTGTCACCGCCTTTTAGGACATGCTATATTGAGTAACACTGGTCATTTTGAGGCATCACAGTGTAAGTTTATGACAGCTGTATGGAATTGCAACAGTTACTCAAAATGAGCAAATAATGACAAATGCATCTACACCCTCATTGTCATTTCAAATCCTTGTGATTTGTTTTTGTCTTCCATGTAACACAAAATGAAATTTCTCACTTTCCAAGCAGCACAATGACCAGCAGCTGCCAATTTTCTAAAAAAACACCGTAAAGGAGGATATAAACTGGCAGGAACAATCTGTACAACAAGGATAATTGATTGCATTTTTTTCCTGGCAAAGATTTGTTTAGAACCAAACATCAAGTTTTTGTTCCTGTCATTGATTCCTGTGATCACCACTTTGATTACACGAAGAGCAAATTATATTTAAAATATGATTTCACAAGATTTAAATGAATAATAAAAGCTTTGATACAACCGACTTGTCAAACCTGGATGTCAATAAACCTTCGGCAGATTGGTTGTGACAATGCGTCATGCAATTTCACTCGAGTTTACATTTTCCACTAGCATGAAGCTGACTGAGTAATATCACATTACTGAAATTAAGCCAGCATAAATTTGCGTCTTTCATGTTTTGGATTGACTTAAAGATTTACTCAAATGAAAACTTAAAAAAAGTAAGCTGGTATGACCTGCAGTATTCTAGATATTTAGTAAAGAGCCATACAAGTACCTAGTGGGTAAACCATGGCATTACAAATGAATTTTTTTTTTTTTCTGACCACAACATTAATTAATTTGTATTTGTTTAAATACTATACTAATTGTAATATAAGCAATAGAAATTATATATATATATATATATATATATATATATATATAATGATCTCAACTTAAAATATTAAATATTACTAAAATATAAAACATGCATGGTCACATTATAAGTAAGCAATACCGAGGGGTAACCTTGAAAATTAACCATGGTTTTATTATAGTAAAGCGTAGTAACCATGTTTTGAAAACGATTACCATTTGTATAACCATAGTTTTACTACAAATACCATGGTTAAACTTATGGAAGTGCAACGACCATGGTTGATTTGAGGTTACCATGGTTTAACATAGTAACTTTACGCCAATTTACTTTTAGCGGTTGTCTCCATCACTCTCCAGAATAAAATTATACCGTAAATGCCAGTGGCGTAAAATCAATGCATATGTATGCTGTAATGTTTAGCAAAAAATGGCTGCAAATACCTGTATATATACCCGAAGGTGTCTTCTTTATCCTACTTAAACACATTCAAATATACTGTCAAGCTGGTTTGTTTTGGAGCTCCGTGAATCCGTGACCATTAAGGCCTGAGATCAAAGTTTGCGCCTGTTTATAATGGCTCTGGGTTAAAAGTTAAATCGAAGACTTTAAAGGGAATTAATATTTGTATTCAACAGGAAGCGTAAATGACAACTATATATTCTGAAAAAGTTTACCGATTTCTACACATATAGGCAACATGGCTTTCAACATTCTAAACTGTTTCAAGCAGCAGATCAGTTTGAAGACGATCGAAGGATCACATACCTAAAACTGGAGTAATTGGCAGAAATTCAGCTTTTATCCAGATGCATTTTAAAATTGCGGTTTTAGAATATACTAAAATAAAATTAAAAGTTATTTAATTGTATATTCACATAATATTGTTTTGTTTTATTTTTGTTCAAATAAGTGCAGAAAGGAATAAAACATTAAAAGATGTACCTTTGATATTAGTTATTAAAATAGCTAAAATTAATTTTATACATTTTTCTTCTGCCAGTGTACACAAAAAAGGCCTATGAAATGTTAAAAAAAACATAGCTTTCAAATATAATATTGAGTTTAATTACTCATTTTATTCTTTTAATAATTTAAAAGATCAGTTAAGCTTAGAGGTATCGGTATGAGTATCAATATCGATGATACTGAGCTTGAAAATATTGGGATCAGAATGAAAATAAAATAATTGGTATTGCTCATCCCTAATGAAAATGGCTGTGCTTATGTATTTTTCAGCTTCCCTCACTGCCGGCATTATTCCTGTTGATCTGAGCAGAGCGGTATTTGGTTCAAAGAAGCGCTGTCAATAGATAATAACAGTTAAACTTTTGAATACACCAGGGATCAAAGGAAACAATATCAGCAAGCCGACAAAGATGGTGAGAAAGTAAACTCTTTTAGTTATTAAACGACATCCATAGATGGTCATTTAATTAAGCTTAGTGTGTTTGGGTTGGGTTTTGGTGTCACTGAGGGCTAGACCTGCAGTCTGGGATTGACTGACTCATAAAAGATTGAGGGTGTGTTACACTTCAAGCGTTATTATGCAACAAAAACTGATATAATAAGGTTTAAAAGCTTAGGCAAGCATATTTCTGGTACTGGTAAAAGAATGAATGAATGAATTTTTTAACAAATGCTGTCTTCACATTTGTATCTGTACAGTTCCAACCCACTCTGGAATAAATATTTCCCTCTTTTCCATTTTATTTTCTGCGCTGCCGTCAAAAAGGATACAACTGACTTCCTATTAGCTCGCCTGGAGTTTTCAGTGCTTCCTGCCAAGCGTAACCCAACATACACACAAACATACACACACACTCAAATACACACAAAATGTACATACTCTTTTCCTGTCAACTGTTTTCACTTTTTCATTCAGGGAACTAATAACTTCCTTCCTGCACCCAGGGTTTGACACGAGATATGAGAAGGCTGAGAGAGAATAAACAGGAAACAGCAGAAGAGAGCGAGGCACAGAGAGAAAGCCTGGCTCAGAGAGAGGAAGTGGCACTAAGTGAATGATAAACAGAGAGAGCGAGGCCATGTGTGCAGTTTGCTCAAGCGCAACTAATAAAAGTCTTCCTCCCGCCGATCGCTATCAGTGCACACACACAGCCGACTCTACAACAACACTTGCATGTGTTCCTAAATCCTTGCAACCAAATAGTAACATTAAAGGGAACATTTAGGCCAAAATTAAAATTCTGTCATCATTTACTCACCCTAATATCATTCCAAACTTGTATGACTTTCTTTGTTCTGTGGAAATGAAGATAAGGAATGTGTTTTGTCCATATATTGGTAATGAGTTCATGAAAGCCCGTTTCCACCACTGAATGAAAAAAAAAAAGAAGGTAATTGCGACTTTTTATTTTGCAGTTATGACTTTTTTTTTTCAAAATTGCCAGATATATACTCGTAAATCTGAATTTTTTCTCGGAATTGTGTGAATATAAACACAATTGAGAGTTATAAAGTCAGAATTGCAAGGCATAAACTTGCAATTCTGAGAAATAAACAGGCATTTCTGAGAAAAAAGTAAGAATTGTGAGAGTTTATGAATTGTGAGATGTAAACCCACAATTGCGAGAAAAAAGTCAGAATTGATTATCTCGCAATTTCAAGTTTATATCACATTTTTTTGACCTTTTTTTCCTCAGAATTGCATAATATAAACTCACAATTGCAAAAAATAAGGTCAGAATTGTGGGATTTAGACTTGCAAATATGACATATTGCAAATATTTTTTTCTCAGAACTGTGTTTTACAGTATAAACACAATTGAGAGTTTTAAAGACAGAATTGCAAGACATTAACTCACAATTCTGAGAAATAAACATGCAGTTCTAAGAAAAAATCAGAATTGTGAGTTTGAGAAAAACTTCAGAATTGCATGAAAAAAGGTCAGAACTGCAAGACATAAACTTGCAATTGCGAGAAAAAGTCAGAATCGATTATCTCGCAATTCTGACTTTATTTCTTGCAATTTTAAGTTTATATCACACAATTCTGACCATTTTTTAATTGCATAATAGAAACTCACAATTGTGAGAAATAAAGTCAGAATTGTGTGATTTAAACTTGCAAATCTGACTTTTTTCTCAAACTTCCAAGATATAAACTCGCAATCGCAAAAAAATCAGAATTGAGTTTTTGAGAAAAAAGTCAAAACTGCATGAAAAAATCAGAACTGTGAGGAAAAAAAGTCAGAATTGATTATCTCGCAATTTCGAGTTTATATCACACTTTTTTGACCTTTTTTCTCAGAATTGCATAATATAAACTCACAATTGCGAGAAATAAGGTCAGAATTGCAAGACATTAACTTTCAATTCTGAGAAATAAACGCAGTTCTGAGAAAAAAATCAGAATTGTGAGTTTGAGAAAAAATTGAGAATTGCAAGATATAAACTTCAATTCAATTCTGACTTTTTTCTTGCAATTTTAAGTTTATATCAAACAAATCTGACTTTTTTCTCAAAATTGCAAGATATAAACTCGCAATCGCAAAAAAAGTCAGAATTGAGTTTTTGAGAAAAAAGTCAAAACTGCATGAAAAAATTCAGAACTGTGAGAAAAAAGTCAGAATTGATTATCCCACAATTTTGACTACACAACTCACAACTGTGATTTTATATCCCGAAGTTCTGACTTTTTTTCTCAGTATTGTGTGATATAAATGCACAATTGCAAGAAATAAATTGTGAGAAACACAACTGTGAGATTTAGACCCAATCAAATTTTTTCTCAGAAATGTGTAATACAAACTCACAATACTGTATTTTTTTCTCACAATTGCGAGTTTATGTCTTAGTAAGTCAGAATTACGTGAAAAAAGTCAGAACTGGAAGATATAAACCCCCAATTGTGAGAAAAAAGTCAGAACTTGCAATTCTGTTAATATCTGTTAAGTTAATATCTCACAATTCCAACTTTTTTTCTCAGAATTGAGAAATAAAAAGTCGCAATTTTTTTTTTTTTATGTTTAATTCAGTGATGGAAATGGGCTTTCATTGTTCAAAATTGTACATTGTTCAAAATATCTTCTTTCATGTTTTCAAAAAATAAACTCATAGAGGTTAATGACATGAGGGTGAGTAAATGATGACAGAAATTTAGTTCTTGGGTGAACTATCCCTTTAAGGGGGGAATTCACTAAACAGCTCACTTTTGTGTGCAATATTTCAGTGCAAAAACCTGCATATTATTCACTAACTGCCCACAATTCAGTTTAACCAGGCGCTAAATGCATTGAAATAGTGCTGAGATGTGAAAATTTAAATTATGATATTGTTTTCGGCACAAACACGCCTTCTTTGTATGCAAATTTGGCTCATTATATAAGCGTCTTATTCACAAATAACAGCACAATTTGCCTGTGGTTGCAATATTAATGCCTGTAGAAGAAAATTAAAGATACATTTTTTAAAAAAGCTGTTTTGGTATATGTTCTATTGATCATGACAATGATAATTCATCAAATGATGATTAAATGGCCGAGAACCACGTTAATCAACTGTGCAGTTGGCATTTTACAGCTAATTCTGGCTCTGTGCACAACAAAACCATGTTTTGTGCCTTTAACATTTACAAAAAAAAAAAAAAGGAATGGGACACCAAAGACTAATTCAGATAGACAAGAATATATGCATGCGTTCCTTGAAGCCTCAAACAAGATAAAAGTCATATTCCCTCTCTCTATGAGGTCCTCACATAATATATGTAAAAAGGGACTGTAACGAGTACATGATTGCATGAGATTTCCATCTCTCCCTCCCCCTCTACTCTTATTGGCTATCTGGAGGAAACTGCTGGAATAATGAAAGGCCTGAAAGCTGTTTCTTCACAAGTAGGAGCCCACAGCGCTCTGGCGCGACTTCAGAAGAGTAGCATTCACAGCTAACGTGCTGTGAGGGGTTTTCTTAAACACTCACATTCGTAAATCTAAGCCCATCTACACACAAATTCACTTTCCATCGATACAGTACAATACACCATTGTACGCAATAAAGTGCCACACGCATCAATAAACACCAGTGAAGCGCAGAATTACATTTAGCGTTGTTAAAGGGACATTCTGGATAAAATATAATTTCAAATCAGTAACTGTGACTTACCACAGCAATTATTTGTCAGATGTGATGTGGTTTGCGCAACCCGATCTCACGGCAATTTGTACATATTTTACGAGGTGGCTAATACATAGGAATTTGTATGTTCTGTGAAATGTCATACGTATTTTACAAGGTGGCAAATTCATACGAATGACCAACCCTAAACCTACCCCTCACAGAAAACGTACAAAATCGTACCAGTGAGGTCATACACAATTGTAAAATATGCATGGATTGGTTGTGAGGTAGCAAGTGGCAAGTTGAAACTAGACGGACATTAAGAGATATTGTACAGTCATACTTATTACATGGTATTTCACAACATAAGTAATTGTGGCGATAAAATATATTGATTTAGGATTAAACTGTTTTGAAATCCTACCAGTTTGTTAGTTCTTACAATCCATTACAGCGTACGAAATCGCAGCAGCTGCGTTTGAATGAAACAAGAAAGAGCGAGCCTGCGATACCAGGATGATATTATTAAATATTTGTGATCGAGAATATTAATTTGAGTGTTAATATTTTATTAGTCAACCAAGGGCAAAGCTTCCACAAAGAAAAAATTTTCCCAAGAAGCGAAAAGCGCCGACTGCAGTTACCCGGATGAGCCTGTCTTAGTCGTTTTTACTGGTTATTATCGTGGAATAACCAATACCTTGGAATGCGGTGACTGACCAGTCAGAACTGAGTATTCCACAGAGCCGCATAATAACATTAGTTCCTGTATTAACTAATATGAACGAACAATGAACAATACATTTATTACAGTATTTATTAATTTTTCTTTATGTTAGTTAATATAAAAATACAGTTGTTCATTGTTTGTTCATGTCAGTTGACAGTGCATTAACTAATGTTAACAAACACAACTTGTGATTTTAATAATGCTTTAGTGAATGCTGAAATTAACATTAACTAAGATTAATGAAATGCTGTATAAGTATTGTTCATTCTTAGTTAATGTTACCTATTTGTTTAAATAATCATATTTTCAAAATTAATTTGTTTAAATTACTTAGAATGAGCATAAATATGTTATTTGTGAAAACAAGTAATTTTATTCAGTAGGTATATTGTATATAAAAGTATGAATATTGTTTAAATACTGTTACCTGTCGAACAACATTCAGTTAGTTAATGCACGAGATTGAATAATTGGATGAATTCATTGATCATAAATATATAAAGCATGTTTAAAACATTCAGTTTATTAGTACTATTACAGAAATATCTTTGTTTAATTTATGTATTACTGGAAATTATGCATGCATGCATTATGCATGTTAACTTTATTAATTTATGTTAATATTGTGTAATCCAAATGGATGAAAATTTTGGTTACACTTTATTTTAAAGGTGTAATTGTTACAGTGTAATTTTACATTTAAGTACTGAGTAATATTAATAACTACATGTATTTACTGTATTATTAGGGTTAGGATTAGGGTTATTTGCATGTAATTTATTTTTATTATAATAGTAAGTACATGTAATGTGTAACAAGAGCACCTTAAAATAATGTATTACCAAAATTTTATATGCAGTTACATAAATCATAAATTAAATAACTGACCTCAATGTGTATCAGTCATTCCTCTCTTCCTTCTCTGCCAATGTCTGCACTGCTAAAAGGACATACTATCATAACAAAATTAACAATTCGTCTAACTCTTGCATGCTCTTTAAAACATTTTCGTCCCTCCTTTGTCCTCCCCCTCCTTCATCAACTCTGACAGCTAGCTACTTTGCCACATTCTTTATTAATAAAATTAAAACCATCAATGTTCAGTTTTCCATCCCACAATCTGCCGAGCACATCTTACCTGCAAACATACACTCGTTCACATCCTTCTCTTCACTCTCTAAGGCAGAAGTCTCCAAACTCATCCTTTCTAATCATCCTACTACTTGTCCACTTGATCCTATTCCATCTCATCTCCTTCAAGCTATTTTATCCTGCAGTTGTACCTGCACTCACTCGCATCATTAGCAAATCCCTTCACACAGGTGTTTTTCCCTCTACATTTAAACAAGCTCGTATAACCCCTCTACTTAAGAAACCCACCCTTAACCCATCTCTACTAGCGAACTACAGACCGGTTTCCAATCTTCCTTCCATTGCAAAAACACTTGAATGAGCTGTGTGCAACCAAGTCTCAGCCTTTCTCACAAAGAACAACCTCCTGGACAGCAATCAGCCTGGTTTCAGAAGTGCACATTTAACTGAGACTGCCTTACTTTCAGTTGTTAAAGCCCTAAGACTGGCAAGAGCAGATTCCAAATCTTCAATACTTATCTTGCTGGATCTGTCCGCTGTTTTTGACACGGTTAACCACCAGATCCTCCTGTCAACCCTATTGGCAAAGGGCATCTCAGGAACCGCACTCCAGTGGTCTTACCTCTCAGACAGATCCTTTAAGGTATCTTGGATAGGTGAGGTATCCAAGTCGTAACATTTAGCTACTGGAGTACCACAGGGTTCAGTTCTTGGACCACTTCTCTTCTCTGTCTACTTGGCATCACTAGGTTCTGTCATTCAGAAACGTGGCTTTTCATATCACTGCTATGCTGATGACACTCAACTCTACCTCTCATTCCATCCTGATGATCTGATGATAGCTGCTCGCAGTCTCAGCTTGTCTAACAGACATGTCTTGCTGGATGAAGGAACATCATATTCAACTCAACCTTGCCAAGACAGAACTGTTTGTGGTTCCATCAAACCATCGTTTCATCACAATTTCACCATCCAGTTAGGCACATCAACCATAACTTCTTCAAAAACAGCCAGAAACCTTGGAGTTGTGATTGATGATCAGCTGACTTTCTCAGACCGCATTGCTAAAACTGCCCGGTCATGCAGATTAGCTTTATTCAACATCAGGAATATCAGGCCTTTTCTTTTGGAAAATCCTTCACAACTCCTTGTTCAAGCTCTTGTTCTGTCCAGGCTGGACTATTGTAATGCTCTTTTGGCAGGGCTTCCAGCCAACTCGATCAAACCTTTACATTTAATCCAGAATGCGGCTACGAGATTAATTTTTAATGAGCCGAAAAGAATGCACGGCACACCTCTCTTCATCAATTTGCACTGGCTACCAATAGCTGCTTGCATAAAATTCAAGGCGTTAATGTTTGCCTACAAATCCACCACTGGCTCTGCACCCCTTGGCCTAAATTCATTACTTCAGACTTATGTGGCCTCTAGAAGCTTGCGTTCTGCAAGTGAACGGCACATTATTGTGCCATCCCAAAGAGGCACAAAATCACTTTTACGGACTTTCACATTAAACGTACCCTCCTGGTGGAATGACCTCCTGTCCAACTCAATCCGAACAGCTGAGTCCTTAGCCATCTTCAAGAATTGGCTAAAAACATATCTCTTCCATCTTCATCTTCATTTGACTCTAGCACTTTCTATTCTAATTTTATTCTTTACATATATATATATATATATATATATATATATATATAAATCCCTTTTAGACTTACTCTATTCTTTTACTTACTGCCTGTTTTCTTTAAAAAAAATAGCTTCTCTGTTCTTTTTTTATTCTACTTATTTTTTTCTATTTATTTATTATAATTTAAACAATTAACAAAAAAAGCCTCTAACACTAGCTTGCTTTTTCTTTTATATTCTGTCTGTTTCCTTTTTATTTATTATATAATAATAATAATAATAAAAAACCTTGCTAGGTGTACTGCGTTAGGCTAACTGAGACTTGTAATATCACCGGCATGTTATTGTTTCCTTTGTTGATTTTGATTGCTTCCATTGTCCTCTTTTGGACAATTGAATTATTGTTTTTATTATTAGTTTTATGATTATTCTACTTCCTTTTATGTAAAGCACTTTGAATTACCTTTGTGTTTGAAATGTGTTATATAAATAAACTTGCCTTGCATTGCCTTGCCTTGCCTTTTGTAAGTTGCTTTAGATAAAAGCGTCTGCTAAATGTACACTGCCCTCCAAAAGTTTGGAAACGCTCTAGAAAAGTGGGGTTTTGGACAATATTGGCATGAATCCTTTTTAATTTGTGATCATTGTGAAACATATTTTATTACATAAACAGTTGATACACAGAAAAAAACCTACAGTTTGGATTAATCGAAATATCCACCATTAGCAGCTATTACAGCTCTGCATAATCTGGACCTAAATTCATTGTATTCTAAACTTAATTGGCAATCAACTGTTGAAGCTATTAAGGTGTGCTGACCCAAAAAAACTTTTAAAAACCTGGGCCAAGTTTAAACCAGTAACCAGGCATCACAGCTGGCAAAGGGGCATGTCTGACTTTGACATGTATATATTGCCTTTATTATGTAATCAAAATGAAAATTATTTTTGCTGGTCTTCAATGATAATGTCGATGTCAAGTAACTTTAATGTATTTGCACCAAAAAATTATATGATGAACTGTCCCTTTAATGCTAGTTGTAAACAATTAAATTGTTACATTTGTTAAATTTACTTACATTTAGCTGCATTAATGTCACTTTTATGCTGCAACACAGGCTTTCCATCACAAACGCATTTCACACACCGCCTGAAGTCTTCCGCTGTATTAGGCAATAATCATTATGTTCTCTACAGTCTTGACCCTCTGTTTGAAGGTCTTCAGTGTTTACAAGACCACACAGATCTGTTTTTCTGCATGCCTGTGATATTATGTCACCCTGTTCCTATAATGACCACTCACAATGAAAAGCGGATGCTATTTGGGTGACAAAAATTACACCAGCACATATTTGCGCCAATTCCAAAGCAATAAAACCTCAAATGTTCTTGATCTGACTGACCATCATGGTCAGTTGTTAGGGATGGAAAAATATGTTCTAAAAATACTCTATTTCCAAGATACAAAGCAGAAAGTATGACTCACTGACGTGACCAGACATTTATTCTCTCATAAATGAGTATCCAAATATCATAAAGTCTTGTCACTGAAGCACATAAACACATAATACGTTGTCCTTCAACACAAACACACACAAGACGTACAGATCTTCAAAGTTCTTTATCAAATCAGCTTTCCAGTTTTTGCAAGAGATATCACTGTAATAATATTAGCGAGAGCCTTTACGACAGGGCTTTATTTAACTGATTTATGTCATTTACAATAAGCACCGCTGCCGTCGCTGTATGCACGTGTCATAAATTGCGCTTATAAAAGTGCTTATTGCAGGTTCATGTCATAAAGTGTAGAAAATTGGTTGTTATCTGATTAGACAAGGCCTACAGTAATAGCAGTGGCCTTGAGCAGAGAACACATAAGCACATACATATGCAAAGCCACATCAAGGTTATGCTTCCTATGATTCATTTAGCTCTATTGACTGATTTGATTTGTGAAAACGTGTGCTCTTTGATTTCGTTGAGATGATCCCTCGGCTGAACGGCTAGACAGACGGCACAGCGGATGTATGCAGAGACGGTGAGACTGACTTTTAGACGTGGTCATCCTCGTGATGCTCTTCATGTGCTCTGAAAAGCTTTAGAATTGATTTTTTATCCAGTCATTGTAGGACATGATTAGGATATCAGTTTAATTTATGTTGTGTATACTGACGTCTGAGAGTTATTTTTGAGACAACTTTTGTACCTTTTTTTCTCAGAATCACTGGCTTGATATCATATCAAAAGGCACATCTTTGTACCTTATGTAGCATAAAACAGTGCATTTTGGTACCTGAATTATAAGATACCACCCCAGTGACAGCTTTTGTACCTTTATTTCTGAGTTTTTTGTAAAAATAGTGGGTTTACAAGAGTTGTACCACTCATACGTGCTGTTTTTTCATCCCAGTATCTCGTAAACCCGCAATTATTTTGGACAGCGCCTGTCAGTTTTGTTTACGATATGCATTACTGCTGGCATTCCTTGAGTAATCCATCTGAACTAGCATGTTAGCCTGAACATGTACCATGTAAACAAGTCCTGTTTGGAGCGACAGGAGAGGGAAGCCTTTGTTAAGTCTGCAGTAGATCACAACAACACTTATGTCATGGTCCAAACCTGGCTCGACTTCAGAGAAAGAGGAACTCGCAGCACAGATGATCAGACATAACGTGAGATCAGAGGCTAAAGGAGTCATCGCAAACACAGATTCAAATCACATGCTCTCATTGAGATAAGCGGTTGAAGTTTTGAGCCTGACAGCATGAGCTGTGGATCTATTGTCCATGTGATGCTTTGATGTTCTACCACAGTTGTACAACGTGACACAAACATGACTCAAAGGGGGATCACAAGTCTGTTTTGACAGGATTGTAGACAGCAGGAAAAACAAGGCTAAATGCAAATAATAACAAAATAAAATAACACTAAATTAAACACTGTGACAGACTAGGCAAATGTAGCTCTTATATAATATATGAGAATATTATAAAATGTATTAATCATACATAAAAAGTGAATTATTGTAAATATAAATTATAAATAAATATTTTTTGGCATAGATATTTTATAAGATTCTATATTTTTAACATTCTAATATTATATAGATAACACCATAATTCATTATATAAATTATTACTTTATATATTATATTATATATATTATATTTTGAAATTCAGCCACTTTTGCACAATAAACATTTGAGTTCTATTATGGGTTTTAGACAAAAAGGGAAACAATGCTAAATGCAAAAATAAAATAAAATAAAATAAAATAAAACAAAATAATACTTTTTCACAATAAATATTTGAGTACTATTATGGGTTTACACAACAGGGGAAAACAATGCTAAATGCAAAAATGAAATAAAATAAAATACTTTTGCACACTAAATATTTGAGTACTATTATGGGTTTTGGACAACACGGGAAAAAAATGCTAAATGCAAAAATAAAATAAAATAAAATAAAACACTTTTTAGACAACAGGGGAAAAAAATGCTAAATGCAAAAATAAAATAAAATAAAATACTTTTGCACAATAAATATCTGAGTACCATTATGGGTTTTAGACAACAGGTAATAATAATAAATAATTATTATTATTATTTTTATTTTATTTTTTTTTTTTTTTTTTGGATGCAACGAGATAATATAATTAAAAGAGAGACATTGTACACTAGTAGCCATGAGAAAGACATTTGTTTCTAAAACCAACCTGACAATTAACAAATCAAATGTGGTACGCCAAATCGGGGGCCATCACTTGTTTTCTGTTATGCTTGAGTGAGTGGAAATTATTACAAAAACAATCTTTTCGGAAATGTCCACCCGCAGAGCTAACGTCCCCGTCTCACTTGTACATTTTCTTCCCTTCTCCCGCTGTGCTATTGAGGCTTTATTTGAGCGTGATAAGCACGCCACTGCTTTCCCACAACCCTCTGTTTGAATTTCCCAACATGCGGCTGGCTCATAACGATAAAGAGCTCTTTTCAAAAATGGAGAATACACACGTGTGACAGTGTGACGCTCTGGGCTGGTTTAAAAAAAAAAAAAAAAAAAACTATAGGAAACAGAGCTATAGGATTGTGAGCCCTCAGTTTTCCAGTGGAAAGGAAAGTGTGGCAGGCTCAGGGAAAGATAAGGCCTGGAAGGAGGGAATCAAAAGACTTTCACTCACTTGGGAAAAAGGGGGAACAAAAGCTGAGAAAGACATATACACTGTTAATGAGTTATTATTGCACTCCAAAACATGTCTATCCTCAAATCAATAGTGGAGAAAGGATAGGAAATAACAGGAAGAAATGTGGAAAAGCGTCCCAAATGAGCTCCGCGGGTGGAGGTTTCAAATCATATGTCTCTCTAAGCTCTCATACTGTACACTCATGCCATTGACATTTTATTCCCACTTCTTCTGCCTTGGCCCCAGTTGTCTTATACATGCTCTTTTCTCACACACACTTTCAGCCTTCCTGTAACCTCATCACACCCCATTTGGGCTTGGTAAAAGCTTTGGGCTTTATCTGGCCACATTGATTTCCAATGTTTACGGCTGGCTTTCTTCAGTGTGAGCAGTGAGCTCTCTGAAGAAGCTGTGCTGAGAGAATTGTTGTCTAAAAAAATGGCCAGTTCTTCTCATTCCCAGGCAAGGTATAGCCACACGTTTAAATGCGACAAGTGCAAACTACTGTAGTGTTTCAGGATGATAAGAAGATTGTATCCCATTAAACACCCCAAAAATGGAAAATCCTGCCATTTTCTTTTGTGTTGTTCCAAACCTGAATGCTGTTGTTATTTTCTAGCAAATACAAAAGGAGAGTTTTTGAATAATCTTCAAGCAGCCAGAGTCCATATAACGTGCCTGCTATATTAAGAGTCCTCTAAAGCCAAAAAGTAGTTTTGTATGATGGACAGACTAAAATTTAAAGATTTAAAAAGTCTAAATTAAAATTTTAATCTGTCATAATTTATTTATCCTCAAGTCGTTCCAAATCCATAGACTTTTGCTCAAGATATGAAACATGTATGTCCCTCCACTGAAAGTCTACCACTAAATTCCGCAAAAATTTTAACATTACAAAAACGTCATGCAAATGTTGAAAATGTAATCTGTATGAACATTATGAAGAGTCATGATCACTTAATTAAGGTTTTTATTCACATATAAACACTGATCAGTGCACCTAAGGGACAGTGGGGTAAGTTGAGCCAGTGGGTAAGTTGACCCACCCCCTGCATCTTGGCAACTGTACACTTTACTGTCATGTGACCATGTGTTTTGGAACCATAGTTTCTGCCAGACTGTGAAAAGGAGAGAGTGGAAGGCACCCATTTAGTTAAAAAAAAAAAAAACTTTGGCTTGTAAAAGTAAAATTTTAGCATAACAAATAATGGCTGTTACATCAAAACAAATTTATTTATACACATTACTTGTAGTTTATTTGATAGAGATAGTGTACAAGTACAAGAACCAGAAGATGCTTTTTTATCACATTATAGTCAGATATATCTTTCTAACTGTAGTCCCTAATGGTCTGTTCACCATTGCAGAAAAGCTACCATGCCAAGAATCTTTTGACTAAAATGTTAGTGAAATTAGTTTAGTATTCCTTCATTCTAATTCAGTTTTTATTCAATTTTCCTCAATAAATGCTCTGTTTAGTCTGTTTTTTATTTTGTAAAAGTTGCAACTTTGGTATTCAACATATAGTTTCAGAAATGTTCAGAAATGCAGAAATTAAAGACCGCCTTTGAAACTTCATTTGGCTGGTTTATGTTGTTTAAGTTAGCTTTAAGAAGAGAAATATGGCTGTTTGTAAAAAAAAAAAATTGATTATTAAGTTTTTAAAAATTATTTTTTAAATTTCACATGCATTTGAATCAGATTCAGTCAGAGGGTCAGTTTACACTCAGATGGTGCACCTTGCCCACTGGCTTGGCTCAACTTACCCCTAACCTGGGGTAAAGTGAGCCATGGGAACAGTTTTTTATAAGTAGCCATTTTTTTATCCCTTTGTCATATACTGCATACATTCTGATAATTTAAAATGATAGGAAACATTCTGAAATTATAGAAGCAACTTTCCACCACTGGATAACAATTGTCATGATCCTGTTCTTTGTTTTCTGTATCCGTGTTTAAGGACTTTAATTTTGTAGTTTTTGTGTCTTATTGTTCACTGTCTCCCTGCCTCTCTGTTCCCTTGTTTGTCGCCATGGATGTTCATTGAACCGCACCCACTTCCTCATTAGTTACCCCGGTTACCAATTAGATCATTACCTCTGCCCTGTGTATAAATAGTCCTTGTCTCTCCCCTGTATTTTGTCAGTTGTTAATGTCTGTAATGGTTGCTTCCTGTTCTTGTCTGGTTTCTTAGTGTCACCCGTTTTGGATTATTTGTTGTTTTTTCTTGGGCTTTCAATGAACTCCTGCACTTAGATCCTCACCTCATCCTGCCTCAGCTCCGCTTCGTTACAGAACAACTGACCTCCAATGGATCTAGTAGGAGTTTTGTGCAACCCTCTGAGTACCCTTTGCTCAGTTTTTCAAAATGGCCGACCTATCGAATATTATGTGGGGGAGTTCCTTTTATATAGCCATCTTGTGCCTGGAGATGACACTAAAATAAAGGACTGTTTCTGGAGTGGACTCGATCCAGAAATTAGTTTAACCTTACCTGATGAGGACCAGTCGAGTTGCATCTGTGTTTCCTGAGTCAAGTCAAGTTTCTGAGTTCAGTCAAGTTGCAGCTGAATTTCCCGAGTCAAGTCAAGTTGCAGCTTCAGCGTCCAGTCAAGCCCCAGCGTCCAGTCAAGCCTCAGTTTCCAGTCAAGCTTCCGAGTTAAGTCAAGCCAAAGCTGTAGTTCCAGAGTCAAGCAAATATACAGTCGCTGTTCCAGTGTCAAATAAAGCTACAGCCGCTGCTCCAGAGTCAAGTCAAGCTACAGCCGCTGCCTCAGAGTCGAGTCAAGCTACAGATGTTGCTTCCAAGTCCAGTCAAGCTTCCAAGTCCAGTCACGTCAAGGCTGTCGATCCTGCGTCAAGCAACGTCAAGGCCGTTGTTCCTGCGTCAAGCAAGGTCACAGCCGTTGTTCCTGAGGCAAGCAAAGTCACAGCCATTGTTCCTGGGTCAAGCAAAGTCACTGCTGAGCTTCACGAGCCAAGTCAAGTCACTGCTGGTCTTCACGAGTCAGCTCCTGAGGCCACATCTGTTCTCAAGTCAGCTCCTGAGGCCATGCCTGTTCACAAGTTGACCCCTGAGGTCACATCTGTTCACCAGTTCGCTCCAGAGCCCCTGCCTGGTCACAAGCCTGCTCCAGAGTTCCCGCCAGTCGGAGAAGCCGCGCCAATGCCTCCTGAGGTGTCAGCTGTGGCTGTAGAACCTTCCATGGAGGCGGCGTTCCCTTACAACGTCTCTGCTTCTCTCCGTACTCTGTGTGCCTCCTCTGCCCCTGCTTTCCCCAGGTCCCAGACCATGACGCAGGCTCCTGTTCTGCCCCGGAGGGCGGCTGCGCCTCCTGTTCTGCCCCGGAGGGCGGCTACGCCTCCTGTTCCGCCCCGGAGGGCTGCTGCACCTCCTGCTGCGCCTCCTGTTCCGCCCCGGAGGGCTGCTGCACCTCCTGCTCCGCCTCCTGTTCCGCCCTGGAGGGCTGCTGTGCCTTCTCCCCCTATTCTGTCTGCCTCCTCTGTCCCTGCTTACCCCAGGTCCCAGACCGTGACGCGGATTCCTGTTCCGCCCGGGGGGCTGCTCCGCCTCCTGTTCCGCCTTGGAGGGCTGCTGCGCCTCCTGCTCCACCCTGGAGGGTCCCGGCGCTGCATGCTCCGTCCGTTCCACCCTGGTGGGCTCCTGCTCTGCCCTGCTGGGGTCCGCCTGCTCCGCCGTGGAGGTCTTCTCTCATGATCTGGTGGTCCTCAGCTCCCCCCATCTGGCCGACTCCACCCTGGCCTCTTGCTCAGCTTCAGTCCCCTGTTTATCTCCCCTCACATGGACCTGGCCCTCCATCCCTTCCCCAGTTCTGCCTGAGCTCCTCCCCCCTCCTGGACTTGAATTCCTGTTTGGAGCGTCTGGAAGCCGCTCCTTGGAGGAGGGGTTATGTCATGATCCTGGTCTTTGTTTTCTGTATCCGTGTTTAAGGACTTTAATTTTGTAGTTTTTGTGTCTTATTGTTCACTGTCTCCCTGCCTCTCTGTTCCCTTGTTTGTCGCCATGGATGTTCATTGAACCGCACCCACTTCCTCATTAGTTACCCCGGTTACCAATTAGATCATTACCTCTGCCCTGTGTATAAATAGTCCTTGTCTCTCCCCTGTATTTTGTCAGTTGTTAATGTCTGTAATGGTTGCTTCCTGTTCTTGTCTGGTTTCTTAGTGTCACCCGTTTTGGATTATTTGTTGTTCTTCTTCTTGGACTTTCAATAAACTCCTGCACTTAGATCCTCACCTCATCCTGCCTCAGCTCCGCGTTGTTACAACAATAAAGAAGGGTAATTGATACTTTTCATTTCACAATTCTGACTTTTTTCTCAGAACTGTGATATAAACTCGCAATTCTCAGAAATAAACATACAATTCTAAGAAATAAAGTCAGAATTTGACTTTGAATCTCACAATTCTGACTTTTTTGAGTTTGTGAGATACAAACTAAAAATTGCGAGTTTATATCTCAATTCTGACTTTATAACATGCAATACCAAATTTATATCTTAGTTCTGAGAAAAGTCAGAATTGCGAGTTTATTTCTGAGAATTGCAATTTTTTTTTTTTGTCACAGTTCTGACTTTATTTCTCAAAATTGCACATTTATTTCTGAGAATTGCAAGTTTATATCTCACAATTCTGCCTTTATAACACGCAATTGCAAGTTTATATCTCACAGTTCTGAGAAAAAAAGTCAGAATTGCGAGATATTGTGAGGAAATAAATCAGAATTGTGAGATACAAACTCAGAATTGTGAGTTTATATCTCGCAATTCTGACTTTATTTCTTAGAATTCCACGTTTATTTCTGAGAATTGTGAGTTTATATCACAGTTCTGAGAAAAAAAGTCAGAATCGCGAGATATTGTGAGAAAATAAGTCGGAATTGTGAGATACAAACTCTTTATTTCTCAGATTTGCTACTTTATTTCTCAGAATTGAGAATGTGTGTCTCATGACTGTTACTTTGTAACACGCAGTTGCGAGTTTATATCTCACAATTCTGAATGTCAGAATTGTGAGATAAAATGTTTATTTTGTTTGTTTGTTTTTTTTTTTTAATGTTTTCATTAATGGCGGAAACGGGCTTCCATATGAAATTACTTTACTTTCATTGTACTTCTACCTCATCTTTCCCCTCTCCCCCTGCCATAGAGCACTTTAAACTGGTTAATGGAAGTTCAAACGTTCTTGTTTGATGTGTGAGAACCAATGAAACAAGCATGTTCGAGCTTCTGCAAGAACCAGTGAGGTTTGTTCTTGCACATCCAGTGCTTACAGCTGATTCTGTTGACCATATTTAATGTGTATGTGCAATGATCACTGTTTATACGATCAATAATTCATCCAAGATTCATTGCTGGGTGATTTATTCCTAATTTTCCACAGCTTTTTTTCTCTCTAATTAAATATGCTCTAATCAAATGGCATTTCACGGTAATGCTGCCAAACAGAAATGACATTTTTGCAACGTATGACTTCTGTAGTCCACTTAAGAGCTTTGGTAAAGGTGTAGATTATCAGTAAATAACATACATTTGCATTTATTGATCACACAAAGCTTGGGAGGCTTGGCATTTAATGCATGGGACATATGGACTACATTTATGGTGTATGTCTGGTGCTTTTAGTCAATGTGTGGAAGCGCTACATGAATGTGTTTCACAGAAAATAATTTAAAATTTTCCATTTTTGATGTAATATTTATGCAGTCTATTAAAGTATGTTTAAAGACAAAGAAATCATATTAATACCGTAACTGCAAACATTATTATTTAGGAAAAGACAAAAATATGATCTGCAAACAGAGGTCTTGAAAGACATGCCGATGAACTGTGGTAGCGCTAACCTGCAAATGAAAGGCAGTGAAATGAAGAGTTGAGGCCAGACTCTGAACCTGGGTAGCAATTTATTTTTAGCCAAACTGCTAACGCATTTCTGTCTGTCTGCCCAGTCCTGCCAAAAAAACAGGTGCGGTTACAGGTGCAACCTCTCTCTCTTACTCATTATCTTTACACACAGTCAATCTAGGCCTCGCTCTCTCTATCTCTCACTTTTTCTCTCCATGCTTTCTCTCTCGTTTTGCTCTTGTGTGTGTGTAATCCATACCTGGATGAGCGCCAGTCATGTCTGCAGGTACCTGCGTCAGCCGGCAGCACAAAACAACACACTCCACACTCTCCTCCACAGTCAACAGCCTCTCTGAGCAAAGCCGAATCCTACTCACACAAATGTCGGCCCCAGTAAAAAGCCAAGCAGTGAGAGCAGTACATGACTGTTTGTATGTAGTAGGCTAATATATTTGGATAATATTTTAAGCGTATGTAGCTAACTTGGCTAACTTTGACTAAAATGTTAAAAAATGATAATTAATTAACATTAAAAAATCTTTGATAACCTTCATGAACTATGAATGAACTGTGACTGTGCATAGGGATTTTGTGCCTTGAAAGTGCCATGTGAAGATCATTAACGTTTATATTTCACAGGCACTTTTAATGGAGCAACAGGTAATCGAATATTTGAAGCATTACCCTGCACTTCACTCAGGCTTTCAGAGCCAGTGCACAACAGCGAGACCAACTGCAACACATTTGACCATTAGCAAACAGCTTGACACACTCTTTAAACAACACACTCTTAAAAATAAAGCTGCTTTAAAAGGTTCTTCACAGCGATGCCATAGAAGAACCATTTTTGTTCCACAAAGAACCATTTAGTCAAAGGCTATTTAAAGAACCATCTATTTCTTACCTTTTTATAATCTGAAGAACCTTCTTTCGCCACAACTCAGATAGCACATGTACGTTGGCAAGAGGTCTGTTAAAGATCTCTTGATCTGGAAAGCATCTGCTATGTACAAATGTCTGGCAGACGTCTGTAAGATGTCAGTTTTACATACATTCTAAATCATAAACATCTTAAAGACATCTAACAGACGTCTATTTGACATCTGATAGGAAACATCCAATAGACATATTGCAGATGAACAAACTACGTCTTGCAGATGTCTTGCAGATGTAAATGCAGACGCCAAATAGACGTCTCCGAGATGTACGTGTGCTATCAGGGAAAGAGCCTTTTGTGAATCAGAAAGGTTCTTCAGATGTTAAAGGTTCTTTATGGAACTATTTCAACTAAAAAGGTTCTTATGTGGCATCGCAAAGCATTTAAAAATGGCAGGTAGCTGGTGTTTCATATGTGTTAGGCCAATAAGCATACGCTTACATCACTGGTAGTTTTAGACCCTACTCTGAAGCTTTTTTTAATTTAGACCCAAACTGAGTTCCTAACTAAAACCATTCCTAATTCCTACGGCACAAATGCGTCTAAAAGCAGGTACTTCCAACAGTAGTTCTGGGAACTTTGAAAACCGGTGAATGGAGGACTCTCAACTGTTTTTGTTGTGTGTCATGAGTTTTGTGATTACGGAAATTACGGAACAATTTATGAGATTGAAAGAGCATGAAAATTTGACTGAATCTCCTATGACAACTTAGAGTGTTACATACCTTCGAGGCTGAGAAAAGAACACAACGCTGCACACAACATGTTTTTTTACATGGTTTTACATAAAAACGCCAGGGAGCCGGTGTTTTATATGCGTTTGGCCAATCAATGTACACTTAATCATTGGTAGTTTCTATAGAGCTGTTTTAGACCCTACTCTGAAGTTGGAGCTAATTTAGTTCCCCCAAACAGAGTTTCTAGAACTAAAAACATTACTAGTTTCTGTGGTGTGAATATGGCAAAAGGCAGGAACTTCCGCCAATAATTTTAGGAACTATGAAAAGATTCCTCTAGTGTGAAAGCCCCTTATGTAAAAATGCAGTCAAATGGGTTTGGAACAACTTGACTGAATAAATAAAGAGAAAATTGTACATTTTTGAGTGAACCCTTGCTCCAATGAGAGAGAGAGAGAGAGAGAGAGAGAGAGAGAGAGAGAGAGAGAGAGAAATTAGCTACACTCTTAAAAATAAAGGGTCCAAAATGGTGTTTTGCCATAGAAGAAACATTTTTGGTTCCCCAGAGAACCTTTCAGTGAACAGTTCTTAAAAGAACCATTTTGAAGAACATTTTAAAAATCTAAAGAACCTTTTCTGCATTTGAAAGTTTCCATGGATGGTAAATGTTCTTCATGGAGCTGATGCGAATGAAGAACCTTTACTTTTAAGAGTGTATATGTGCTGAATTTGGTCTGTACAGTGTGTGCCTCATGCTACAACATTCGTAAATGTTGAAGCAAGTGAGTCAGAGGTTATTCTGACCCAGTCGGTCAAGCTGACCCCTGGGTCATGCCAAAAATCAACTGACCTTTGTCTAATATTGAACATAGAAAGCAGCAGAAATTGTATCTTTATGATGAGCTACAGTAGCACTCTATCACCAGTAAACACCTGCAGAAGTGCTGTGGGCTTAACAGAGCTGCACATGTTGTCATGGTTACGGGGGGCGTGTGATCAGGGAGTGTGTTGTGTTAGAGAGCTATCATCATTCGGCTGACCTGTAAACTGCAGACGGGTTGGCGAGGGGCCAGCTCTCCACGCAGTTTTGTTTTCGAGGAAAATAAACTAGAAAGAAAATGGATGGGCTCCACACTTAACTGCAGCGCACTGGCCGCAAAAAAAAAAAATGCATAGAGGGACCCGGACAACTGTACATCATTTAGACTATTTGGAAAAAAACATAAACTTTATAGTTTGAAAAAAACCCTGTCTCTCTCTGTTCCTTTCATACATCCCTAAGTTTCCTAGAGTAGGAGTTTAACTTTGATTGTTGACATTGAAGGGAACATGGACTACTAGCAGTGGGGAATAAATTGGACAGAAATTATATTTGAGTTTCGTTATGTTCTGTTCTTTTGCAAAGTGCATGGCAAAGCTGCTGCCAGCCACTGGCACAGCTTGTGACTGAGAACAGAGTGTGGCATACCGCTGCCCCTGAGGACCCATGTACCAGAAACACACGACTGTGCATAACCGCAGTCATACGCCTGGACACAATCAACACAATAACAGGCTTTCTGCTCACACCAGGGGGTTTAGTAGTGGACCAATAAATACAGAGGTTGTTCTGTCCCTTCTAAAACTGCAAGTGCTGTTTCGGAGTACTTCTTTTAACTGATTAAATGTTTTTTCTTGCTATATCTTGTTGGCATGTGTAAGGATGATGTCAAAAGGCACTGATGTGTCCAGATAGACTGGTGTCAGGAACTTGTGGTGTTTATCTCACTGCCATGACTCAAGGTATTTGTGTGTTTTGTCCGCAGGTCTGTACTTTCTGTTCTCTTAAATCTTGTTGACTGAAGACTGGGACACACACACTGATCAACAAAGAGAGAGTGTAAGGTCTGTCTATCGAATGATCTCTCTATCCATCTACCAATCTGTCTGCCTGTTTGCTGTCTCTCTATTGCCTGTCTGTCTACCTATCACCTGCCTGTCTATCACATGTCTATGTCTATCAGCTGTGTGTCTATCAACTGTCTGTTTGTCTATCGCCAATGTATCACCTGTTTGTCTATCTATCGCCTGTCTGTCTATCACCTGTCTGTCAATCTATTGCCTTGTCTGTTCATCAGCTGTGTCTATCTATCGTCTGTCTATCACCTGTCTGTCGATCTAGTCTGTCTATCACCTGCTGTTCCTGTCGTATGTCTGTCACCTGTCTGTATATTGCCTGTCTGTCTGTCACCTGCCCGCCTATCACCTATCTGTAAATCAGCTGTGTGTCTATCACCTATCACCTGTCTTTTCTGTCTGTCTGTCAATCTATCGCCTCGTCTGTCTGTCTATCGTCAGTCTGTCTATTGTTTGTCTTTCAATCACCTGTCTATCTATTGCCGTCTGTCTGTCAGCTGCCTGTCTGTCTATCACCTGTCTTTTATTATTATCTATTACCTGTCTATAACCTGTCTGTCTATTAACTGTCTGTCTATCACCTGTCTCGTCTGTCTGTCTATCTATCCCTTTGTCTCGTCTGTCTATCACCTGTGTTTCTATCACCTGTCTATCTATTGCCTGTCTGTTATCAACTCTGTCTATCGCTTCGTCTATTTATTGCCTGTATATCTATCGCTGTCTGTCTGTCTATAACCTGTCTGTCTGTTTATCGCTTCGTCTGTCTATCTATCGCTTCTTCTGTCTGTCTATCACTTGTCTGTCAATCTATCGCTTCGTCAGTCTGTCTGTCTGTCTGTCTGTATGTCTATCTATCGCCTGCTGTTCCTGTTCGTATGTTCGTCACCTGTCTGTCTATTAACTGTCTGTCTGTCTGTCTATCACCTGTCTGTCTGTCTGTCTGTCTGTCTGTCTATCTATCCCCTGTCTGTCTATCACCTGTCTATCTATTGCCTGTCTGTCTATCAACGTCTGTCTGTCTATCACCTGTCTATTTATTGCCTGTATATCTATCGCCGTCTGTCTGTCTGTCTATAACCTGTCTGTCTGTCTGTCTATCGCTTCGTCTGTCTATCGTCGCTTCTGTCTGTCTGTCTATCACCTGTTGTCAATCTATCGCCTGTCAGTCTGTCTGTCTGTATGTCTATCACCTGCTGTTCCTGTCTGTATGTCTGTCACCTGTCTGTCTATTGCCTGACTGTCTGTCACCTGCCTGTCTATCACCTGTCTATCTGTCTATCAGCTGTGTGTCTATCTATCACCTATCACCTGTCTTTCTGTCTATCACCTGTCTGTATGTCTGTCTATCGCCTGTCTCTCTATCGCCGTCTTTTCTATCATCTGTTTCTATTGCCTGTCTATCACCTGTCATCTATTGCCTGTCTGTCTATCAACTGTCTGTCTGTCTATCACCTGTCTGTCTATCTATTGCCTGTCTATCACCTGTCTATCTATTGCCTGTCTGTCTATCAACCGTCTGTCTCGTCACCTGTCTGTCTGTCTGTCTGTCTGTCTATCTACCCTGTGCTGTAGGTTCGTCACCTTCGTCTATTGCCTGACTGTCTGTCACCTGTCTATCTATCACCTATCACCTGCCTTTCTGTCTATCACCTGTCTATCTATTGCCTGTCTGTATATCAACTGTCTGTCTGTCTACCACCTGGCTGTCTATCTATCACCTGTCTGTCTGTCAATCTATCACCTGTCTGTCTATCGCCTGCTGTTCCTGTCTGTATGTCTGTTTTTATATCACCATCTGACTGTCCCTCTATCTACATTTCAGATACAGGCAATCAGATTAATTAATCTACTACTGTTTTTAGCTGTTACTTTTTATCACAAGTGTCAACTGCTTGTCATTTAGGCTCATCATGCATTTGTTATGAATGTATATGTCCGTCAGTTTTTAATAAGATAAAACGAATACAGTCTAATGAAAAAAGCACCTGTCCTTTAAAAAGGAGAAATACAAGGTGTCTTCAGCTAACACTATCTATCTATCCCTTGTCTGTCTGTCTATCACCTGTGTTTCTATCACCTGTCTATCTATTGCCTGTCTGTCTATCAACTCTGTCTGTCTATCGCCTGTCTATTTATTGCCTGTATATCTATCGCCTGTCTGTCTGTCTATAACCTGTCTGTCTGTCTATCGCCTGTCTGTCTATCTATCGCCTTCGTCTGTCTGTATCACTTGTTGTCAATCTATCGCTTCTGTCAGTCTGTCTGTCTGTCTGTATGTCTATCTATCGCCGCTGTTCCTGTCTGTATGTTCGTCACCTGTCTGTCACCTGTCTGTCTATTAACCGTCTGTCTGTCTGTCTGTCTGTCTGCTCTCACCTGTCTGTCTGTCTGTCATATACTTCGCCTGTCTGTCTATCACCTGTCTATCTATTGCCTGTCTGTCCATCAACTGTCTGTCTGTCTATCACCTGTCTATTTATTGCCTGTATATATCTATCGCCTGTCTGTCTGTCTGTCTATAACCTGTCTGTCTGTCTGTCTATCGCCTGTCTGTCTATCTGTCGCCTGTCTGTTCGTCTATCACCTGTCTGTCAATCATCGCCTGTCAGTCTGTCTGTCTGTATGTTATCACCTGCTGTTCCTGTCTGTATGTCTGTCACCCGTCTGTCTATTGCCTGACTGTTCGTCACCCGCCCGTCTATCACCTGTCTATCTGCTCTATCAGCTGTGTGTCTATCTATCACCTATCACCTGTCTTTCTGTCTATCACCTGTCTGTATGTCTGTCTATCATCTCGTCTGTCTATCGCCTGTCTTTCTATCATCTGTTTCTATTGCCTGTCTGTCTATCAACCGTCTGTCTGTCTATCACCTTGTCTGTCTATCTATTGCCTGTCTATCACCTGTCTATCTATTGCCTGTCTGTCTATCAACTGTCTGTCTGTCACCTGTCTGTCTGTCTGTCTGTCTGTCTATCTATCACCTGCTGTTCCTGTTGTATGTCTGTCACCTGTCTGTCTATTGCCTGACTGTCTGTCACCTGTCTATCTATCACCTATCACCTGTCTTTCTGTCTATCACCTGTCTATCTATTGCCTGTCTGTATATCAACTGTCTGTCTGTCTACCACCTGGCTGTCTATCTATCACCTGTCTGTCTGTCAATCTATCACCTGTCTGTCTATCGCCTGCTGTTCCTGTCTGTATGTCTGTTTTTATATCACCATCTGACTGTCCCTCTATCTACATTTCAGATACAGGCAATCAGATTAATTAATCTACTACTGTTTTTAGCTGTTACTTTTTATCACAAGTGTCAACTGCTTGTCATTTAGGCTCATCATGCATTTGTTATGAATGTATATGTCCGTCAGTTTTTAATAAGATAAAACGAATACAGTCTAATGAAAAAAGCACCTGTCCTTTAAAAAGGAGAAATACAAGGTGTCTTCAGCTAACACTGAAGTATTTTACCTGTGTAAGTAATTCTATAGCTGTTAAGCCTCACTCTGTCCAGTCTGCGTTCTGTTTCGTGTCCCCCCATTGATCCTGTGTAGGTGTACACTGATGAACCCTAATTAGCTTTGGAAGTGTTAAAGATACACAATGTTCTCTCCAGACATGACCCAGATCCTCAAGAGCACAACAAGTAGGGAAGAGTGGGTGGAGGAGGAAAAGTGATAGAGATTAATACAAGCCAACAGGACAGTGTAATGCTCACACAGTACATATGACCTCAGCCAAAATCTAAGAAACAAGGCGCAACAATTAATTTCACTTGTAATTAAAAACAAGCAAATCCAGTATTAATTGATTTAATCACTGATTATGAAATGCAAATGAGATGATGATGATTTGTGTGTTCATTAATATTAATGCATATGTGTGAATATGACCCTCCATATACTTGTACATGTGTGTATGAGTGACAGCTCTCTCCGGAGAGCCCCTTTCGTTCTCGTCTTGTCTCCTGGCCGGACACTTCCTTTCCTTCATTGCTTGTCCATCTCGTGGGAGGGGAATCAATTATTTTTTTAATAAGAGTTCCAATTAGTCCCGAGCACATTGTGCTAAATATAAGCCTAATTGTCATGATCTAATAAGCAGAAAGCCAGAGTTTGACCCCTGTCAGATGAGCACTGGGTGTAGCGTTAAGGCCCTTGTAGCTCTTGAACACCAAGTACAATTCATTACAGAGACCCAGTGTAACAAGACAAACCCACCACACGTCACTACAAGGCCTGTCAACCCGACTTGAAGTGGGAAGCAAATTATTTTTACCTTGTCAAGTGGGATCGTGAAAGTTTGTCTGAAATTTGTGTGTAGAGTGACTGGACGACTAACAGAGTTTCCCCTCCTTAGTATATGACTTGTATGTTCTGCACAATAAAAAAAATGACACACTTCACCATCAACAACAACAGAAGAAATATGTATTGGCAAATTTGCTAGAATTATAGTTCTGCAGTAAGACACTGAGTTTTTGAGATATTTTAGTTATTGTCAGTGTTGGGGGTAACTCATTTCAAGTAACGTGAGTTACATAATCAGATTACTTTTTTGAAGTAACTCGTAACATAACACATTACTTTTAGATTTACAACGAAATATCTGAGTTACTTTTTAAAGAGAGAAGTGTTGAGAGAAATTGGGAATCAGGTACAGAGGCACTTTTTTCAGATTAAAGGTCTTTGCACACTGAGTCCGAAATTCTCGTCCGAAATTTCCACGTTAAAAAATAAATATGACTTCACATTGTGTCAATCATGTTTACAGCCTCCAAAACTTTAACTGCCTCCAAAACTTTCGTCCATCATAAAAAAAAAAAAATAATAATAATTGTATCAGGTTTAATTTTCTTCACTTTTGCATCCATACCAAGCATTTTGATAGAAAAGGATGATGAATACGGAAAAACAGCGAAAAAACAGCCTCTACAGTTGCCAAAAATATAACTTTTGTTGTTTTTGTTTTTGAAAAACAAAAAAGCAAGCCCAGATGACAAAAAGTAATGCAAATGTAACATAATGCATTACTTTCCAAAAAAGTAACTAAGGCAATTAGTTGCATTTTTACAGAGTAACGCAGTATCATAATGCATTATTTTAAAAAAGTAACTTTCCCCAACACTCATTATTGTTATCTAAAACTAAAAATTAAAGGTAACACTTTACAATAAAGTTCATTACTTAACATGAACAGTATTAGAATGAACAGTACTTCTACAGCATTGATTAATCTTAATGATAATTTCAGCATATACTAACGCATTATTAACATCCCAAATTACGTTCATTAACATTAGTTAATGCACTGTGAACTAACTAACAATGAACAACTGTATTTTTCATAACTAACATTAACAAAGATTAAAGGAGTCCAGTCCAGAACAAAAATTTACGGATAATGTACTCACCCCCTTGTCATCCAAGATGTTCATGTGTTTTTTTATTCAGTCGTAAAGAAATTATCGTTTTTGAGGATAACATTTCAGCATTTTTCTCCATATAATGGACTGATATGTTGCCCCGAGTTTGCAGTTTAAGTCCAAAGTGCAGTTTAAACACGTCTTCGAACGATCCCAGTCTTATCTAGCGAAACGATTGGTTATTTTCATTAAAAAAATACAATTTATATACTTTTAATGTCAAACGCTCATCTTGTCTTACTCTACCTGAACTGTTTTTTTTTTTCGGTATGTCAAAAAAGTCCCATCTCATGTTCTCCCTCAACTTCAAAATCATTCTATATCGCTGTTTTACCTTTTTTGTTGAGGGTGTTTGATTTGCTTTGCATGTTCACTTTGCAAAGACTGGGTCGGTACTTCTGCACCGATGCAGGATGATTTTGAAATGATTTTTGAAGTTGAGGGAGAGTTTTTCGACATACACTAACTGTCTTGAGTCAGAATACACAGAGTTCAGGGAGAGCAAGACAAGACGAGCGTTTGAGATTAAAAAGTATTTAAATTGTATTTTTTAATTAAAATAACCGTTTCGCTAGATAAGACCCTTCTACCTTGGCTGGGATTGTTTACAATCGCATTTGGGATTGTTTGAAGCCCCATTTAAACTGCATTTTGGAAGTTCAAACTCGGGGCACCATATCAGTCCATTATTTGGAGAATAATCCTGAAATGTTTTCCTCAAAAAAACATAATTTCTTTACGACTGAAGAAAGAAAGACATGAACATCTTGGAGTACATTATCTGTAAATTTTTGTTCTGGAAGTGGACTTCTTCTTTAATAACAATGTAATAAATGTATTGTTCATTGTTCGTTTATGTTAGCTAATACATTAACTAATATTAACAAATGACACATTGTAAAGTGTTACAAACTGATTTTAAAATTACTAAAACAAAAATTATAATGAAAACTGAAAATATACAAATAAAAGCTTACAAATAATATTATAGCTTAATAAAGCTTACACAATTATACAAAATGAATAATACTAAATTATCAAAGATTTACACAGGACATGTTATTGTACTTATTTATTTGTATTTTTTTTTTTTTTTTCAGCATCTTGGCACTGCTTTTGTAAGATTCTATGTCAAGTTAAAAATAGTTCAACTACTACTCGCCACACACTTTATTTCTATATAAAAGCAGATTTTCCATTAAAACACTACCCATTACACTACTTGCTTTGTGTGAACAGTGATGGTAATGTTGAATCAAAATGCTGCTCATTTACAGAACTTTTGTTTACAATCCATGTAATCCACACGTAAACAGAAATTGAAAGGCACTTATAAACATTAAATTATAACACTGTAGATTTTACGAACATCTGGGCATGTAAACATAGTCATCTCTCTTGACTAGACAGTTAGGTAATGTTTCTGCATGTTATTAAAGAACTCGGTGTTCTAACAGGACAATGTTCACAGGTTTGTGCCAGCTGGCCCTGGCAAAGGGATCTGCTCAGTTCCACTATGCCCTGCCCACACAGAGCTGCTCTATTCCTCCATTTCTATTAGAGTTAGCCCTGCTCGAGCTGCTTCTCAGTACAGCCACACACACACATATATCAGATAAAAATCTCTGCGGTTTCCAGCTCTTTTGAGTCCTGCTCCACTCTGACTCAAGGTCGTTCTGCACCACACAAGAATCAGATACTGGCATGAATGCGTGGGCCTCAGAGTGTTTTTATTCTGCGGCACAAAAGTCCTTTTTTTAGAGCACCTTGATGGACGTCAGCGCTAACGCACACTGTCTCCAAGTTGCGCAAAAGATGGAAACTGAGGCTGAAAATAAATGTAAACAATCAGAAGACAGAAGCAGACCACTAAGATGTGCTTCAATCAGACTAAAATTTTCTGAGCACAAACACTAACCTCATAAAGGAAAACGTTGTTTGTCTAGTACTAAAAATATGATGGTTCAAAAACATATTTCGGTCCCACTTTATATTAAGTGGCCTTAACTACTAAGTACTTACATTGAAAGTAATCATTTGATACAATGCTCTTATTGTGTACATACATGTATTTACATTGTGCTTAGATTTTAAAAATACCTGCATGTAATTAACATCTGTAATTAATTTGTGTAACTACATTTATAATTACACTGTTGACCCATCCCTTACACCTTAACCCACCCTTAAACCTACCCATATCACCAGATCTCTCCCTAAACTTACCCATATCCCACCTTATTAGTAGCAAAAGTGTTTTGCAATACAATACGAACACAATAAGTACATTGTACTTTTTTTTTTTTTTGATGTAAGTACACTGTAAAAAATAAAAAACACAATTTGTTGAGTCAGCTTAAAATAATTTGTTACCCTGCTGCCTTAAAATTTTAAGTTCAGTCAGCTAAAATAAGTTTAGTCAACTTGAAGTTGTACTAAGTAACAGCTTAGATATTTGTGTTTGCTAAACTTAACAGATGGGTAAGTAACCCAGCTGCCTTAAAATTTTAAGTTGATTCAACTCAAATATCTAAGTTGTCACTTAGTGTAATTTAACATTTCAAGTTGAATAAACTTTTTTTGAGTTGACTGAACTTAAAATTTTAAGGCAGCCAGGTTACAAATTATTTTAAGTTGACTCAACTAAACAAACAGTGTACATAGTAGTTACGGCCACTTAATATAACGTGGGACCCATATTTCTGTTTATGTATTAATTGCTGGAACATACTTTTTTCTGCCATTGGTAAAAAACATTTTTAAAAGTAACCGTCTTTTTATCACAATTCTTACTTTTTTTTCCCTCATAGCTCAGAAATGTGAAATATAAACTGAGAATTGCAAGATCTAAAGTTAGAATTGAAAGATATATAAATAAAAGCTAAACTGTGAGATGTTAATTAAAAATTGAGAGATTATAAGTCAAGACAGCAACAAACTCTGAGAAGAAAAGCTGGAGTTGTGACATAAAATTGCATTTCTGAAAAGTTACTATTAAAGTATTACATTAGAGTAAAGACAAGTGGAATAACTTAAAGCTAAATGGTGAACAATTGAACATATCTGCATAATTGTTGACATCTCAAAATATCTTACGTATAAGAACAACTCTCTCATTATTCTTCTTATAGTCACAGGGTAACAATTCATTAGTAATCTCATATATAAGATTAAGAGTACACAAATGTATTAAATGAACTGTGTATGTGAATTCATTCATTTTGCGTCATGACAAACTCATATGAAGTGTGGAGGCAAAAGTATAGGTTTGAAAAAAGAAACACCTACTTAGAATTCCACTGACGTTTCTATTGCACCAGCGGTGTTGGTGTTGATGTTAACGTAAGGTGTTGACAGATCTGTGCATTAAAACAGCATGTACATGTTCTTTATTTGCCCTAGAAATTGATTGATTTAATGGTCAACACTTTGTCAGTCTTCTCATAGTACCGAAACAGTATGTGCGTTTGTGGGAAAAATAGAAACATTAAAGTCTCCAGTGATTTAATCATCAAACAGAATCTAGTGTGGCAGATGTGATGTGATCTTACATTTATGACGCACAGGGTTAAAAATGCTTCAGATCCACTTCAAGCTTTGAAAAATGTCAATGCCATATTCAGTCTAATGCATTATCTGTTCATGCTTGTATCATATGCCTTTGTAGTGTATTTTAAGAGCCAGTCCTATGTCTGTAATTGCACTTATTTTCGTCCACCATCATTCAGACACCGTTCCTGCTTTTGTGTTGGGTAAACACAGAACACGGCAAAGTGTTTCGCAACGTAAACGCACAGATGCTCTGAATACAAGGGAAGATAGTTAACATAAACACAAATTTTGGGGTCATTGGAGGAAAGTTCACCAATGGAAGATGACGGATTGTTAATTCTCATGAATTGCAGTTCACTGGAATATATATAAAAAAGTGACTGTTACTTCCCTGCCTAGTTTGACAGCTATTGTATGCTTGTTTTTGTTTTGTTTTTCTGGCAGGCGTTACTCATACTTCAGACAAAAACTATTTTTCTTAAAATCATTATGATAGTAGTAAATAAAAATGAATAATAATGACACTTCTGGATTAAATAATAATAATAATATAGAATTATATTTATGTACTGTAAGAATATGCAAAGTACTACACAGAAATGTCTTTGAATATTTCCAAGAAATTATTCAAATAAACCAAATTTGAATGTCATTTTTGCAAATAAATGCAAATCATCATGAAATGTTGTTTAAATTTATATTTTGATATCATAAAATTCATGCAAGTCACTGGCTGAGTGTTGGACGCAGGTAATCACACTACAGAAACTTTTAATTGTAAGTATATACAAAATTACGAAAATAAATGAAATGTTTTAATCTTAAAAGAAAAGTTATAGTTTCCACGCAACTATTAAAAAATAAAAGGGCATTATTATTAAGGCTATTTATAGAATGTTCTCTGCAGGCAAATTGCATGCTTCATGTGAGCGCCATGCTGAAGACCACCTCCGTTTGTGGATTTCCAGTGAAGGAAATGAGTGTTTAGGCTTAAAAAATACGCTCTTTTGATTATTTTTAAAGGGCTGATTAAGACATCTAAGAGAGTCTTTCTACTGTGAGTGTGATTGTGTGTTAAAAATAGATTTTTCCATTTGTTCTTTTTGGTTTTCTTTGTCGGTTTAGTGCTTAAAGGAGGTTTGTCTTCTCTTATAGAGTCCTTTAACTGATAGACTGCTGAATTTCATTAAGCCCACACACATTCTAGCATATACGATTTTTCAGCACTGCACTAACCTATTTTACCACCCAAGTAATGTTTCATTACTCCCCCACACATGAGTCTGTCTACCTGAGGGAGTTCTATCGGTGACTACTGAAAGAAATGGAGAGACCTAAAAATAATTCACAGGAAACGTATGATAACCTTAAAATTAAGGTTAACATGAAATCAATTACTTCTTATTACTCATTTCTCATCTCTTGCACATTCCCTGAAACAATTTTCCTTTTCCGCTCAGTTCCTTTATACATACAGTGGAGGTGAAAAGTTTACATACACCTTGCAGAATCTGCAAAATGTTAATTATTTTACCAAAATAAGAAAAATCATACAAAATACATGTTATGTTTTTTATTTAGTAGTGACCTCAATAAGATATTTCACATAAAAGATGTTTACATATAGTCCACAAGAGAAAATAATGACCCTGTCCAAAAGTTTACATACGCTTGATTCTTAATACTGTGTTGTTACCTGACATATCCACAGATCCTTTTTTTTTTTGTTTAGTGATAGTTGTTCTGAACAGTTAAACTGTCCGCTGTTCTTCAGAAAAAATCCTTCAGGTCCCTGTCTTTGGTTTCTCAGCATTTTTGTGTATTTGAACCCTTTCCAACAATGACTGTATGCTTTTGAGATCCATCTTTTCACACTGAGGACAACTGAGGGACTCATATGCAACTATTACAAAAGGTTCAAATGCTCACTGATGCGTCAGAAGGAAACACAATGCATTAAGAGCTGGGGGTGAAAACTTTTGAACAGAATGAAGATGTGTACATTTTTCTTATTTTGCAACAGAAGATAGTTACCTGTTTCCCAGAAGACAAAATAAGTTACATTTACCCTGATATTCAAATTTAAAAAGTTTTCACCCCTGGCTCTTAATGCATCGTTTTTCCTTCAGAAACATCAGTGAGCATTTGTACCTTCTGTAATAGTTGCATATGAGTCCCTCAGTCACTAAATAAAACAAACAAACAAACAAAAAACACAGCTGTAGATCATCCAGGTAACAACACTGTATTAAGATTCAAGCGTATGTAAACTTTTGAATGGGATCATTTTTTTATTATTTTCTCTTGTGGACTATATGTAAACGTCTTTTATGTGAAATATCTTACTCAGGTCAGTTCTAAATTTAAAAAATAACATGCATTTTGCATGATCCCTCTTATTTTGATAAAATAATTATCATTTTGCAGATTCTGCAAGGTGTATGTAAACTTTTGACCTCAACTGTATATACCCACATTCACATGGATGTCATTTCATGTTGATTTTAAACATGAAACACTTTGTTAGACTAATTAGGGAAAAAATCCAAAAATAAAGAACAAGTGAGCGAGCAAGCAGCTAAATTACAAATCTAGCACAGATATACAGCTGCGTTCACATAATGAAAGCACTTCATCAGTGTGATTCATTTGTTCTCTGTTTTGATGTGTGTATAAAGGTTAAGTCTATGCCTGTGTGTGTTTCTCTAGTCTCTAAGGGTGTAGAAAGTTTCAGGTTTGCTACGTATGAAGATATCAGATCCAGCTCATGGAGAACAAACAGCCAATAAGTGGAGAATAACTGGAGGACCCAGACAGTATTGAGCAGACAAACTGTCACCAGCGTCAGTGTGTGTGTGTCTGAGAGAGAGGCCTACCTACAGTAATGCCTGCTGCATACTAATACATGCTGTGAGTATGTATGTGTGTATCAGCTTAGACCTTTCCACAGAACCCTAGGGGATGTTTTTGTAATGGACCCTGTCTGCTGGAATGGTACTGTCCCAGACACTACATATCCAACAGAGGGAGAGGGAGAAAGGGGAGGGGAGGGTTGAACGAGTGCAGGGTTTTAGTTTATCAAGAGATGCTGCTGATGTTTCAGGCCACAAATCAGAGCAACAGCAGCCATTAATCTCACTCATCCATTTCATCACGGAAAACGACAAACCACCCTCGTCGCTGTCGTTTCTCCCCGGCTCTCTCACAACACCTCAAAATATCCACAATCTCCAATATAATCCTGTTCTTGAAATAGTGTATACGTCACAGTGTTCATAACACTATGTTTGACAGATACACACTCCCAACCCCATCACCTCAACTACAATGTGACATGATGAACTATGACACTCTCATTACAATCAACAGAGCTGTCTGTACTTTCCACTGATTGAGCTTTTACTGGGAAGAAAATACTTGTAATTTTAACAACATGTTATCTTCTAATAATATCTAATCTTCTCATAATATATTTTCTAGAAAATTTTCTAGAATGTTTTTTAGCAACATACAGTTGAGGTCAAACGTTTATATACACCTTACAGAATCTGCAAAATGTTAATTCATTTACCAAAATAAGAGGTCATACAAAACGCATGTTATTTTATATTGAGTACTGATCTGAATAAGATATTTCACATAAAAGACGTTTACATATAGTCCACAAGAGAAAATAATAGTTGAATTTATAAAAATGACCCTTGATTCTTAATACTGTGTTGTTACTAGCTGTTTTTTTTCTTTGTTTAGTGATAGTTGTTTATGACTGCCTTGTTTGTCCTGAATACTTAAACCGCCCACTGTTCTTCAGAAAAATCCTTCAGGTGCCACAAATTCTTTGGTTTTTCAGCATTTTTGTGTATTTGAACCCTTTACAACAATGACTGTATTATTTTGAGATCCATCTTTTCACACTGAGGTTGACTTAGGGACTCATATGCAACTATTACAGTAGGTTCAAACACTCACTGATTATCCAGAAGGAAAACAATGCATTAAGGTGGTGAAAGCTTTTGAACATTGTGTAAACATTTTTCTTATTTTTTTAGTACTGCCCTTTAGAAGCTACAGAAGGGATTTACATGTTTCCCAGAAGACAAAATAAGTTAAATTTATCCTGATCTTCAAAGTAAAAAAGTTTTCACCCCATGCTTTCTTCTGAAGCATCAGTGAGCGTTTGAGTCCCTCAGTTGTCCTCAGTGTGAATAGATAGACCTCAAAATCATACAGTCATTGATGGAAAGGGTTCAAATAAACAAAAATGCTGAAAAGAGTCTCAGGTTATGTATGTAACCCTGGTTCCCTGAGAAGGGAACGAGACACTACGTCCTCTAGGGGTCGCTATGGGGGATGCCATCTCCGTGACCCGTGTCTAAAGCCTATATACAAAAACAACAACAATGTTGGCCAGCGACAGCCTATGACGTCACTTCTGGCACGACTTGTTGCTGCCGGTGCGTCACTACTGGTGTGACCACAGTATAAAAGGACGCCGGTAGAACACAACATTCGCTTCTTTGTCTGAAGCTTATGTCCGACGCATTGCGCTGAGACTAGAGGACGCTGTGTCTCATTCCCTTCTCAGGGAACCAGGGTTACATACGTAAACAGAGACGTTCCCTTTTAAGGAACTCGAACTGCATCCTCTAGGGGTCGCTATGGGGAATGGTTATACCCACACTGCCATGCTGAGGGGAGTGCATGCCATCATAGACGTGAGCACTAAGTGCCAACTCCCTCAAGCTTAAGGGAGCTGCCCTTGAGATGTAGTAACGGCTGTCAGTGACATTATCCCCTTTGCCCAAAAGCCTGAGCTGCATAGCCAAAGACTTACTTGAAAGGGGTCAGAAATGCTGGACCCTGGGTAGAGCTCGAAGATTGGAATCAGAAGATATTCCTTTAAGGGGATATGGCCAAGTGCCTAAGTTTGGCCTGTCACCCAGGGGACTACCGCGGGCTCTGCATAGGTTCGCTCAGGAACTGTCCTACAGAACATAGGTAGCAACACCCTGTTCAAGGATGTGTAAGTAGAGTGGGGCCCAAGGTGACTGGGGACAACCAATTTAGAGAATGGGCACGAGATTGAGCATGAAACCCATATCATAGAGAGTGCGCAGAAACTAGCGCTTGTATTACCGTTACTTAGGGACTTAGTCTGGCAGATGCTCACAAGGTATCAGCAAGAATACATACATGGAGCGGTACCCAAGGTGGCAGGGGTCTGAATCAACTCAAGAAGGGTACGGGCCGGAAGTGCGTGAATCCCTACCATACAGGATTTTAGAATGGACGTAAACTCTAGATGCATTCCATACCACAGTGTGGATTTAAGAATAGTGCCCAAAGACTTGCGTGTGCACTCACCATAATGATTATTCAGAAGCGGTGTGCTAGTAGATAACCTTCTAGATGAGGGGAGCTCTGCTAGGCATTCCAAACAAAGCTTCAAGGGGTAGGCAGTAAGGGCGAACCTCAGTTGCCTTGTTGGGGCAATGCTCAGAGCCAACCCTCAAGGTGAGGGGAGAATCGCTACGCTAAACACACAATTAGCCACAGCTAGCTGTCTGATAATACTGCCATGGAGCCGATACACTTGACCAACAGGAGAGGTCAGTGCTTTGGAACAGGCTTCTGATCCGCCCAGGGTGACAAGCTCTTAAGAGACCCTCCCACAGCAAGGGGAGCATCGTCATGCCCGGCCACAGGAGATCAGACATTTCAGCAGAGACGAATTCAGTTCAAATCAGTATGGCTGCAGAGAGCAGCAACGTCCTCAGCCCTCGGCTGTGTTGTGGGTATTCTCTTGAGGGGACATAGGCCACTACCAACCCAAGCAGGTAGATATGTCAAAAGCAGATCAAGTAGATCAAATAGACAAGCAGGCCACAACCGTAGTGGGGGTGCTCAAAGACCTACCTAACAGAAAGAAAAATGCAACAGACAGGTCCCAGAAATACAGCAGAAGAGGCTAGACACATAATAACAGGGTCATACTTACCCACCGTGGTTCCTGCACATGACTTCAGTTAGGCCAGGTAGACCTTTTTGAGAAGCTACTTACAACCTTGGCAGGGGAGATAGCACTGTCTAGGCAGGGGCACAGGGAGAATGCTGCTTAAAAAACCTAAGAAGGGGAGCAATCACAGAGTTAGCAAAAAGGTATCCTCAGATGTGCCTCAATGTGCCTAGGAAGGCTACCAGAAGGGCACCAGTTGAGATTAACCTGACCGCAAAGAGTGGGCTGTCTACTTACAACCCTAGCAGGGAAACAGCGCTGTCTGGGTAAGAGCTCACAGAGACTGCTACTTAAAAACCCTAGGAAGGGGAGCAATCACTAGCTATCAGCAGCTAGTCCCACAAAGCCAGTTCAAAAAACCCCAATAAACCCTCCTAGAGGCAGCCCAGACCACCAGAGTGGGCTATCTACTTACAACCCTAGCAGGGGAGATAGCGCTATCTAGGCGAGGGCTCAAGGAGACCGATACTTAAAAGATCCTAGGAAGGGGAGCAGTCATAGAGCTAGCACATAAATATCCTCGGATATCTATGTACCTATGTATGTAGGAAGGGCTACCAGAGGTGGAACTGAATGAAAACACCTAGACTACAGAGAGTAGGCTGTCTACCTATATTCCAAAGATGGGCGACAGCATTGCCTAGGTGAGGGTTCAAGAAGACTGCTATCTAAAAACCCTGGGAAGGGGAGTGATCACCAAGCTAGCACATGGCTATCCTCAGATAGCTGGCTCTAGGAAAGGGGACAATGCAACTGCTGAGACCACCAGCAGTGGGCTTTTTAACTATAAACACGATAAGGGAAGACAGCATCATCTCGGCAGGCTCCAAGAAGCTGCTATTAAGAATACCAAACAAGGGTCTTAGCTAGCACATAGCTATCCTCAGACAGCAATGCTTCCAGGAAGGGGCAAGTTAACACACAGTTAGCCTCAGATATCTCCGCTTAAGTAAGTCTGTCCCTCCATAACCATGGCTGAAGTATAACCACCCTCAGATGACTATATTAAAGAGGTCCTCTTTTTCATGTTCTGTCCATAAACCCAAGTATTGGCAGATAATTAACACCACAACCGCAACACACAGCATATATTCAGCTCCGACGGGAGCTAAACACACTCTGTCCACGTGCTAGATTCCCCCCCGGAATCAGGTGGGAAACCGAGCTGCCGCTGCAAATGCATTGTTAATGCCACGAGATGCGAACGCACTTGTGCAAATTCGAGTATTACAACTTGGGTAAACAGTGAAGATTCACCTCCGTTCTTTGCGAACGCAATGCGATTAGCGCATCCAGTTCCCTCAAAACCCTGCGAGCTCGTGAAAGCAGGTATGAGAGCGTTCAGCTCCCTCAAGAGCTGATTTTCACTCATTTCTCACCATACATATACAGCCCATGAGCCGTATGAAAGCTGCGGGTATCAAAGCGTGCTTGCCTCTCGCAAGAGACAAGCAATCAATACAATGAGTGCAATAAACTTCCTAGAGAGCAGAAAGCGCTTGCTCTTTACCACACATCGCATGCAAGCCATTCTTAAATCCTCTGGTGAGAGAACATGCACTCAATTCATGCTTAGTTTCAGACAAAAGGTTAGTGAAGACGAAGAAGAGGATGTCGTGTTCTACCGTCATCCTTTTATACTGTGGTCGCGCCGGTAGTGAGTCACTGGCAGCAACGAATCATGCCCGAATTGACGTCATAGGCTGTCGTCGGCCAACATTGTTGTCATTTTTATATGTAGGCTTCAGACACAGGTCACGGAGATGGCGTCCCCCATAGCGACCCCTTAAAAGGAAACCACAGAATTTGTGGGACCTGAAGGATTTTTCTGAACAGCGGGCAGTTTAACTGTTCAGGATATTCAAGGGACTCGTGAACAACTATCACTAAACAAAAAACACAGATGTGGATCATAAGAATCAAGCAGGTAAAAACTTTATCACACGGACTATTTTATTGATGTCCTTACTACCTTTCTGGGCCTTGACTGTGTCAGTTGTGTTGCTCAGAGACTCTCCAACCTCCTGTGATTTAAAGCCTGTAAGTGTGAACGCCCCTAAACACGGCATCCACACAGCTAGTGGCTCTATGCGACAAAACAAGCAGTCTACAAGAAGTACACACAATGGAGACGCACGTGTTTACAGTGTACAGTTTTGTTGATTATAATGGGAGTGTTTTACCACTGCAGTGTTGATTAGGTGTCATTTCCTTTGCTGTATAATCAAATGCACACTGGATTAGAATAAATCGCTCGAAATGCTTTGCTGACAGAGGAAACGATCATGTACATTTAAAGAAACCCTCCTTCAAATATCTCAGGCAATTAGAGCTCATTCCTGTTGGGGTCGTTTTTAATTAACGCACGCTGATAGATCATTCGTTTCCCACAGAAACCATTAAAAGGTCATTACAGTGAGCCAATGATTTCCTATATGAGCATCCAGCGATGGCTAGACTGATACCGTATAGCTGGAAGTGACAGAGAGATATCAGACTTATCACGTAGAAAAAAATGGATTAGGCTCTGGACAGGTGGAAACACACACTTTAAAAGACATTGAGCTCTGTCACTGCGGCAGATGCTGCCATCGATGAGAAATCCCCTGAGTTATAGAAATACTGCACGGCATCAGGATTCAGCTATTTGTAAAGGTTGCCTTGACACAATATCCTGATTTTCAGCTTGCGCCCATGTTATTTAAACAAAAAAAAGTTATAGTGACGTTTATGCAGGAATGAAAAAGAACGCTTATGGAAAGCTTGGGGACATGTTTATGAGTACATGTCATGGGTTTCCGTTATGGAGGAAGGTTAAAAACCGCATATATAGGAAAGGTGCGATTTGATTGACGGGAACACATTAACCTCCTCTTGTTTCTCAACAAATGTGAAGGTGGTTTTAATGATGCATGACACCTCACGCCGTGAGTGACAAAGACAACTCACCCATCCATGCATTCATCTATCCACACTAATGCTACCTAAACACACCTGCTGTGCATCACGTGCAACACACAAACATTTTCATCAGTTCATACCGCTCTTCATAAGAGAAAACTGGCTTTTGGTTTGTAACAAAAGAAGAGAATGGAAAGTGATATTGAGGAAAAACAGGAGGACACAGGAAACACATTAAAGGGATAGTTCACCCAAAAATGAAAATGACCCCATGATTTATTTTCCCTCAAGCCATTCTAAGTGTATATGACTTTATTCTTTCAGATAAATACAATCAGAGTTATATTTAATAATGTCCTGGCTTTTCCAAGCTTTAAAATGGCAGTGAATGGCTGCTGAGATTTTCAAGCAAAATAAAGTGCATCCATCCATCATAAAAGTACTCAACGCGGCCCTGGGAGTTTATAAAGGCCTTCTGAAGGGAATCGATGCATTTGTATAAGAAAAATATCTATATTTAAAACTTCATAAAGCATAATCTCTAACTTCTGCTACAGTAACTTTCATAAGTGCATTCATGAGAGAGTGGCGTTCCAGCAGAATCTAAAATTTAGGTGAAGCGTAAACTCCGGTGAGAATATGTTAGTCTCTTTTTGTTTCGTTATTTTATTATCTATTTAGCCAGTTTCCACCACAGAATAAAAAAATTATTTTGACTTAAAATCTCACAATTCACATTCACAGTTGTCTCACAAATGTCTTTTTTTTTTGCCCCCCTCAGAATTGTGAGTTTATATCTGGGAATTCAGACTTTATGTGCACACTTCTGGCTTTATTTCTCCTAATTTAAAATGTATATCTCAATTATTAGTTAACATCTCATCATTTGTACTTTTTTAAATCTATGTTTATATCTTGTAAATCTGATGTTTTTTTTTTGTTTGTTTGTTTGTTTTTTTGTTTTTTTGTTTTTCAGAATTGCAAGTTAATAACACATTTCTGATCCTGTGAGTTTATACCACAAACTTTTGAGTTGTGATCTGACAATTCTGACAGTATTTTCTTATAAGCCATTTTTTCTCAAAATTTTCTCCTAATACATTTACAAAATAAATATTTTATTAACTAAATGCATTGAGTGGTCCAGACAGACCCTTCCATCCATAAAATTAGGTCTGAATTGCAAGGAGTTGACTGAAAATTGTTAGATATAAACTCAGAATTGCAAGAAATAGAGTCAGAATTCTGAGATAAAGAAGTGAATTTATTTATTTAATTATTTATTTATTTATTTTTATGTTTTATTCTGTGGCAAACACATGCTTGCATAGATATTGGGTCCAGATGCAAACAAAAACTCTATTACAGATGAGCACATTTTTATATGTGAAAACAATAAACAAATAAATACATAAGTAAATAAATAAAATACTAATAAATAAATAAAAAAAGAAACACACCTGACCTCAGCATCTAAGCAGAAGGAAGAAAAATGATCCTCCCTTTCACTCTCTAAATAAATACATAAAATGAAATACAAATACAAATAAATAAATAAAAAGATAAAAATAAAAAGATTAAATATATACCCCTGAAAAGGAAGAAAAATGATCCTTTCTTTCACTCTCTCACTCTCTCTCTCTCTCTCTCTCTCTCTGTCCGTTTACTTTCATCATCTCGTCATGTACTACAATTACTCCTAATAAATCTTGTTAAGCACTAAATGACCTGTGTTAAGCCAAATTGATACATTGAATACAGTGTGGGTTTAACAGCACCAGTGTAAGCGAGTCTTTAGAGGGGCTGAGTAAACCATGCTTGGCTCACAGGTCAACAGTTCCCCCACATAATAACGATCTTGCAATTACAAGAATAAATGCTAATTCAAATCTCAGCAAATTCAGTTCCAGCATTATTTGCAATAATGCATATAATAAAATGTTATTTTTTCAAATTTCCATAATGTTTTCAACATAAACTTGAAGGAAACAGAAAGCAATACTAGCTAATCAAAATTAAGGATCATTAATCAATTAAACATTTCATGAGATCAAGGTTTAACCGTCTTAATTCCTGGGTATTAACACAAATCAAACACCCAGAACCACAGTAATCTCTGTACCAACTTGTCACAGCTGGGATTAAGAGAATTACTTCAATGAACATCCCAATGGCATTACAACAGAAGAATTCAGATAAGGAGCTGCTGTTATCTATCAGATCTCCACCTGAGGACAAACCTAACCATTACACCTTCTTCAAGAAAGTCCAACCAGGAAACTGGAGGTTTTTACAGAACTAGACGGGAACATAAACATTGGTCTTGTGATCAGATCAGGGATAAGACACTGAATACACAAGAAAAATATGCAGGCTTTGCGCTATTATAAATTACAGTTTCGGAAAGGAGGATGAATTCTAAAGCCTGGGATATTTATGTGCGAGACAGGCGCAGTTAAAACAAGTTGTTAAAAGCAAATGGACAGGTGAAAGGTCAAAGTATTCATGGATGTTGGTCAGTCGTAATCCCGCTTTTATCAGATCGCTGGCGGTTATAGGACAGCAAAGGAGAGAGAAGATGTCATTTTTACAATGTGGCATTTAAAGAGAAAGCCATCAATGACCTCCATGAGACATCAGGGACTATAAATGTCAACGGCATTAAGGGTTAATGTGAAAGGCCTTTACACCTGCAACACACACACACACACACACATTTGCACAAAAACTGCCAAACAGGTGCATGTGTTCAGGAAACACACATCAATTCCTCATTCTCCGAATTTTCCTTCTTGGGAAACCCCCATATTTCAAGAAGAGTTAACAGTATTTGTATGTACTCACTGCTCTTGTCTGTTATTTTTCTGTCTAGCAAGCGTAACACTGTCACACACATACACACAGACACACAGGCTACTGTATATAAACTGGCCAATGAGCTCAGGATGAAGATATTCACATCATTTTTACACTCATATTGATTTTGTGGAATAATGTGGCACACGTGCACACATCTTCCGGCACACACACACAAACATATACACACCACAGCCCTCGGAACAAAAGTTAGATCAATACATCAATTTACATTTTCATTCACCCTTTCAGCTTCGAAACGTGGGCTTGTTCTCTTGTGTGTGTGTATGGTGTGACAGCATAATGATGTGCTGTAATAAGGAGCAGAACAAAGAAAATGGCTGTCTGACCACACACACACACACACACACACACACACACTGCTACAGCTACGCTGCATGTGTTTTTTTTATAATGATGGTCATGCCGCTCATGGCAATCACATTACCTCTAATGTAGAAGAGGACACCATAACCGAAACCATTATATTCCCATTCAGACATCATAAATGTTTCATCTAAAACCTGAATGTCTTATTTTATGCCCTTGCTTTTGAAAACTGTACAAATCAATGGACAAGTCTAGTGCGACAAGAAAAAAAAAAGAAAAAAAAGAATAGCTTTAACGGGATTTTCTCCCAAAAATTAAAAGTCATTATTTCATATGGAAGTAAAGGAGACCAGAAACTATGGACACCCGTTTCCGCCACTGAAAAATAAAATAAAAAAAAAAGGTAATTGTAACTTTTTTCTTGCAAAAAAGTTTACATCTCACAAGTCTGACTTTTCTTAGATTTGTGAGATATCAACTAGCAATTCTGAGAACATAACATTTTTTTTTGTCCCTTCAAAACTGGACTTTATAACTCATAATTGCAATTTTATTTCTTACAATTCTGAAAAAAATGTCAGAATTGCAAGATATAAATGTGCAATTGCAAGAAGTCAGAATTGCACTTTTTTTTTATCTCAAAATTAACTATTTCTCACAATATCATGCAATTCAATATTATATCATGCAATTCTAAGAAAAAGTCAGAATTGCGAGCGAAAAAGTCAGAATTGCGAGATATAAACGTGCAATTCTGAGAAAAAAAGTCTGAATTGTGAGTTTAAATCTCGTAATTTTAAATATTTCTTGCAACTGTAAGTTTATATCATGCAATTCAAAGAAAAAGTCAGAACTGCAAGCAAAAAAGTCAGAATTGCGAGATATAAACGTGCAATTCTGAGAAAAAAAGTCTGAATTGTGTTTAAATCTCGTAATTTTAACTATTTCTTGCCATTGTGAGTTTATGTCATGCAATTGTAAGAAAAAAAGTCAGAATCGGGAGTTTATATCTCACAATTCTGACTTTACAATTGGAAATTTATATCATGCAATTCTGACTTTATACCTTACAATTGTTTATATCATGCAATTCTGAGAAAAAAATGTCAGAATTGTGAGTTTATATCTCGCTATTTTAACTTTATTTCTCACAATTGTGAGTTTATATCATGCAATTCTAAGAAAAATTCTGAATTGTGAGTTTATATCTCGCAATTTTAACTTTATTTCTTACAATTGTGAGTGTGTATCATGCAAGAAAAAGTCAAAATTGTAAGCTTAAATCTCTCAGTTTTAACCATTTCTCGCAATTCTAAGAAAAAGTCAGAATTGTGACTTTATATGTAGCAATTTTAACTTTATTTCTCACAATTGTTTGAGAGAAGTGAGTTTATATCATGCAATTCCATGAAAAAAGTCAGACATGTGAGATATAAACGCATAATTGCGAGAAAAAAGTCAGAATTGCAAGTTTATGTCTTTATAACTCGCAAATGCAAATTTATATCATTCAATTCTGAATTTATAACTCATAACTGCAAGTTTATATGATGCAATTCTGAAAAAAAAATAGAATTGTGAGATACAAAGTTGCAAATACCTTTTTAATGTTTTATTCAGTGGCGGAAGGGGGCTTCTAAGAAACTGTTTGGTTTCTAACATCTTTCAAAATATCTATCAAAATATCTATCTCTTCTGTTTATAAAAGAAATTCATACAGGACTTGAACCTGAGGGTGAGTCAGTGATAACAGAACTTGAGTGAGTGAAAAACAATACAAATGTTATTTATACATAGTATTAACTGATTAAAGACAATTTAAAAGGGCAAGTAGACAAATTTACAGTCTCGTCCCAAATCCTTTATATCTCTCCCACATCTATTTCCGTGATGACTGTGATCATTAAATTGCTCCATGTTTCTGCCAAAATGCATTATTGGACAGTGCCAGCTATTCATTTACGTAATGGCTGTTTTAATTGTGGAACATCAAAAAGATGGGAAATCCAACTCACCCATTAACCAACATAAAACCAATCATACTCACAAAGCTTCCGCAATGGATTATCATTACCTTACTAAGCAAAAAATAAATGCATAATTATTTCCAAGTCAGATAAAATATATTTAAAATGATAGAAAGCTTGTAAATGTCAAGAAAGAAATGTGTGCAGCAATAAAGCGATGACCTTTATTATTTTAATTAGATGGGTGATTGAAAGTGGACATGTATGGTATTGCACTGGAAGATAAAAAAGAAGAAGAAGAATTCTATGACTTATCTGTATGAACAAGCTGAAAATACATGTATAGATATTCTAAACACAAGTCTAGACAACCCTTAATAAATCATCAATGTAAATTAAAATAGGACTGACATATAAGAAATTTCTGTCTTTAATTTATCAAAGGTTGACCTTTTGTAATGCATGCATAAAGCATGCACTTACAGCAATAATAAAATAATAATTCTTTATAGTAATTTGTATTATTTTGGCTTAACACATGTTCTAAACAACTGTGGCTCAGGAGAAAATATGAAAAAACTGTCACAATGCAAGAAAAAATCCTTATGTTCCAGATAATTTTATGTTGATAGTAACAGATTCTTCAGTGAATACTTACACATCTAATAACATAATTCTTACTGGCTGTGAGCTCCAGCATTAATTGGCTCATTGCTTCATGGCTACATTAGATCTCTGCTGTAATTGCTTCCTGTCCTATTGATTTTAAAGCAGAACGGCTTACTGGTTTGCAGATATACTGTTAGATCTGTTCACCTGTTTTCTGCTTAACACATTTCATTAACCATCTTTTTCTCTTTTTCAGAAGAGCCTCCTCTTCTGATTGTCTTTAGATCCAATTAAAAACCTAATGAAATCAATTACAAGTTGTAATTAGGCAGCAATGCATGATTACAGCAGTGAAATATCTGTAGACCCCAGAACATCACGCGAGACGCCGCTGTCACTTAGATCATAATGTCTGGCTGTCCAGAAGCACACGCTCAAAGATGGATGTGAGGCACAAACAAAAACATCTCATTCCACACGGTCAGTGAGCAATTACCTAATCATGGGGAAACAATCACACGCCTTATTTTTATAATTTCATATCATTCAGAATGTTTTTTTAAGCCCCATCTGAATGTTATCCAGATCTCTCTCTCTCTCTCGATTACTACACTTTCATCAGAGTCTACTCAACCTCATGCAAGAATCTCCTCACAATGCTCTTTCCACCCCTCCTCCATCTCCCTCCTGTATTCCACAAATCCAAGCAGGCTAGGGCTATGTCTGCCCCATGAATGAATCAATATTTTCATTTCAGCACTGTCTCAATTTTCAATTAAAGATGAGTACAGTTTCTCCAGACTGCTCTGAGGGGCTGTCAATCACAAGGCCCCTGCTGGCCCCTCCTCAAGCACATGTGTCTGCCACTCTTTTTTATGATCATACTTCATTTCAAGACATGCTTGAAATAAAAAAAAACAAAAAAAACAAAAAAAAAACATGCAATGTACACATACAATCCATTAAATTAGGTGAATGGACACCCAAACAGGCAATAAAAGATAAGTTGCTATAACAAACAATGATAAAACAAATTTTATGAGCTGCCAGGATTCATGTGTTTATGTAACAATTGAGGTACATAAACATTCAAATACTTTTAAATACTTTAAATACTCAGTCTATCTGGTGTATTTTATTATTTATTATTATTATTTATTTGTTTTATGTATTTAACAAATAATTTTACAAAATATGTTAGAAATGTTTATATAATATTTGAGCAATATCACACTTGTAGCAGACATGGTTGTGATATCGTAGGTATATTGCGTTTCTATAACAGTTTGATGGCGCAAGTGTGTAAATACATAAGACACAACAATGGAGTGTCTTTAAAAACCCTCTTTTGTACAAACTACTTCCTTCCACCACAGATATAAATCTCAGTTTGACAGTTTAACAGCTGAGCCCAAGCTTCTGTTACTAATTTGAAAATGTCACTTTAGAACTCGTAATGAAGTAACGTTGCTCTTTGAAAGCTTATTGTATTACTGAATTAAAAGCACACTGTATTATGTAGAGTATTATGAGAGAGAGATGGACTGAGCGAGTGTGATTATCTGCATCTGATACAGCATTCATTCTTCAGCTCAGTCTCATATTCACAATAAAACATTAGTTTGAATGTCCGCTGAGGAAAGCGATGTCTTTGTCGTACTATCCTTTCATCTGTTAAGGGTGATTTCCGATGACAGCGCTTCTAAGTGCATTTGTTAGCTGCGTGTTGCTAAAAGTAAAAATAACTACTTGTTTACAACAGTGCTTCAGTCTCTTTCAAAATAAAAGTCTTTACTGCTGACTCACTCATAAAAACAGTCTCTTGTCACCATCTAATGGCAATATAATTTTTCATGTAAAAATAGAAAGCTTTTTTAAATATTAAATATTTTTAAATGAATATTTAAATGAATACGATTGTAAAAATGTGGAATCATGTAATTAATAGATGCCTTTATGTGTATGTGTGTGTTAAATACCATATGCATGCATACACACACAAAAACACAATGATCAAGTGGCTGAATATAATGTGAAATATGAAATTCAAGATTATAATATTGAATATAATATAATTATATATCAATATAATTATTTACATTTAAACAAATAGTGTATTTTTTATATATTTTAGACCCTCTGATACAGTGGTGGCTAAATGTACATTTTGGCAGATATCTCACCACTGTCTGAGTGCGTCTGGTATTGGGTTGATCGACAGCGGCAAGCCAGCAGCTCTTTCTTTTTTAGCATGCCGTAAATCGTCAGCAGCTTTGGAGGAGCACTGCCGAGGTCTTCAATAATTAAACTAATTAACAGAGCGATTAGCACGATGTGATGGTGCTGACAGAGCACGGGCAGCAACGATGATGGTGAAGTCTGGGGTTTTTTGTCTGGCAGTAGCAGAACCACCAGAGAGACATATAATGAGCTTTAATAAGCAAGGGTTAATGTTAGCAAAGTAATCAACGCTAATCCAATACACAACATTCACTCGGATTCGAAAAAGAGGCCTTTTGTTGGGCTGAAATGTGTTTATACACCTGGGGCTGGATTGGGTTATTACATACATAGTATTTCTCAACATATATATTTTACCAGTGCTGAGAGTACTTATTTTAAATAGTTGTGTTCCATAAAACATAAGACATAAAGCTGTATAAAAACATGAATCAGTAGGCAGTTCATTAAATATAGTCTGTAAAGGCTGCATCGTTTCCTTGGTAACTGCAGCCTTGACCTTAGCCGTATTGCCCAAGCGAGTTGTTTTTCATGTTCCCCGTGCAAGGCCTTCCACTGCTACATGTCACTCTGAATGATTTTTACGTGCCTTTATCATCATATTGTTTAGGGATAAAGGCCTGTGTTGCATCCTATTTCCCAAAACAGCTGGAGGTAACAAAGGTTCAGATCAATACTGGAGTCTGAACAGAACAGGCTGCGGACAATCTAACAGGCCTCTTGATGAAGTCAGTTATGGCTCATGTTAGTGACAGCTACCCAGGAGAGACTGAGTTAGTAATATCCAATTTAAATCGTCTCACATCAGTCCCGTCGCTCACTACAGGCAAAGAAAATGTAAGACTTTTACTTTGATTGAGACAAACCAAATCAACAAACTCACAACCAACACAATTTCAAATAAATACAACACATGAATTGACTTTCACTATAATTGGAATATAATTTATTTTATGAAAGGACACATCAATGGAAAGCTGGTTAAGCAATTCATTTTGGTCAACTATTTTATGTTCACAATATGAACAGCAAATTCCTTTAATTTCAGTGTACTGTATTTATGATACACATTAGAGCGGATGAAATTTTTTCCGAAATTTATTTTCAGCAATCTATATCTGTTTACTATCCGCTTATGTGGTGCAACTGATAGAGACCCTTATAACTGGCCTAAATGGGCTTTAGATGAGCATGTGCAGGCAAACGCTGCTCTACACTCACAGCTTATTAGCGACAGGAAATGTGCTGTATCTCTAGGGAAGATGAAAGCTAAACTGCTCCTCTTTGCATCTCTCTATCAAAAACAGGGGCTTCCGACTTTTACAGAGCCAGGGAGCCCCAGACAGAATCTCAGCCAACCCAAAAGCAAGATTTTAGATGCTCAAAACATTTCAGATGAGAAAAATAAATAAAGCAATATTAATAAAATATGCAATTACATGCGACTAACACTAAACCAAACCCTCATCCTAACCTTTACCATATAGTAAGTACAGTAGTAGTAGTTAATTATTATTACTCAATACTTGTGCAATTTTGTGTGTGTATGTATATATATATATATATATATATATATATATATATATATATATATATATATTTGTCGTTTACAGCCAGAATATCTAAAAATTCTTAAATCAAGAAGGTTTTTCTAGACAAGCAAAAGTAAGTCTTGTTTTCAGAAAAAAATAAGTCAAAATTAAGTGAATTAAGTGAATATTTGCTTAGAACAAGCAAAATAATCTAGAAAATCCTTCTTGTTTTAAGAATTTTAAGATATTTTGGCTGGAAAAAAAAAATACAAAAAATCAAAGTGCAGTGTATTTGCAGTGTGTATATATATATATATATATATATATATACACACACACACACACACACACACACACACACAAGTATAATAATAATGTATAATTATAATTATATAATAATGTATAATTACACTGTAACAAGAGCACTGTAAAAAAGAAAGTAAAACCTAAACATATTACTGTTTAAAAGATGTTTTCAAAAGTGTGCTCCATTCCTGCATTTATTTCATTAAAATAAATAAATAAATAAATAAGTACACAAATAAATAAATATTGTTGCAAAATATTATTACAATTTAAAATATATATTTTTTAATATTATTTTTATTATCAATGTTAACAGTTTTTTTTTTTATGGAAACCATAATTACTTGCAACTAACCCTAAACCAAACTGTCATCCTAACCCTAACCATATAGTAAGTGCATGTAATAATAATTAATATTAGTCAATACATAAATGTATAATTACACTGTAACAAGGACACCGGAAAAGTGTGTTCAAGTTCAAGTTTTCAAAAATGTGCTCCAGTGCTGAATTTAATTTATTTGATTTAAAAAAAAATAAAATTAAATTATCGGCAGTCTTTACTCCAGTCATGACACATGATCCTTTAGATTAATATGCTGATTTGTTGATCAAGAAAACTCTTTATTATTACAATAAAAAAATAAATAAATTAATTAATTAATAAAGGTTGCAAATATAAAAATATTTTACAATAATATTTTTTATATGAAAACTGTGAAACATTTTTTCAGGATTCTTTGAATGTATGCTTTAAAAGAACAAAACATTTTAACAACAGAACTTCTAAAACATTATAAATGTCTTTACTGACACTTTTGATCAATAATTTCATTCATTCATTTATTCACTCATGAATAAATAAATAAATCTTGCTGACCCCAAACTATTGAATTGTAATGTACTAATTAGTAAGTAATATTAAGTATTTTATTATTAATTTCATTCATTTTCAACCATGCTTCATAAGCCATTTTATGAAACCATGTTTGTAGAACATGTTTTTAGTTTATCTTTTCCACAAACCCCTAAGATTGAAAACTCTGGAGGAAACCGGGGCCTTGTCACAAGTGTGTGTGTGTGTAAACAGCGTTTGTGTGTTTCACCGCTGGTGTATTGATTTCTTTTTGTTGTCGGCTGAAGTGAGTTTACCTGTTTGCGCTGCCTATTTGGGTGACTGTACATGGACTCTGTGTGTTTGTTTGTCAATTAGATTGCGTCTGTGAGGAGATGGAGTGTTTTCAGTATAGTTGGAAAGCACCTCACTTTTCTTCCCCTGGCATTTACAGGTAATCTGACATTTTCAGGTAATCTCCTGCAAACACACTTGCAGTTAACTGCTCCTTAGGGAGCGATGGGCCTGAGAGTGAGAAAAGGGCTATTGCTGTTCAGAACGACTAACACGGGGCGGGGCAAATTTACAACAAAGGTGACCTAGAGAGGTAGACCCATATGGCTGAAGAGGCCAGGAGGGCCAGGGTGGCCTGGACCGTTATTACCACAGCATCAAGGGACAGTTTGAGAGCAATTACACCCCAAGACCATAACTCTCCTCCCTGCCCCCACACAGATGTAATGGAGGACCTTTCAACCTACACAAAATGGCCTCCTAGCCATTCTCATGAAAACAGAAATAAATCAGAAGAAAGTACATGCTCTAGAGGTAGCGGCCCGATGCAGTGTGCGCATGTGTGCGCGCGTGTTTGTGATTGCAGGGGATAATTGGAGAACGCCGAACCGAGATGGATTGATAAATTCGACTGTTCACATATTGGATATGGTGGGGAGATGGTGCACTGGGGGACATCGCGATTAATTTTTCGAGGCTGTCAGTTGCTTTCTGAGTGTGTGATTGGGATATATTGGCCTAAAGGCTGCAGGGAGAACGAATCAAACCTGTGAAGGAAAGCAGATCCTGACATCTATTAAATGATCTTACCTGTTTGCTGCATGTTCTGAACAAACAGCTGTGGCCCGCTGTAATGGCTGACTCTCTGTGTCAAAATGTTGCTGATTCTGGTCTTTTGCAGCTTTCTGAAAAGATTACAAGTTGACAGTTTCAACGACTGCTTGCCACTCAAGCTAAAATCTGTTCTCTCATAAAAGCAATTACTGACAATTACCTGAGCATTACCTGAGGTGTTCAAATAGCTGCAAAGTGAGCATTTAAAAAAGGTTCATGACTCCTGAAAAACAATGGTCAGTCGAGGAAAACAAAAAAGAAGAAACATAAACTGATCCAGTGTGTTTTCTGAACAGAGGCTACTTTGAAACTGTACCTATAGCTAAGCAGCTACAGATAATGTAAAGCAGTTTAACTACAGTCAGGCTACTCCTCTGTTATACAAGCCAACAAAAAGTAGCTAAGTGCATTTAAACTACTTAAGAGGACAAAGTGTAATTTTAGTACTTGGTTTTATAATAATACTGAATTTCTGAGTGTATGAATGTCCAAAGGAAAGTTATATTTACAAGTGGGAAACTCAGAATTGATACAAGAGTTGCAGAGTTGTTATGTTTAAAAGAGTTTGTCGATTTGAATAATTGAAAAACTGATTTATAATACAGGCAATATAATATATCTTTTTATACAAAAGTTATTTCTGGTTTTCGAATCTCACTGGCTGAGAGGAGTGCGATATTCTAGTAATAACAGAACTCCAACCATTTGTATCACTCCGCTAGTGTATTTCTCACAGTGAGTGTCATGGCAAACAGCCAAATCCACTATAAATAGTACTGTTTTTGTGTCACGGAATGTAGTTTTAACAGTTTTTTAGGTGAGAATGTACTTGTTTAGACTTTAAAAATGTGGTTTGTTAATAAAGATAACGTCTATTTGAAAATTTGCTTCAGTGTTTATGGAGATGTGAGCTCCAGGGCGTCAGCGGCCGCTCAGTGCTCATGAACCCACCGAGAGCAGCTTTACCTTGGCCAGAGATAATAGATAGTCAAATCTATTATTTGTTCCAGAACAAACAGTTTTGGCTGAGGGCAAAATCTTATCATTTTACATTTTATATAAATTTGTATATCAGAGCATTGCCTTTGTAATTTTGACTGAATTTCCTAGCAGCTTTTATGATTTATGCTGTTGTTGTTTATTAAATATTATTATTTAATAAATAATATTTTATATAAATAATAGAAGTATTTAAATATAGTATTTAGTATTGGGAAATGGTGTGTGTGTGTTCGTGATGATGATTAGTTTCATTGTTCCACCATTAGATAGAGATTATTTTTATCAGTGAGTCAGCAGTAAAGACTTGTAAACAAGGAAGTTATTTTTTACTTTCAACAACACTTTGTAAGACGCAGCCAACAAATGCACTAAGCAGCGCTGTCATCGGAAATCACCCTTAACAGTTGAATGGACAGTACGAAAAAGATATCGCTTTCTTCAGTGGACATTCAAACTAATGTTTTATTGTGAATATGAGACTGATCTGAAGAATGAATGCTGTATCAACTGCAGGTAATCACACTTGCTCAGTCCATCTCTCTCTCATAACACTCTACATAACACAGTGTGCTTTTAATACACTAATACAATAAGCTTTTAAAGAACCAACTGAACATTCCTTCGTTACAGTGACATTTTTGTATTAGTAAAGGAGGCTTGGGCTCAGCTGTTAAACTGTCAAACTGTGATTTGAATCTGTGGTGTAAAAAGTGGTTCTGCACAAAAGGGTTTTTAAAATGTATTTACACACTCGTGCCGTTGAACTGTTGTATAAATGCAATATCAAACTCGTAGCGTGCAATACGGCTATATATTAGCATTCCGATTCACAGCTGTCCTGACACACAGCCATATCGCACGGCTAATTGTGTGATATTGCTCATATATCAGTGAGTGGAAACCAAGTCTGTATAGCGAATAAAGTTAATCACTCAAATTTCATAGTTTGCTTTATGTAACCAAAAAAGATTTAGTTCAGATTTAGTTATTTGGGTTTATTGTATATATGATTACAATTATTCAGCTTTATTTAAGCTACTTCCGCGTTATGTTTAGACGTGAATGTGTGGTGTCTTAATAATGAACACCCAACTCGGAAGTTTGAACTTCCCACATGTGCTGGAAGGAAAACCGTCTAAACGAAAGGATTAATTAAAATGAATCAGGATTTCTAATGGTACTTATAACAGACAGAGCCATTTAGGACCAAGCAATCCATTAGAATGAATCCAATTTTACACTATATGAAAGAAAAAGAGCTTTAGGTTGGACAAGCGGTTTGGACAATGAATGGCTATAGGTGGATGGATTTTCACTCCTGGTGTAAATGAGCTTTAAGCCACAGGGTCTATGTGTCAGCACAGCCACTTTGGCCACCGGTTTAACCCTTTGTCTCTTTTGCGCTTATGTTCTAAACGTATTATCCCACAATGCTTTATGGGTGAAGGGTGAGGGTTTTAGCATAGTGTTTGTGATATAGAACAATATAGCGGTCAGGTGTAGGGGAAAGGGTAACCACAGGTCAGTGTGGTATTAGCGGTGGGTTTAACATGTTGTCTACCTCAACGGCTCCACCCAGCCTGCTCTTCGCCTGGGTATCTAATGGTGGCCTTGAGTGATTGTATTGATTTTTTCCTCAGGATTTCCTGTTTGTAAAGCCCCCCTCTTTCCACTTTTCCCAACTGTCGTTATGTGCCGTCCATCAAATGCAGCATTCCCTTCGTATCGCACTTTACCAGAGACCTACACCCAACTATCTGAAAATGGGTGTCGTGGGGGCACATTATAAACCTTATCAGCTTGCATATTAATTTAGTTGCTAACTGACTTGAAGAGACACTGGTAGGATTAGCTTTTACCAACTGTGTATTCATTCAGCTCACTGCTAAGTTTACAAAGGCTTCTGTTCGGACTGAACCATTGTTTTACTACATTTTCTTTCATATGGAAGCCAAGCTAAACTAAATTAAAAAAATACAACTCAACAAAACTCGTCAGTATACAAAAACATGATAAAGTAATTCAGAAAAGTGTATTAATTTATGTTATGCTTCCTCATCATAAATCAGAAGTATTTCTCTCTTCTAAGGTGTGTTAGATCAGTTCTCGGAACCCACTGCTCTGCACATTTTTTGCACATATTCTGAATCTGACACACTCAGCTCAGTTCATGGATATTTCTCCTAAAGAGCTGATGATCTGAATCAGGTACACGAATCACATACAAAATGTGCAGAGTAGTGGGCCTTGAGGACTGGAGTTGAGAACCAATGTGTTAGATTAAAGTGTCTGCTAAATTAATACATTTGAATGTGATGTAAATGTATTTTTTTATTTCATGCCCTTTCTAATATTGAGGTCAATTTCCAATATTACACTACAGTAAATTAAGTTTCTACCTTGATACAGCTGAACTCACATGTACAATGCTGCAAGATGAAAAACCTCCCACTGAGATCAGCTTGAACAGAATGAGTTAATATATTATACAGGCAGAAAATATGTTAATAACACAAGCAGAAAGATTCAATACATTTCATCACGCAGGGCTTGAGAGATTAACAATGCGCTACTAATAACATGCCAAACATTACATACATTTCGAAAGCACACCTAAGCCAAAATCCTAAGAATAATGTAGTCATATGTTTGAAGTGGTTACTTATCCACAAAACACCACAGTGGAGACATAAACAGCTTCATACTGTACGTGAATATGTGAGGAGGTGTGTTATAATGCCATTGCCATTTAAAGCAGGCTGTATGGACGGTCCATCAATACCCTGAGGACATGCAGAGGTACTTGTAAATAGATGAGGCTGCAAGCAGCTGGGAACCTTAATTGCTGGTGACACTCAGGAGACTTCCTCCCAGCAGGATGGTGTTTAGATAAGAAATTAAAATGACCAGAACAGGTGAGCTTGGGCCTTTTCTTATCTCTTGTATTCTGCATACAGTCCTCTGGGCTGGGTTGTATGCATTGCATGTGGGGCACATACAGTGTGGGAGACATTATGGAACATACTGGAACAATCTTTGATTTACATGCTGCATACTTGCCACAGACAGGTGAACATATAATAAAAATTAATGGCATACAAATTCAGTCTAATTTTCACATGCAAATTGTCAGTTCAGATCAATGTGAAAGAAATGGCATGCAAATGTTAGTGTCGGTCTGAACAGATGCACTAACAGCTGTTCAATCAAATTAAAATGTTTATTGCAATGAATCTTCACACCGAACATTTGTCTTGATGTAAACAAGCCTATATACTCCAAAGTTAAATACTTAGGTGTTTGTTCACATCTCTAACACTAAAGGTGTGGTGAATTTTACTGTACTGTTTCTCTGTTGAATTTTATGGGTGAAATCCAGTCATTTCAATTGGAATTCAAGTGATATTGAAGTCACTAGAAAAAATGACACACAAATTTGCATCGCTGACCACAGAAAGCTGTGATGTCTGTGTGAATGGTGTTTCGTGCATCACTACAGTATTGAAATTGGCCAAAGGACCTCTTAAAGCTCCATGATAGTTCACCCAAAAATAAAAATTACCCCATGATTTACTCACCCTCAACCCATCCTAGGTGTATATGATGATGTTCTTCTTTCAGATGAAAACAGTCCAAGTTATGTTAAAAAACAATGTCCTTGCTCTACCAAACTTTATAATGGCAGTGAATGGCTGTTGAGATTCTGAAGTAATCCAGTAAAGTGCATCCATCCATCATAGAAAGTGCTCCACACAGCTCCAAGATGTTTGTAAAGGCCTTCTATAGTTAATCAATGCATTTGTGTAAGAAAAATATCCATATTTATAAACTTTTTAAACCATAATCTCTAACCATAATCCGTAATCTGGTCACAAATAAGAAACACAGAACGAGGAGTTTTATTTACCTTGAGAACCTTGAGAAGAATAAAATCAATCATATTTCATTACCTTTTGAAATTTAGAAGGGTGCAGTTTGAGCAGATGAATTTACCATCGCCGTCATTCTCAGAGCGCACTCCCACAGTACATTCAGCATCTGGCTCATATTCACGATCTCAAAAATATTCTTAAAATTATCGTTTTCAGTGACTTCAAAGGCAATATTTTGATCGCTGACAGCTTATTCACCATCAAATAAAATTGACATTTATATTTTATTGCATACAGTAAAGTCATTCAAATCAATTCATTTTTAGCTGATGATATTCTTTTGTTTTATGCCTATAATAAGTATGAGTGAAACTCATGGAACTCAATGGGAATTCACTGCCATTATAAAGCTTGGAATAGCCAAGACATTTTTTAATATAAGTCTAATTGCATTTGTCTGAAAGAAGAAAGTCACCTCGGATGGCTTGAGGGTGAGTAAATCATGGGGAAATTTTCATTTTTGGGTGAACTATCCCTTGAAGTACGAGCAATAACAGTAGTGCTATAATCATCATAATCGTAACCACATCATTTGTATTACTGTTTTTCTCATGTATGTCCCATTTTCTTTAACATTTTATTAACTGGCACCTTTGTAAAGATTTTTGTCCAAAGTACAAGCTCATATTTACAGTCATAACATTCCATTAATGCCTGCAGGTGTGGCTGCTTTTTTTTTTATTTTTCCCATGACATCAGTCTGTTCTCAAGAGGTAAACCTAATCTTCTCAGCATAGAAACCCTGTTGTAAACATTGTTCATGAGGTTCATATCTAGCCACTTAAATGCAAATCATCCCACTTCTTTGTTCCCCTGAATCGAGTGGAAACTTGAGAAATTCTCTTTGAGCATCTGAAGAAAACAAGGAAATACCTGTGAGAGCAGATCAAAGATGTGAACATGTCAGATGGCATCTACAGTACAGCCTTCTGAATAGAGGAACCATCAATCTAGAAAAGGATTACATCAGTTTTCTTTAGTAGATGATGTGTACGTGTTTGATTTGAAAAGCTTGCATCGGTGAGAAGCATACTAGCACTCGTACAGCTCCACTTTAACCACATAATGTCCCAGTTCCTAATAAAGTTACAGGCCAATTGGCAAGTAACTCCATTTCATTAACCCGTCAAATCCAATTATTTAGTGCTAAGCAAGTGTTAATTTTAGACCATTTTACTTCAGTGGTTCTCACCCATTACAGCTCCTTTATAAGACATTACACACTCAAAAACAATTTGTTTTCAGTCAGTTTTTTTATATTAAGGTGTTTGTCTGCACAATTATCTGTACTAGTCATGCTCACTGAAATGAACTCAAGTGAACTGGATGGGGGTGGTGCTGTTTTGCTGCAGTCTTCATGTGGCGTAAACAGGCACAGTCTCTTTCACTTTTGTTCTTCTAAGCGTAACAATCATCTGTGAGATCGAAGGACATAAACACTGCTAAGTGCTCAGACATATTTCACTCAAGTACACATATGCATATCCATTTCCAACACTTCCCTCAGGTGAAAAACAAAGACTGGTCTTCCAGCCATCATCCTCCACGTGCTTTGCATCCATTTCACTGTCAGTCCTGAAATGTCATTTGGGCCACTGCTGGGGACTCACAGCTAGTTGCACACCTGATGCCCTTTAGCTGTATTCAAAGGTCAAAGCACCATCCTGGGAGATGTACTGTACACAAGTGTGCTGAATTAAAGTGGAAATAGTATAATGAGGGTCTAAAGTGAGTGGCTTTAGAAATAATTAACGAACTGCAACAAAAACACCCTTTGCATCCATATGAATATGAATCATTTATTTAAGAAGTATTTTTCTTTTCCCCACCGGAACTAAATGTGGTGACATAAAACCCACATTAAGCCACTAAACCACAAATATGAGGAACAAGATCACAAAAACAGATTTGAGATAAAGACTGACACATGATATATATGATAATGCATGTGACTAAATGGTGTTTGTCACGATATATGCAAGCAAACAATGCAATAATACCAATGCAAAAAGTTCCACATGAGCGCCATAACAATGGACGTGACCAAAACATCATCTTGATTCGAAGTACACAAACTATCTGAGGTCAACTATATGAGACACGACATGCATACTACCCTTGAAAGTGATAGTTCACCCAAAAATTCAAATTCGGTCATTAATTACTCAATGACTCATGTCATTACAAACCTGTAAGACCTTCGTTCATCTTTGGAACACAAATTAAGATGCTTTTGATGAAATCCGAGAGCGTTCTGACCCTGCATAGACAACAACGCAACTACCACGTTCAAGGCCCGGAAAGGTAGTAAAGACCAGTGTTGGGTATGTTACTTTAAAAAAGTAATTAGTTATAGTTACTTCTCACAAATAGTAACTGAGTTAGTAATTGAGTTACATCATTATAGAAGTAACTATTACCATTGAAAGTAGCTATTGTGTTACTTTTTGAAAAAAAAAGTTCAAATATGTCAAATAACTTGGATACCACCAATATTAAATATGTTAAATAAATGAAATTTAAATTAAATGAATACAATTTTTAGTTTACTCACCAGATATATAAAGCTTAATGGCAGTTTTTTAAATATCTGAACGAATCTACATTTAGCATCAGTCAGTCAAGCATTACAATATGACATTATGATAATTTAGCATTAAACTTCAGTAATTAAAACTTTAGAATAACCATGTATGTGTCAGACGTTGTGTGCGGGAAGGAGGAGTAGGGACGAGGAAGTCATGAACATGCACTTTATTAAAATAATCCAAACAAGGGAACAGGAACGAACAGGAACAGCAGGGAAACCACACGCTAACACAACGAAAACAAACACTAAGAACTTACATGGAACAAGGAACTGAATCAAACTTATATAAGCAGGCTAATAAGACAAGGACAGGTGTAAGTGATTAAACAATGATGTCATAATAAGAAACGGAACAGGAAAGACAAAATAAGGACACATAAGGGAAAAAGCAACGAAACAGTCCACAGGGGTGTGACAGTATGAACGTATATTTGTACAGTGGGTACGGAAAGTATTCAGACCCCCTTAAATTTTTCGCTCTTTGTTATATTGCAGCCATTTGCTAAAATCATTTAAGTTCATTTTTTTTCCTTATTAATGTACACACAGCACCCCATATTGACAGAAAAACACAGAATTGTTGACATTTTTGCAGATTTATTAAAAAAGAAAAACTGAAATATCACATGGTCCTAAGTATTCAGCCCCTTTGCTCAGTATTTAGTAGAAGCACCCTTTTGATCTAATACAGCCATGAGTCTTTTTGGGAAAGATGCAACAAGTTTTTCACACCTGGATTTGGGGATCCTCTGCCATTCCTCCTTGCAGATCCTCTCCAGTTCTGTCAGGTTGGATGGTAAACGTTGGTAGACAGCCATTTTTAGGTCTCTCCAGAGATGCTCGATTGGGTTTAAGTCAGGGCTCTGGCTGGGCCATTCAAGAACAGTCACGGAGTTGTTGTGAAGCCACTTCGTTATTTTAGCTGTGTGCTTAGGGTCATTGTCTTGTTGGAAGGTAAACCTTCGGCTCAGTCTGAGGTCCTGAGCACTCTGGACAAGGTTTTCGTCCAGGATATCCCTGTACTTGGCCGCATTCATCTTTCCCTGGTTTTCTCCACACATACTGCTTAGAATTAAGGCCAAAAAGTTCTATCTTGGTCTCATCAAACCAGAGAATCTTATTTCTCACCATCTTGGAGTCCTTCAGGTGTTTTTTAGCAAACTCCATGCGGGCTTTCATGGGTCTTGCACTGAGGAGAGGCTTCCGTCGGGCCACTCTGCCATAAAGCCCCGACTGGTGGAGGGCTGCAGTGATGGTTGACTTTCTACAACTTTCTCCCATCTCCCGACTGCATCTCTGGAGCTCAGCCACAGTGATCTTCTTTACCTCTCTCACCAAGGCTCTTCTCCCCCGATAGCTCAGTTTGGCCGGACGGCCAGCTCTAGGAAGGGTTCTGGTCATCCCAAACGTCTTCCATTTAAGGATTATGGAGGCCACTGTGCTCTTAGGAACCTTAAGTGCAGCAGAATTTTTTTTTGTAACCTTGGCCAGATCTGTGCCTTGCCACAATTCTGTCTCTGAGCTCTTCAGGCAGTTCTTTTGACCTCATGATTCTCATTTGCTCTGACATGCACTGTGAGCTCTAAGGTCTTATATAGACAGCAGAGTATGTGAGCGGAGTGGAGTGGGAGCGGAGCGCGGAGTGGAGCGTTGTGATTTTTAATGGAGTGAGGAGCGGAAATTTTAAAAGTCGGAGAGTTGTGGTTTTTACTCGCTCCAAAAACGCTCCACTACCGCTCCATCACGAGTACAATTCATGACAAGGACCCATAATATAACTGCATATATAGCAAGAATTCACGTGTTAAACATAGCCTGTTTAGCTAGCTTGATGGAGATGGATCACTCAAATTATAAATAATGTGAAAACTAGGATGACGGCAATGGACATGAGCAGAAAATTATAGTTGTCAATGAATTAGTTTGTTCTTTCAAGATACTGAATATTTTCAAGTGAAAGCGTGATGTAATAATGCATTCAAACAAATGTAAACTTACTGTGGTACTTCATCTGTATATCCGATTTAAAATGAGAAGAAATCTATAAGAAATGCAGCGATCTGTACGTAAAATAACTGACGAAACGTATTGTTATTATTATTATTTTTTTTTTAATCACAAACATTTGCACTGCAAAAAGCAGCAATTGTACCTTTTAATGCACACTGACAACCATGTTAGCTTGGCATGAGGAAAAAAGTTTGCGTACTAGTGTTCCAATAAGCCACTTTAAAACTATACTTCCGTTTATTTCTGTTACTTTCTTCTTTTAATATACGTTATGAACAGAACTGTGGCATTTCAAACGTACTGATATAGTTTAGACGCGGAGCGAAGGCGGAGCGGTGTTTCTTGTATCAGTGAGCGAGGAGTGGAGCGGGAGCGGGAAACGGTGAACCCGGAGCGGAGCTGGAGCGGAGCGGTTATAAAATGCACGGAGCGCGGAGGGGAAATTGTTGTCGCTCCACTCCGCTCACATACTCTGATAGACAGGTGTGTGGCTTTCCTAATCAAGTCCAATCAGTATAATCAAACACAGCTGGACTCAAATGAAGCTGTAGAACTATCTCAAGGATGATCAGAAGAAATGGACAGCACCTGAGTTAAATATATGAGTGTCACAGCAAAGGGTCTGAATACTTAAGACCATGTGATATTTCAGTTTTTCTTTTTTAATAAATCTGCAAAAATGTCAACAATTCTGTGTTTTTCTGTCAATATGGGGTGCTGTGTGTACATTAATGAGGAAAAAAAATGAACTTAAATGATTTTAGCAAATGGCTGCAATATAACAAAGAGTGAAAAATGTAAGGGGGTCTGAATACTTTCTGTACCCACTGTATATATTAACTGAATTTAGGACTGGTGGTGGTGCTTAAGATATTGTTTGTAATTTATTGTTCCTATATAAAAGGGGAAAAGCTAAAAATAATACTGAAAAGACAACAAAGCTTGTTGCTGGGTTCATGAATATAAACATTGTATGTGTTTGCTTGATCTGATTTGCTGAAATCAAAACAGGGATGATAATAGGTGAGCGCCAGCCAATGAGATTGCCATTTGTGCATTAGTTCCGCCTACTACTGCAGAAACCGGCAGTTCTTAAAAGCTGAAGAATTCCAGATGAACTCCATTATTTTGACAGGAAAATACATCAAAGAATATTGTTTACATGTAGCGGGGCAATTCTGCAAGGTATGTAAGACTCTCACGCTCTGTATCTTTCTTTGCATGTGTATGAGACAAAGCGATGACTAGTCGAGTTCACGGTTTGTCAAATACAGGTACACTGCGCATCCATTCAGCTGAAGTGAAAAATGAAATTACTATAATGTTATAATAAATTACAGTAACGCCACATTTTATTGTCAGTAACGGTAACAGCCTTGTAATGGGGAAAACAGTAATTCATTTGATTACTCGTTACTGAAAAAAATAACGCCGTTAGTAACACTGTTTATTTATAATACCATTATTCCCATCACTGGTAAGGACATTGTTAAAACAGTCCATGTGCCATCAGTGGTTAACGTTCTGGGGTCTGCGGGGGTTTTGGGGCCCTGGAGAAGTTTTGACATGCCCTGACATTTGTGTTTTTTTCATTATCTTAAAAACATATTAATGGCTAAAGTCTGATTATACTGTAATTAGCACAAATTGGGCTACAATAATATGAGACACTTCCAGCTTTTCATAGATATATTTCTCATGTCTGTGTTTCAAGTATTAATATATTTTAGTGACACATTTCAGAAGAATATTCATGGAGACTGAGACGACTGAAAGTGCACCCTGTTAGTTTTCTTTATTTTACAAAGCACAACATTTTGTTGATATGGTGAGTGTACACAATGAAAGTGACCCTTTACACATTCAAATGATGTATTACTTTTATGTGTCCAATCAAAAATTATGGAGCAGACTACGTTCTTTTCGCTGGCATCTTAAAAAGTAACAATAATGACTTTATTCAACAATTTCTTCTCTTCCATGTCAACTTAAATATTTGTTGTCTTATAACTAAAAAAATCAGGACAAAAATCTGGGTAAAGGTCATGTAGTGTATTTCCAGACTTAACCAATCAACATCTTACTATTCAAGGATAAACCTCAATAAGGTTGTTTGCTACTCTGTATTTGGCAGTCATCTCTGCCTGGCTTATCTCACACAAACATGCAGGCATCCACATCACGCAGACAGCTTTCAAGTCAGCAAACAACTTTAATGAAAGAAACATGCAATCAGAACCACTTTTCACTCACGGGCCTTAGATTCATCTTTCCTTTGTTCCTCAACTCTGACATACTGCTTTCACAAATTTTCCAACATCTTATCATAATCAGCAGTCCCCTTGTTCTCGGACGTGTTTTAAGAGCTAATCCAATTTGTAAAGGCTTATGTGCCATCCCAATTTCAACTGCAAAGTAAGTAGGATGTCAAAATTACTGGCAGATTGATAGGAACAAAAAGAAGAACGAAAATCAAAAGAGCAGCACTTAAAAGCTACAACACTAGCAGAGCATGTTGGTGTTGGTGGAAAAGCAATAAGTTTCTGTCAGCATTTGTTGTCCACCATTAACCCAGGCAGTAACAAATACAAGGAGGTTTATTGAAATTCTCAGGCTGGACATTTATTGAAACTGGTGTTGCTGTGTTTTCATGCGTGAGGACATATATTGAACTCTAACACCAATATAAATCCCTGAACTTGACAGGCCATATATGAATAAGGCGAAGAGCGTGCGGCCGTGTGTTTGAGTGTGAGTGGTAGATGAGCGTCAGTGGAGTTTGCGGGCCTCCTAACGGCTGTAAGTGTAGAACAGCAGAACAGCCGTGTTTAAGGAACAACATACTCCTGTATATAGCACTGGTGTGTGTGTGTGTGTTCACACACGGGAGAATAAATGTTCAGTTGTGCATCATACTGTAACTTTTTCATAATCAAAAAACCTTTGAAATAGTGAATGGGTGGCATCAGAATGAAAGCCCAACAACAGCTAATCCACATGATTGCAGTCCATCAGAAAGTCCAAAAGTCTTCTGAAATGAAAAGCTGCATGTTTGTTATAAACAATAATAACTGTTCCTCCATTGAAAAAAAAAGATCCCCTGTTGTCCTTTCATACCAAAATCCACTGACATATTTGTTAAGAACTGTTTTGGATTGTTTTCACTTGTTTTGGGCTTTTTCACTATTGAAAACAATATGACGGATACAGTAGATGACTCTTTTTGAAATTTTAGTCTGCAGCAGTGGTTTGAAGGTTTGTTTCTTACAAAAATGCAGCTTAACTGATGGACCAGAGTTGGGTGGATTACTTGTGTATTATTGTGATGATTTTATCAGCTGTTTGGACTCGCATTCTGACGGCACCCACTCACTGATGTAATGCTAAATTTCTCCACATTGTTCTGATTAAGAAACAAACTATCTTAGTCTTGGATAGTCTGAGGGTTAGTAAATTTTCAGCAAGTTTTCACTTTGGGTGAACTATTCCAAATCTAATTCACATGTAAATACGACCACACACTTTCCCCAAGTAAACAATCATACAAAAAAAGGTATAATATAATCAAGCATTCAAGAAAACAAAATAAATAACTCAACTCTTAAAAGGGAAAAAGCAAAGTCATTTGTTGCTGACAAATGGAAGTGAGCTGAATCTAATTTTCTGTGTATTTTGGGGCAAACATATTTGTAACCTAATATATTATGGCCAAAAACAAATCCAGTGACAACACAGACAGTTACGTGTCATGTCCTCATCCTTGAAAACAAACAGTTATTGCGTATATTACATTAAATATTGTTTACTTTCAGAGACGATAAACATTGTTTGTGACGATATATTATATTATGTATTAGTTTTACTCAATATTATATAATATAACGCTAATACTGAGTGTGTGTGTGTGTACACTGAATAGAGAGAGAGGGCAAGAAACTCAGAAAACATGCTCAATCACCCATAGCACTGTGTATGTTCCACAGGAAACAGTGCATGCCCTTATGACAAGAAAGAGTCATAAAACTAAATTCTTTAGGAAAACTTCAAAACAAATAAAAAATACTGGCAGCATGACAGGTGTTTATGTACACACGCAGCTTGTGATACGAGTTTACCCTGTACACCCAACAGCCATGTGTCAGGCGTTCACCTCAACCACCCTCACAAGCCACTGCACAGGAAGCTCCACCTACCCGGTCCTCATCACCTGAATACTAATTACATTCACCTGTTATCCACTCCCTATAAAAGGAACTGTTTGCCAGTCAAGCTTTGTCTGGTCTCAGATGCACACCAGATCGCCCTGCTCCCTGAAAGACTTGACTTCTTTTATGTGGATTACTCTCTGGTTCCTGTGTTCATCCCTGGCTTGTTGTGTTTGGACTCTATTCACGTACCACTTCAGGAAAGTCTGCCATACTTACAAGTTCATCTGTTTAACCCTGCCTAATCCTTCATTAAACATTGTATCCAGTTTCACTTACTTGTTGTCTCCTCCTGTGTGTTCGTCTGTGTGTGTGTGTAGCGTGACAGAAGACCAGACCTCTCACAAAGATGAGCACCGAGACGCCAGCTGCAAGCGATCCATTCACGGAGTTGGTGAACGCCTTCAAAGCGGCCTTAATTCCACCGGCACCGCCATCTGCCTCAGGAAGTCCCATGGCCATACCCGCTAAATATGCGGGTGAGGCAGCTGAGTGTAGCGGTTTCCTATTGCAAGTAAATCTATACATCCAAATGCAACCGCAACAGTTTCCCACGGAACAGACGAAGGTGGCTTTCCTCACATCACTCCTTTCCGGTAAGGCCCTGAAGTGGGCAGAGGCCATATGGAACTCCAACAACCCGATTATCAACTCATACGATCAGTTTGTCTCTCATTTTTCCGAAGTTTTCAGTACAGCCACCGGTGCATTATCCACATCAGACCAACTCTTCCGCTTACGTCAAGGCTCTTCTTCGATCCACGACTACACTCTTCACTTCCGCACGCTGGCGGCGGCTAGCGGTTGGAACGAAATCTCCTTGCTGGGTGCGTACCGCCAGGGATTGAATCCCGAAATTAGATCTGCGATGGCGATTTATGATGATAATATCGGACTGGAGGCATTTTTGTTGCGCACCACGCGCGTTTCTCAGCAGCTAGCCGCCTGCCAGCCTCCCATTACCGCTCCTCAGGTTGCCTCGGTGGCTGCTAGCACTCCAGTACCAGAACCCATGCAAGTGGATTCCACCCGCCTTTCTCGCACGGAACGTAATCGCCGTATCAGCCAGGGACTATGCATTTACTGCGGACAATCCGGACATATTCTCCGTACTTGCCCCATCCGACCCCCACGCCCGTTGGTGAGTACGATTACCTCTGAAGTCGAACCTACTTTGCTCACGTTAATACCGGTAACCTTGCATACTTCTGATCATATGATTTCCATATCTGCTTTGATTGATTCAGGCTCCTCAGGCAACTTCATCTCCTCGGACTGTTTAAAGGAATTACAACTCTCTCGCCTACGCCATCATCAGGAATATGCAGTCACTACAATACAAGGAAAACCACTCGGGCGTGGGAAGGTACAATATTCTACACCATACGTCACCTTGCAAATCGGACTGTTTCATTTTGAAAGAATCAAACTACTGGTACTGGAGGGATCCACCGCTAGCATCATCCTGGGACGCCCCTGGCTGAAAATCCATAACCCGGAGCTCCGCTGGGATACCTGTGACGTCACCCGCTGGAGTAAGCACTGTTTCACCCACTGTTTGTCTGGAATTCCTTCTCATCACGCAACTTCTGTTCAGTTAGCATCCACCCTGGTTGAAAGTCCAGAACCATCCAGCACTCAAGAAATACCGGCTGACTACAGGGCGTTCCAGGATGTGTTTAGCAAGCAAGCAGCCACCAAATTACCACCGCATCGGCCATGGGACTGTACCATCGATCTGCTGCTTGGGGCTCAATTACCTAAAGGTAAAGTCTATCCATTGTCCATCCCGGAGCGCCAGGTGATGGAGGCTTACATCTCAGAGGCCCTCAACCAAGGATTCATTCGTCCATCTACCTCACCGGCCGCTTCAAGTTTCTTCTTCGTGGGCAAGAAGGATGGAGGTCTCCGGCCCTGTATTGACTACAGAATCCTCAACTCCCAGATCATTCAACAGCCCTACCCGCTCCCTCTGGTCCCAGCCGCCCTCGAAGAGCTTCGTGGGTCCCAGGTGTTCACGAAGTTGGACCTGCGGAGTGCTTATAACCTCGTTCGTATTCGTGAGGGAGACGAATGGAAGACCGCCTTTGTAACACCTACAGGGCACTACGAATATCTGGTCATGCCTTATGGCTTATCTATCAGTCCATCCGTCTTCCAAACGTTTATGAACGAGGTGTTCCGGGAGTTCCTTCATCAGTTTGTCTTAGTCTACATTGACGATATCTTGATTTACTCCCAGAACATGGCCGAACATCGCCAGCATGTCCAGCAGGTCCTCCACAAACTTCGCCAATATCAGCTATACCTCAAACTGGAAAAATGTGAGTTTCATCAGTCTTCTGTTTATTTCCTGGGGTATAACATCAGCGCCGAGGGCGTGCACATGGACCAGAGAAAAGTTGATGCCATCCTAAAATGGCCACCGCCCCGCACTGTCAAGGAACTCCAGCGATTTCTTGGTTTCTCGAACTTCTACCGCCGGTTCATACAAGGTTACAGCTCCATTACCGCTCCTCTGACCTCCCTCCTGCGGGGTAAGCCTAAACATCTCACCTGGAACCCCGCTGCCCACGAAGCGTTCCAGCACCTGAAACATCTCTTCAGCACAGCACCCCTCCTACATCATCCTGACCCTGAACTCCCCTTTACAGTGGAGGTTGATGCTTCCACTGCTGGGGTTGGTGCTGTGTTGTCACAAGCGGCCGGTGATCCTGCCCTCCTCCATCCCTGCGCATTCTATTCACACAAACTGTCTCCGGCGGAGCAAAATTATGACGTAGGGAATCGAGAACTTCTTGCCATCAAATTGGCCCTGGAAGAGTGGCGTCACTGGTTGGAGGGGGCTAGGCACCCAGTCACTATCATTACGGACCATAAGAACCTACAATACCTCCGCGATGCCAAGAGACTTAACCCCCGTCAAGCACGTTGGGCCCTTTTCTTCACCCGTTTCCACCTCAAGATTACATACAGACCTGGCTCCAAGAACATACCTGCCGATGCCCTCTCTCGTCTATCATCTCCGGAACCATCCACAGATCCAGAGCCCATCATTCCCTCGCATCTTTTCATCAGCCCCATCATCTGGGACATCGATCGTGACATCCGACAAGCCACTCTCCAGGAGCCTGCTCCGCCGGACTGCCCAGAAGGCAAAATCTATGTACCCAGCTCCCTACGTAATCGCCTTCTGGGTACAGTTCATCAGTCTCCGGGCTCTGGACACCCAGGCAGCAAACGGACCCTCTCGCTCCTACAAACCCGTTACTGGTGGTCCAGTATGCGCCGGGACACCATCAGGTACGTCCAGAGCTGCTCTGTCTGCGCCAGGTCTAACTCTCTCCGCATGTCTCCCGCAGGTCTCTTGGTTCCACTGCCCATTCCAGAGAGGCCCTGGTCCCACCTGGGTGTAGATTTTATCACCGATCTACCCAGATCAGAAGGTAACACCTGCGTCTTGGTAGTGGTAGACCGCTTTTCCAAAATGTGTAAGCTGATCCCTTTGAGCGGCCTACCCACGGCAATGGAAGCCGCAGAACATCTCTTCAATCACGTGTTTCGTCAATTTGGCTTACCGGAAGAGATTGTATCGGACCGGGGCCCTCAATTCATTTCTCATGTGTGGAAGGCATTCTTCAAACTACTTGGTGTCTCTGTTAATCTCTCCTCAGGCTACCATCCACAGACCAATGGCCAGACAGAGAGGAAAATCCAGGAGCTCGGACGTTACCTCCGGGCATACTGTCAGGAAGACCAACACAGCTGGAGCAGGTTCCTCCCGTGGGCCGAGTACGCACAGAACTCCCTACGTCAGGATTCTACAGGATTAACACCATTCCAGTGCGTACTCGGTTACCAGCCACCGCTGTTCCCCTGGACGGAGGAGCCCTCTAATGTTCCAGCTGTTGACCACTGGTTCCGGGAGAGCGAGAGAGTGTGGGACTCAGCTCACCACCATCTTCAACGAGCTATTCGCAGAGACAAACACTTTGCGGATGCCAGACGTAGGACTGCTCCCCCATACCAACCTGGTGACTCCGTCTGGCTCTCTACCCGCGATCTCCGTCTCCGGCTCCCATGCCGCAAGCTGAGTCCCCGCTACATAGGTCCGTTCAAGATCCTGAGGCAGATCAACGAAGTCACATTCCAGCTTCAGCTCCCTCCCAGGTACCGCATTCACCCCACCTTTCACGTTTCACTCCTTAAACCCTACTTTCCCTCTGCCACAGAAACCCTGGTAGCTGAGGCTGGAGCCCCTCCTCCAGAAATCCTGGACCAGCCTTCCATCTACACGGTCAACCAGATTCTGGATTCGCGACGTCGAGGAGGCCGTCTGGAATACCTTATCGACTGGGAGGGGTATGGTCCTGAAGAACGCTCCTGGGTTCCTCGGGATGACGTACTGGATCCCAGTCTACTTACTGATTTCCATCTCAACCATCCTGAGCGTCCTGCCCCTCGCGGTCGTGGTCGTCCTCGGCGTCGTGAAGGGCGTCGGGAGCCGCCCCTGGAGGAGGGGGTAGTGTCAGGCGTTCACCTCAACCACCCTCACAAGCCACTGCACAGGAAGCTCCACCTACCCGGTCCTCATCACCTGAATACTAATTACATTCACCTGTTATCCACTCCCTATAAAAGGAACTGTTTGCCAGTCAAGCTTTGTCTGGTCTCAGATGCACACCAGATCGCCCTGCTCCCTGAAAGACTTGACTTCTTTTATGTGGATTACTCTCTGGTTCCTGTGTTCATCCCTGGCTTGTTGTGTTTGGACTCTATTCACGTACCACTTCAGGAAAGTCTGCCATACTTACAAGTTCATCTGTTTAACCCTGCCTAATCCTTCATTAAACATTGTATCCAGTTTCACTTACTTGTTGTCTCCTCCTGTGTGTTCGTCTGTGTGTGTGTGTAGCGTGACACCATGCAGGTCGGAAGTAAACCGAGCCAGTAAGATCTCTTGCTAAAATTACATTAATTCTTTCATTCTGCAAATCACATTTTAGGTCGAGGGGATGCTGGAGAGCCTATCCCAGAGCTTCAGGCTTCAAGGTTTTTTGCTCCAGACCAAAAAAGGAAATTATACATTTAGTCCTGGTTCACTTAGCATTTGCATTGTCATTTTTAACACAGAACCTACAGACACAAAAGACAAGACAAAGGAACCTTCACAAACACTAACTAACAGAGGAATCAGACTGGAGTTCAAAAGTGTTTTAAATATTCAAGCTAAAAAAAAAAAAAAAATTCTAGCTATCTAGGTAAACTCAGTCTGTAGGAGAAAAATTCAGAACAGATATTATTTTTTTAAAAAGTTAACTTTTGGTGTAAATCTATGATAATATGAAAGCAAAGACAAATTACTGTAAATATAACCTTTAAAACAAATACAGTGTTTAAAGCAAAGCAAAACAGGGCAATAATAGACCAAAAAAAAAAGACAAACACATTGACAAAACAGTATGTAGGGCCCTATGAAATTAGTTTTATTTTTACCCAAATTCCATTTTATTTTTTCTGAATTTCCATTTTTTCCCCTTTTAATTTTTCTCAACTCCTTTTTAATGGTTAAATAAAATGTTATTAATCAAAGAGCATGTCTAATGAATTAAAATCATGAAACATATACAATTTCACATCAGTTTAATAAAGGTTTAACAAAAATGACATCTTTAGGCCCCTATGAAATGTTTTATTTTTTCTCACCATGTTTTATTGTTATCAAATTCTGTTTTAGCATGTCTAATTATTTGAATGCATACTTAATTTACTCACATTTATTCTTAAAATAGTCTTATGAAAGGTTTTTTTTACCCTCAGAAATTCTGTGTTGTGTATTTAAATGTTCTGGTTATCAAATGAAGTCATAAAACATTAATTTCATTTATATTTTAATTATTGAAAATAAAGCAAACTTTTGTTTTTTTTGCAAACAAAGGGTAATTTACTATTAAAATTAAAACATAGAAGAAATGTTGTGTGATTATACGCTAAAAAATAATGTTTGTTTCATTTTAGTAGTAGTACTAACAGTAGTAATATATATCTGGCACAATGTCTTCAAGTTAAAAGCGGACTTTTATTTTGATGGGTTGCCATATCTACTAGAGTTGAGCCGGATACTCGGCTGAAACGAGTATCCGGCACGGATAAAGCACTTTTGCCGAGTACGAGTATCATACGAGTAATACGAGTCAATATCTGTGCTCGGATTGAATAAAAATTCTCATTGGGTAGTTTACTGTGTCTGCGTTCTGTGATAGGCTAGTCACAGCGCCCCTCCCCTACACACGTACAGATTTATTGTGTTGCTGTGTCCCGCTCTGCTCACACACACACAGAATAGTGATGGGAAGTTCGGATCATTTTACCGACTCGGTCCTTTGAGTCTCGTTCAGCAAAATGAACGAATCTTTTTTCGAGTCATTTCGTTCATTTCGTTCATTTTAGCAAAATATAATTAAAATGTTACGTTTTACCTCCCTAACACATCTACTGCTTACACAAACGTTGATCACACTACAAACAAAACAAAACTATAATGCTATAAGAAACAGAAAAGATTTATTCATTGTTTACCTGGGTCTTTAGTCTATGATTCGCTCACCTCGCCTCTTATCTGACAAGTTTTCGGGTTTGAGTCGTTCGTTCATCACGTTACAGCCCCATAAGGTGAACGAACGACTCTAAAACAGGTGAACTAATTCCAGTACAGAACCTAATAGGATGTTGCGCATGCGCGACTAAACGAATCACTCCCCGAGGCGACTCGTTCGTCCCGAGTCACATTAAAGATTCGTTCAAAATGAACGAATCGTTCAAGAACGACCTGTTCTCTCCCTCAGTCACTCAGGTTTGCGGGTTTTTTTCCGTTAACGTTTAGGGTTTCTTCAGCTTCAGGTTTGTTTTTTACTTTGGTTTGTTTGTAGTACTTACTTTTTAACCAGTAGAGTTTTGGTAAACGTGGGGTTTGTTCAGACGTGGTGCTTGGTAAAAGCGACTCGCGTCTCTGCCTGTCGGAGAATTTTTTTTTCTTTTTTAAACCGTCAGCTGGCTCTGACCAGTTTTTTTTACTTCACGCACTGAGTGTCTGACACTTTCTTTCTGTATTTCATAAATAAATAAATAAATAAAAAAAGGAAGTAGTAGTATTACAAATTAATTAGTTACACACACACACACACACACACACACTCACACATACCTGGTGTGGAAATAAAAAAAATAAAAAAGAACCAAAAAAATAAATAAATAAATAAAAAATCACACTGCTCAAGGTTAAAAAAAGAAAGTTATGTTGAAATGAAAACTCTTGTTCATTACATTTTACTTCATAATTGCAACCGCATGTGTTGTATTCATTGTTGCAAAACTTGTTCTGTATATAGTTCGTTTGTTATCATGATCAAAACCACTGATCTGAAGCTCAATGCTGATGCTGTCATGTAAATAGTTTTCTAATCAGCAATAAATATAACAATTTCTGATCAACCCATATCAATTGCATGCTTAAAATAACATACCGGTTAAAGCCCCGCCCATTTCAAGACAACATGACCCACTTCCAGGTTAAATCCCACCCACTTCCGGGTTAGGCCCCGCCCACTCCGAGTACAGATACAGATACAGATAATTCATATGGTTAACAGATACAGATACAGATACAGATAATGCTGTACTCGCTCATCCCTAATATCTACCTTTACATTTCTGTGTGTATATGATATAACGCTAGTTTTTCTAAAATGGAACGGTCAAATGCTCATGAAGTGACTCTCAGCAGATATTGTTCATGTATTTATGTCCTCATTTAGTGAGGCGACAGACGCTGAAGTCACCGCGAACGTCACTTCAGTGTGTGTAGTAAACAAAACCGCTCGTCTGCTCCATTCATTAAAACAAAGACACGCAGAACATGTAGGATTCACATTTAAATGGTATTTTTGCGGCGTAATATTTACAGATACTAGTCCATGGTGTGGTTTGAATTAAGTGTAATGACCTACTTTTGATTCATTCATTCAAACTTTGACAAATTCCGTGACATTCCACGTTATTCAGTAAATTCTGTTTTTATGACTGGATTCCGCATCGTGGAAATCATAGGGCCCTAAGTATGTATGTATATATGTATATTTATAACACATGTTATATTGAATCCATAACTGTACCCATCAGCAAAATCAGCTGCCATGTAACTCAACTAAAAGAAAAAAAGAGGCAAAAAAGCGCCCAGCTGTGCCTTATCATACTGACAGGGGTGTATCTGATAATTAACTGACTATTGTAAACTGCTTTGTCTAATGGCTTCTACTGAGAAAAACATTTAGAGGTATTCCAATAAACTAATACACAGTATTACATATAGGCCTACATAGGCATTTGCATACTCAAACACACACACACACAAACAGAAACACAGACATTCACACTTACTCTTTCTTTGAAACTGACATTACGCAATCTTAAAAACATTGTACTGACGTCAGAGTCAATCACATTGCAACAGCTTTTGTCCACAAAGACCACGGCTGATCCAAGCAAGCACTCATCATTTGCGCGTGTGATCTGACCACTGTCCTGGGTGAAATGCCAGGCCGAAGATTCAGTGTCACTGTGGTTCTTCTTGAAATAAACAAAAAGCCATGAAACAAACATCAAAAAATTCTCTTTTGATCCACAGAATCTGAACAACATGTACTGCATGTGTCCTCTTACCACACAATCAAGCACACACACATTTTCACTGTATCTGTTTACACCGCCACAACTAAAATGGAAAAACAAGAATGATAACATGGAAGAAAAAAACGCCCACATTTTATCTTGTTTTTCCTCCATATCTGAACAAGTTTGCTTTGATAGTTTCATGTATTTTAAACCCTAAAGCATATAAGACAATAGCAGAGGACAGTTTTACCCATGGTCCTCAGGGCCTGAGCTGCAGAGCATATTTCTGTGAGTCTGATATTGTCGCTGTCAAGGGAATGATTATGTTTTCATATCTGATGTAATTTTGCATCAGTGTTTTCCTCATGTTACTCTGTATTATGCTGGTGTTGCTCTATGAAGCTCCTTCTAGAGGCCGAAGAACTGAATTAGAAAAATATGTTAACAAAAAAACAAATATTAAAGAACTATTTCATATTTTAGTTTCTAAGCACCCTTTGTCTAGATTCCTGAATACTGGGATATTAGGAATAAGTGCCACTGAATTATTGAAAAACAAAACACACCCAAGGTGGTATAATGCAGCAATTTTTCAATAATTCAACAGACCAGAGCCAATTATTTTGTTCTTACCATGGTCACCACACCTTAAGACATTGTTCAGATGTTTTATTTCAAGACATTTGTCAGAGAGTAACGGAGTAACAGAAGAAAGTGTGCTTTCTGTGAATAATAAAGGGAAATTTAATGGAAAAACCATGGAAATGGTCTAAATTCATTTGCTTTTGTAGGCTGTAAATAAATGAAATAAATAGGCAAATAATTTTCTTCTCAGAATTGTGAGATATAAAACTTGCAATTCTAAGAAATAAAGTAAGAATTGCTAGATACACTCTCACAACTGCGAGTTATAAAGTCAGTATTGCGAGATATAAACTCAGAATTCTGACTTTTTTTTCTCAGACTTGCGTGATATAAACTCACAATTGTCTTTTTTTTTTTTCTTGCAATTCTTTTTCTGAGAATTGTGAGACATAAATTTGCAATTGTGTTATAAAGTCCAATTTTGAGGGAAAAAAAAGACTGACGTTCTCAAAATTGTGAGTTTATTTTTCACAATTCTGACTTAATAACTCACAGTTGCATGTGCTAGTCAGAATTGTGAGATATAAACTCGAGAACTGTGAGTCAATTTCTAAGAACTGGAAGTTTGTCTTGCAATACTGACTTTACAACTTGCAATTGCAAGTCACACAATTCATCACACAATTCTGACTTTATAACATGCAATTGCGAGTTTATATCTCAATTCTGTGAAAAAAAAGTCAGAATTGCAAGATGTAAAGTCAGAATTTTGAGATAAAAAGTCGCAATTAACTTTTTTTTTTTATTATTCAGTAGTGGAAACAGGCTTCCATAACTTCATAGCTGTGCGTTAACTGGAAAATAATTACACAACTGAACATTCATCAACCAATCAGAATGAAGCATTCAACAGAACTTTCAAAAAAAAGAGAAAAAAAAAAGCAGCGTGAAGAATCTTCAAAGTCCACAGAAAACATAGAGGATTGGATTCACGTGTTTATGTAAATAAATGACAAATTTTAATTTCTGAGTAAACTATAATATTTTAAGAAGAAAGAAGACTTACTTTTTAACAGGGGTGCCCAACCCTGTTCCTGGAGATCGGCCTTCCTGCAGAGTTTCGTTCCAACCCTAATCAAACACACCTGTCTGTAATTATCAAGTGCTCCTTCAGATCCTAATTAGTTGGTTCAGGTGTGTTTGATCAGGGTTAGAGCTGAACTCTGCATGAAGGTCGATCTCCAGGAACAGGGTTGAGCACCCCTGCTTTATAACATACAATATTTTACTCAGGATGAACACTTGAAGAAGGAAAAAAACAACAACACACAAGAACCACACCTCTGTCACATGGAAGTGTATTCAAAATCCTTCCAAAGGTTTCCCCTTCCCCCACCTCACATAGCTACTGAAATAGACGTGCCATGTATTAAACCTTAACAGGTATGGAAGAAAAAACAAGAGTCTACTGAAGAAACGCCTGTGATTACATTAGGAGTAAATGAATCCACTGTTCCTTTTACAGAGCACTGATTTAATTTGAAACTCTGAACACTGAGGACAACACTTCCTGTAACTCAATCGTCTGATGAACGCATCGTAATAAATCTGATTTTATAGCTGGTGGGGTAAAGACGCTTTGCATCAGCAGTCCATCCTTTTCCACATGAAGAGGTCAAGCGTCATAAAGGCATTTAGATGCCATTTTAGATACACCTAATCTAATACTAAAATAAGTATTTAAGGCTCAGACTCACGTAGAGCACATTGAGCAACGTTGCTTACGTGAGCAGCAAAATGTTATCCACGTGTCTGCACCTTCTCTAAAAATAGTTCTGATTTCCTTCTACGTAATGCATTCAGCGCTTATATATTGACTGATGATATGAAGGTGCTGTTTACAGGAGTTCACTGTCTTTCTTTCTTCAGTCGTACAGAAATCATGTTTTTTGAGGAAAACATTTCAGGAATTATCTCCATATAGTGGACTTCTATGGTGCCCCCAAGTTTGTTCCAAATTGCAGTTTTAATGCAGCTTCAAAGGGCTCTAAATGATCCCAGCCAAGAAATAAGGTTCTTATCTAGCGATAAGAAAAAAAAAAGACTAGATAAGACCCTTATTCCTCGGCTGGGATCATTTAGAGACCTTTGAAGCTGCATTGAAACTGTAGTTTGAAAGTTCAAGCTCGCGGGCACCATTGCAGTCCACTATATGGAGATAATTCCTAAAATGTTTTCCTCAAAAAACATAATTTCTTTAAGACATGAACATCTTGGATGACAACGGGGTGAGTAAATTATCTGTAAATTTTGTTCTGGAAGTGAACTTCTCCTTTAAGCGTTTCTGATACAAGGGCTACAAACTGCTCACCTATTTTGAAAACAAAATCTGCCACTTACGTGATGCAAGACCAGATCCGAAGACCGTCTTATTTACGGATGTGGTGTATTGACAAGCAAAACATAATACCAATCAGTCTGTGCGCGTTCGTTTGAGTGCGCGTGCCTGACAATAGCGCGTCTACCGGCGGCCAATCACGTGAGCTCCGCAGGACTACTGAAAACAAATTGAGGCAGATTTTCTTCTTAATACTTTATGTAGTAACTTAACGAGAGTTAAGTTTGTTACATGAAGAAAAAATGGTCCATTTCAACACAAATCAGTGTACAAATTCTATTCAAACGCGTAATGAGAAACGACGCTTACACACAAGCTGCATTTATGTTGTCAGTTCCAACAGCGTCTGCACTGCTTCTTTTAAAAGCAGGATTTCTGCAAAGCCTCCATGTGACAGAATCATAAATCAATCTGAGCAAAAATGTCCAGGACCAAAAATCTTAATGCTGGGATCAAAATGGTCTATTCTACTTCTACATATTGCATAATTGTGACTCTGCAGGGCAATTTTCTAAACACTAAATAGGCGTCATTGACCTGTAATGTAAATGTATGGTTTTGAATAATGAAAGTTAATATTTTCATAGCTCAATGAATAATTAAAAGATCAAGGAAACGTTGATACCTCATAACAAAGCACTAGAGGAAATGTCATGGGTGTTGGCGTTCCACCTTCAGCTTAACACATTAGCAGCTGCATTCAGGAAATACCACAATAGCCAAACCCACAGCATTCTGGAGACACTAAGTATTTCTAATCACATTCTGAAGTAAACCCATGACATTCTGAGAAATATTTAACCCCAAACATGAGACAGCTCATTCCTGGGCAGGTTTTAAAACAGGATTTAAATGAATTCTTCTGCAAAAAAACTACAAGTACATACAAGGCTACGCCTTTAGAAAACAATGCATGATTAAATCCCATTGCTTATGAAATTTTCAGTTTGCTTACATTCCCTGCAATGCAATTCTGTAAGTGAGCACATGATCTGTTTCATCATGGTAGGTTTCGTCATTTAAGGAGACCTGGGTCTCTTTTTATCTGATTTCAGCATTGTAGTAAAACTCTTTAATAATTAATATTTTTGTTTCTCTATTAATATTTCATGCTCTCTTTTCTTTGGATCAGTGCTTTTGTTTCGGGAATCAGATTTTACTACATGACTGTGGCCCAACACAGTACAAAAATAGTTAATTGTGTAAAAATGTATTGTACAAAAACATTAAAATTAGTATGTCCATGAATTTCACCTTAACATAACAACAAATAGAAAAAAAATAAGTTTTAAATTTTTGTTGTAAAAACGTCTAGGTTACGTACGTAACCCTCGTTCCCTGAAGGAGGGAACGGAGACGTTACATATGGGAACTCGCCTGAGTGACCAATCACCTCTGAGCTTTACAGAAAAGGCCAATGAAATTGGCGAGTGGAGTTTGCGTGCAACGCCACTCCCCCGTACATACGGGTATATAAGATGGCGGCGCGCATCCACTCATTCAGGTTTTTGCTGAGGAGCCAAGCCGCAGCCCGGCGTCAGCGCAGCCTAGGGTTGTGGCAGGGGATGTAACGTCTCCGTTCCCTCCTTCAGGGAACAAGGGTTACGTACGTAACCTAGACGTTCCCCTTCAGTCGTTTCACTACGACGTTACATATGGGAACAGACCCATGGAAAAGGCCACAACCCTGAGGCTGCGTTACGCAAGACACCAAGTGCCGACAGGCGGACGTGTCGGAAAGTGGAGTCACTACGTAACCTTCCCAACGCCCTAGGGACCAGTAGAGGGGCCCCATAGGGGTGCCAGATGTACTGAAGCATGGGTTGGGGGGGCGGAGCACATGTGGTTTAGGCATGTGGAATAAAGAAATTGAATACATCTAATCTGTTATAGATGTATGAGGGAAAACACAGCCTTCTGGCTGACTGTGGAGAAATACTGAGACATGTTGCCACAACCTTCTGGGCGAAGGAGACCCAGTCGGAGCACAGTCGCGGACTACTCCGCATCTAGTCCTGACTGCGGGGCATGGAGGACCCAGGTTCGCCGGAGGGAACATACTGGGAGATAGCGCACGGATCCCGTGGGAATGGCGCAGCAAGCCGACACCTGCCGGCCTCCCGCAAATTACCTGATGTTACCTTAACACACGGGAGGACACGGGCTCGACGCGGAGATTATAGAATCTCGCGAAGGTGTTAGGTGTCGCCCAGCCCGCAGCTCTGCAGATGTCTGCTAGCGAGGCGCCGTGCGCCAGCGCATAGGAGGAGGCAACACTACGAGTGGAGTGAGCTCGAACTCCTAGGGGGCACGGCTCCCCCTGGCTTTCGTAGGCCAGGGAGATGGCATCTACCACCCAATGGGCCAACCTCTGCTTTGAGACAGCATTTCCCTTCTGCTGTCCTCCGAAGCAAACAAAGAGCTGCTCGGAGCGTCTGAAGCTCCGGGTGCGGTCCACGTAAACCCGTAAGGCACGAACGGGACACAGCAACACTAAGGCCGGGTCTGCCTCCTCCGGGGGCAGAGCTTGCAGGTTCACCACCTGATCCCGGAAGGGTGTGGTGGGAACCTTGGGCACGTAACCGGGCCGGGGTCTCAGGATAACGTGAGAATCAGCCGGCCCGAACTCCAGGCACGCTTCGTTGACAGAGAAGGCTTGTAGGTCCCCGACCCTCTTGATGGAGGCGAGCGCGGTCAGGAGCGCTGTCTTAAGCGACAGGAATTTAAGCTCGACTGAAACCAGCGGCTCGAAGGGAGGTCCCCGCAGGCCCCGAAGGGCGACGGAGAGATCCCAAGAGGGTACAAGGTGCGGTCTAGGGGGATTAACCCTTCGCGCACCTCTGAGGAACCTCACGACCAGTTGATGCTTCCCGATGGATGTTCCATCGACTGCATCGTGATATGCCGCGATGGCCGCGACATACACTTTGAGAGTTGAAGGAGACAGCCTACGCTCCAACTTCTCTTGCAGGAAGGAAAGCACTACTGCGATGGGACATCTCTGTGGGTCCTCCCCACGGGAGGCACACCAGTCAACAAAGAGACCCCACCTCAGTGCGTAGGCCTGCCTCGTGGAGGGGGCTCTAGACTGAGTGATAGTTTCTATCACGGCCTGTGGAAGGCCGGCGAGGTCTACCGTGTCCCGTCCAGAAGCCACACGTGCAGGTTCCATAGATCGGGATGCGGGTGCCAAATCGTGCCCATCCCCTGAGAAAGAAGGTCCTTCCTCAGGGGAATCTTCCAGGGAGGGGCTGTCGCGAGGAGCGTGAGGTCGACGAACCAGGTCCGGGTGGGCCAGTATGGCGCAACCAGCAGAACCTGCTCCCCGTCCTCCCTGATCTTGCACAGGGTCTGTGCAAGGAGGCTCACTGGGGGAAAGGCGTACTTGGGCCCCGGAGGCCAGCTGTGTGCCAGTGCGTCCCTGCCGAGGCTGTTGGGAGCGTCGTTGAGGGAGTAGTAGAGCTGGCAGTGGGAGGATTCCGGGGAGGCAAACAGATCTATCTGGGCCTTGCCGAATCGACTCCAAATCAGCTGGACTGTCTGGGGGTGGAGTCGCCATTCTCCAGGGTGGGTGGGCTGCCGTGAGAGCTGGTCGGCTGCACGGTTGAGCTCCCCTGGTATATGAACGGCGCGCAGCGATTTCAGCCGCGTCTGACTCCACAGGAGCAGATGGCGGGCGAGTTGCGACATACGACGGGAGCGTAGACCACCCTGGCGGTTGATGTACGCTACGGTCGCAGTGTTGTCCGTGCGGACAAGCACGTGCTTGTGGCGGAGCATCGGAAGAAACCGACGCAGCGCGAGAAGCACTGCTAGCAACTCCAGGCAGTTGATGTGCCAAAGCAGTCGAGGTCCTGTCCAGGAGCCCGAGGCTGCTTGCCCGTTGCATACAGCACCCCAACCCGTGGTGGAGGCATCTGTGTAAACCACAACATGCCTGGAGACCTGTCCTAAGGGGACTCCGGCCCGTAGGAAGGCAGGGTCTGACCACGGGCTGAATAGGCGGCGACACTGCGGGGAAACGCCAATCCGGAGTGTGCCACGGTGCCATGCCCATCTCGGGACTCGATCGTGTAGCCAGCGCTGAAGCGGTCTCATATGAAGCAAGCCCAGCGGCGTTACCGCGGCTGCAGCTGCCATATGCCCCAGGAGCCTCTGAAATGTTTTGAGAGGGACCGCTGTTTTGTGCCTGAATGATTTCAGGCAGTTCAGCACTGACTGCGTGCGCTCGTTGGTGAGGCAGGCTGTCATATTGACCGAGTCCAGCTCCATACCGAGAAAAGAGATCCTCTGCACTGGGGAGAGTTTGCTCTTCTCTCGGTTGACCCGAAGGCCCAGATGGCTGAGGTGCTGAAGCACCAGGTCCCTGTGTTCGCACAACAGATCTCGCGAGTGAGCCATGATGAGCCAGTCGTCGAGATAGTTGAGGATGCGAACGCCCTTCCGCCATAGCGGAGTCAGGGCACCCTCGGCGACCTTCGTAAAGACGCGGGGGGACAGGGACAGGCCAAATGGGAGCACCTTGTACTGATACGCTCGACCCTCGAAAGCAAACCGTAGAAAGGGTCTGTGTCGAGGCAAAATCGAGACGTGAAAGTACGCGTCCTTCAGGTCTATGGCCGCAAACCAATCCTGGTGTCGAACGCACAAAAGGATACGCCTCGAAGTGAGCATTTTGAACGGCAGCCTGAGAAGGGACCGATTCAAAACTCGAAGATCCAGGATTGGTCGTAACCCACCGCTCTTCTTGGGCACGATGAAGTAAGGGCTGTAGAACCCCGACCTCATCTCGGCTGGAGGGACAGGCTCGATTGCGTCTTTCGCCAGTAAGACAGCAATCTCCGCACGCAGGACAGAGGCATCCATGTCCGAGTGGACAGAGGTGAAAAGGACGCCTCTGAATTTGGGCGGGCGCCTGGCGAACTGAATCGCGTAGCCGAGACGTACCGTCCGGATCAACCACCGGGACGGGCTGGGCAGCTCTAGCCAGGCTGCGAGCCTGGCCACCAGTGGGATCAGCGGAGCGTTGACCGACGTGACCGCGGTGGGGCGGCCTGCGGGAAGGGGAAGGGACTGGTCCCAGAAGGATGAACGTCCTGGAGAGCAGTCTGGCCGCTCTGAGCAGCACTTACCTTCCTCCCAGGTTCCCGCGCTGGCGAATGTTGGCTCCGGGTCTGAACCCAAGGAGACATCTTGTCTGACAGGAACGGAACTCGGGGCACTTGGCCCAGAGATGTGGAAAATTGCTCTTTCTGTGAGTGGGTGGGTACCGCCGACCCGTAGGTCGACGGCAGCTGAGCACACAGACGGTCCCGGCCCTCCACCGGGGGCGGGGGGCAGATGTTGTCGTCCCCCGAAGAGCAGCTTCCATCATCTCCAGGCTGCCCGTGTCAGGAGCGCCGCGCAGACCTGCGGGTCTTAGGTGTATGAGGGGGCTCCTGAGCGGCGGGCGGCGCCGCTCCCCTGCGGCGGCCACGACGTCTGGCGGCGAGGCGCGCATCATGGGCCTCAGCCGGAGACGGAGCAGGTAGGTCTTGCTTCTTGGGGGCCGCAGGGGGGCGCCCTCGGCGACGAGCAGGCTGAGGCAGAGGGGCGCTGCTCCGCCGAAGTGCCCGCCTCATCTGCCGACCGTTCACCCTCTGATGCTGAGATAGGCATCTCTTCCTCCGGGGGAGCACCAAAAGAGACGCTGGGCCCGCTTTTAGACGGGGGAGCGGTCTGTTTGGGCATCACCACGGGACCACGCGGTGGAGCGGAAGCCCGCGGGGTATCAGCCGGCGGGACATTCTGCACCATCACCTGGAGGTCCCCCAAGCGCCTCGCCGAAGCAGCCGTAAAGCCTTTACGGCTCGCCGAACTACCTCGGGAAGACGACGAGGGGAGCCGTCTCGCGAACGAGAGGCGGGACCTCAACTTGGCCATGGACATGCGTTCGCAATGAACGCACGAACCATCCACAAACGCTGCCTCTACGTGCTCTCGGCCCAGGCACGTGAGACAGCGATCATGACCGTCAACGTAGGTGAGGAAACTACCGCACCCAGAAACGCACGGTCGGAAAGCCATACCGGGACAATGGCTCTCGACGACCGTAAGGAAATTGCTCTCTTAGATCCCGGTTCGCCCAGGGAGGACGCGGCACAACCGTGCGCTCAGACTCGCTGGAATGCGAGAAGCCGGCTCGTCCGATCTCTTCTCTTTAGGCGGCCGGCTCGCAGGATCTGACACGGCTTTTTTTGATGCAGGTGTCGGAGAGGCTTGTCACTTTCTTGAACAGCTTGCAGGCGGTGAGGCTCTGAAGCGAAAATCTGAATGAGTGGATGCGCGCCGCCATCTTATATACCCGTATGTACGGGGGAGTGGCGTTGCACGCAAACTCCACTCGCCAATTTCATTGGCCTTTTCTGTAAAGCTCAGAGGTGATTGGTCACTCAGGCGAGTTCCCATATGTAACGTCGTAGTGAAACGACTGAAGGGGAAAGTGATTTACCAGTCGAACACATTGAACAACTTGGCTAAATAGCGTACTAGCGTATTTATCATATTTCATCATATGACAAGTGAACCTGTTCTAAAATACTGTTAAATTTGAAAGCAAAACCAGTGACAACAACAAAACATACAATGCAGATAGTATTTTCTCCTCCTCTTTATAAGCCTATTTACTTTATTCTTAACTATAGATGATTAAACGGTTAGTTACACTTTACTTTTTGGATTTAACATTGTTTATCCCCTTTGTTTTCATGGCCCATGTCTTTGGTCAAAGCATTGTTAAATCTTTCTGACTGAAGCATGTTCAACCCTTGACCCCTCAACTCCTCTCATGCATGTGGTCTTTCTAATGATGTTTCTCTACTTCCTATGTCCTGTATCTCTTTTATTGTCCCATGGTGTGTAACAGTGTGAGTCATTAAGCCGTACAGACGAACCGCTCATTAACAGCAGAGTAGCAGACTGTCAAACGACACGGGGCCATATCATTTTCATCCATAACACCTGCATGCTTCATTTATGCCTCTATCTCTGATGACCTTTGACCTGTAGTCAGGATGCCCTCTTAGAGGAGCTCACTGGCATATGGATAATGACTGGCTGTAAGGATGGGTGATGGGTTAACTGTCTTTATCCAGCTGTTACCTAAGTCAGGACGAAAAGACATTAAGGGAAGCTAACCGCACGTCTAAAGACGCCCACAATCCTTAAGCCTCAGGGGAAGCACATCAGTGGAAGCTTCCTGCCGTGTCCTTGCATGTTATTTGCATCTGCGATCAGTGGGAGTGTGCTTATTTGGCCAATGCGTGGAATGGGTGGATTGTGGGAAAGTTGTCAATTTTAATATGATCGGATCCGTGGTCATACATCCAATATGTGTATGCATAACTTCATTCCTAGAGGTTCAGTGATGTTTTGCAATAGTAATAATAATGTGTGTGTCTGTATCAGTGTGTTGCCGTAAGCATCCATACACCAAGGGAATATTCTCAGATTCCCAGAAAGTAGCATACAGAATTCTATCTAATTTAACTAAACCGCTTTCGAATGGGAATGAGCAGACTTGTGAGCTGAAGGGTTGCTTTAGGCTCACTTCTTGTGTTTGCCACCACATGAGAAAAGCAAGGGATATTCTGCTGTGGAAGAGCCAATTCCCCTCACTACAGCTGACAAAATACTGCTTCTGACTGACTTAAGTGCTTTCAGTGTCCTTTTCTCTGCAAATAGTCAATGTTCAATTTACTGCTGCAGTTATCTTGATCTGAAAAAAAAAAAAAAGAAAAAAAGGCAGAAGTTGCATTCCAAAAATGGGGCACAGTTCAGTTCTGTTCTGTATTTACAGACAGGGAAAACAATTCTGAATGCAAATAATAAAACACAATGAACAATAAAATATGCATAATGAAATCAAAGTTAAAAATATAAAGTACATATAAAATAATAATATAAAACTGTACATCCCTAATACTATAACGTTTTGTCAAAAAATCATCTTTTATTTGGTAGTAAAATGGTAAAAATTAAATTAAATAAAAACAATGTACACATATGCACTAAAAAGGTGTATTATTCATGCCAGGCCAGTAGTTGGCGATGTCACTTTGTAGAAACAAAACAAAACAAAACAAAACAAAACAAAAAACACTACGCACCTCTAGGTAATATCACAGTGGGGGGTTGAACTCTGCGCTTAAGCCGAGCCTCTGGTTTCAGGCTCAGCAAGACAAGTTTGTTTACCATTGCCCATCAGGACTGGATGGGCAGGCGAATTTGCGAAATGTTGTTTAAACATAAATGTGTGTTGGTAGTATGTGTACACAACCACCCTATAATGATAAAAATCCACCTCTTCCCCCTGTTTTTAAAATCCCCATAAATTGTAAGCAGTATCTCAGAACAAGCCAGAGTTAATTTTGTCAATGAAGACAATGACAAAAAATAGTTGTTAACGAACATTTTTTCTAAGACTAAGACGAGAGGTTGGCATGCTAAAACTAACATCCAATGACAAAAAGTATGACGAAATGTATGCCGTGTCTTCGTTAACAAGACGAGATGGGACTAGAATGTTATTTGAGGACTACTGGACATTCAAAATACATCCTATAGGCTAACTGTCGTCTTTCAAAAGAAAGTCGTTAGATTACAAGGGGCATTTGCATATCTAGTCTCAGTATGGCAGCCGCAGTGGTCGAATAGACTACCAAAATGCAAACTAGCGATCTGAAACAATTACCTCAGCACCTGAAGGGTTAGGGACAGGGTCACCAGATGTCCCCTCTTTCCCAGGAGTCACAAAAAGTTAGTGAAGGCAGGATAGGTGGAATCGCGCTGATAGACAGACCGAAAGTGCTCTCTCTCGTGCACACTTCTTCAGTTCTCAGATAGTTCTCAATGAACAACTATCATTTTATTAAGTTGCTCACTACTGTTAAAGGGATAGTTCACCTAAAAATGAAAATTGTCATTATTTTTTTCCCGAATTCAATTCGATTTCAGCATGATAGACATGATAATCAAAACCAAACAGATGTTTTTTTTGGTAGAGTATCTGAGGTACAAGCATTAAAGGCATTGCTCTATTCTGGAAAAGGGGGCAGGAATAGCAGCTCATTTGCATTTAAAGAGACATGCATGAAAACAGCGTGTTTTTGCTTCCACTCAAAATAGCTATTTTCAAAATGACATAATAAATTATCTATGGGGTATTTTGAGTTGAAACTTAACAGACACATTCTGGGGACACCTGAGACTTATATTACATATTGTAAAAAGGGATAATAGGTTTGTAGCCAATCAAAACACTTCACTCTAACTACATTCAAAATCACATATTTTCTGAATAGGTGCTTCTTTAGATTAAGTACTTACTACATGACATATGAATGTAATGGAGACATACTACATTCATCATGTTGCCGGTGTCATGTGACCTACCAGCATCAGTTGCGTCGCTTCACTCTCAATCACATCTCCTCTCTGAGGCCTCACGGGATAGTAAAGTGTCCATTATATGTGCACTTCAGGATTTCACCATGAATAATAGGTCTTATGGGTACTTTTTGCCTGCTGTGAATTTGTACATAATACTCTTTTCACATACTGTTTTAGTACAACGGCTTTGAATCTTTTCACTTTTAGACTGGTGGACTTGTCTGTAGAGGACAGACTTTCGAAAGAGAGTATGTCGTTAAGGGTAGCAAAAAGGCAGAACATAGCAAAACAGTTAAAACAACTTAAATCACCAACATTTTTCCACAGATTTTATGCCACAAACAAAATTTGCTCAATTTTGTCCAAAATATTGTAAACTATATCCTTCGGTTTGGCTTATTTTTCCTTCTTAAAAAGCTGAGGATTTCCACAAAGTCTGAATTAAATGGCCACTTGTACCGGGTGTCATCTGCGGCCGTGATTGCTGTCGCCATCTGTACTCGTTCCTTTAGCCCTGAGCTCCGATTGATTGGAAGAAAATCCCTGGAAATCCAGCTCCTAACTGGAATGGTAGAGAGATGCTTTTCCTCCTCACCATACGAAATGTGTCAACACAAGCAGATGGCGCGAGAAGATGAGACAAAACCTTCCTCTTACCCTCATAATAGGCGTCCCGTTATCGGGAACATCCTGTCTGCTTTAAAAGAGTGTATAAGGGTGTATGAGGAACCTGTCAGGCCCGGAGCACGTAATATCAGCAGCTGCTAATAATGTTCACTGTAATCTAAATTCAATTTCATTTCAAACTATCCTTTTATAAGGCGAATGACAGGTAAAATGCCGTGTCTGAATCTATAATCAATCCAGTCATGTATATTACCATTTAAATGAAAAGCCTTCCTCCATTATTGGCTCTTTGTATGGAACAGATAAACTTGTTGATATGAATGATTTAACTAAAACTACTAAGCAAAATAATGAGGGCGTCAGTCAGTGTTCAGGTGTTGTGCATTTGCTTTTTTAATATGTATTTTATTAAACAGATCAACATATGTGTTCAAATTTATCTTTCCATTGTATGGCATGTGGTGCTGTTTTGAACATGTGATTCAGATGGTGTGTGTGTTGTTCTGTGTGGTCTGATTTACGAGTCTTTGCTTGTCTTTATAGCCCAGTGAGCGATAAGAGTGTAATCAGCTTACACAAGCACTGCTCCCAGCCCCTGCACTGTCTAACAGTAAACACACCCCACACACACACACACACATTCAAATCTCCACATTATGCAATATTACACGCTCACATAAGCACCAGTTACATACTCTGTGTGCTGGGCAACAGCTCCGGATGTTTGCTGTTTTGGTCAGGCGGGAGGAAGGCCTCTATTCCTGTCTGTTTGTGAGATTATAATCTAGAATTTACTGTTCAGTTTGCAGAACATCATGATGTTGAAATGAACAATAACAAGGTAACAGTCAGTGCAAAATGTCTGCAGGGCTGGGAGATATAGCAAAAAATAATATGCAAATCATGTGTTCACCATATACTATTAATCAAGTGTTTATGATTGATTTTATTTTTTTTTTAAATTCATACTTTTATTCAGCAAGGATGCATAAAATTGATCAAAGGTGGAAAGTAAAAACCATTTTCAACATTTAAAAGCCATATCAATAATCAGAGAAATGTAGCCTTGGTGAACATAAAAGACTTTTAGAAACATTTTAAAAATCTTGCCAAACCAAACTTTTGAAAGGTATAAAAACTTGTTGCTAGGCATTAGGGTCAGAAATGAACTTTTCTTGTATGAATTTAACTTTTTTTTGTATGTTGTCTTTAATGTCAAATACTTGAATTTACCCAGTTACTTTAATCAGTATTTTAAACTGTTGTCAATAACAATAGACTGTCTAAAATTGTATCTAAATTATACATGTAAAAAACAGGAGCTCATAGGGCTACAATATTATGACAAAAATCATAACTGAAGATTATTGCTCTTTATATTGTAATAATGATTATTAACATTGACATAGAAAACAATATAAAACATTTTTTGTTTAATTTTGGGCATGTTACATTCTGGCGTCACAGACAAACGTGTCGGTCCATGATGTTAGTCTGGTATAGCACACATTATGCAAAAACACCCGTTATAATCACTGAAGCTACGAAAATCTTTTATTTACATCGTATCTGCACGGTTGTTTATGACGAGGGAATTCGTGAGCATGCTGACTAAAGCGCCTCTGATTGGCTCGTTTTCAGCACTGAGTAATCAAAGTGCCTCTGATTGGCCAATGCATTCCTAAGCTCAACAGAAACGCATTTGGTTGGTTATATGTCTCAATGCAGCACAAAACAGCACATAAAAGCAAACTGATACAATGAGCGAATCCTTATGTAATTCCGCGAATTGACATGTTTCATTCATTTTCACAGTTAATTTTAATCGTGACAGCCGTAATACATTGTTTAATTGTGCGGGGGCATTTTTCGCCCCTCTGTTTTGAAATTTACAGAGCATTTTTGTTCATTTTGGTGGCATTTTTGCTATGAGCCCTCGTTAATTTCTAACACTAATTTGCAGTATTTAAAAAAAAAAAAAAAAATAAATTATTTTCTTATTTGTAGAATTGTAGAAATAAACCAAATTTATAGATTTAACAATGTTAAATGCCACACATAGACTTCTGTGATTTTTAAAATCCTGTATATTGATTTTATATAGTTCCTCCACAAACAAACAAAACAAAAAATCAGATTTTTTTTTTTTTTTTGTCAGTTGACTGACACTGTGCTTTATTGCTGTACAGGAATTTTATAAAACATTTTGAAACAAAATATGTACCAAGACATACATTTTTTTTTCTTTGCCCACAAACATATATTGAAGTAATAGGCATATTTATATAGAATTTACAGAAAGATCAAAAAAGAAAAAAAAAAAAAAACTTAAACACATGGACTACAAAAGACAGAAACAGCCATGGTAATTAAATATTTTGTTGATCTCTGCATATTTGAGCAAGCAAAAGAATCTGAATGAGTTTATTTTCATTGTCTTGAGATGAAGATGTGAAGGCCGAGGCCAGAAGAGGGTCGATTCGTAGTCAAGACTAAACAAAAAAAATATGGTTTTGGACTCAGCCTTGACTCAAACGTGACCCTATTCTTGTTACGGTCTTGACTTGGGCTTGAATGAACTGCTTTTGACTACAACACTGGGAGATGTTCTCTACATATTGATCTTGGCTGAACCATTTCAGGCCAAAACAAGAGGCCCATTAAATCAAGGCCATGTTGGGCTGGAGGGTGAGAGGAAGTTCATATCATGTTCGGATGGTTCCACAGCACCAGTTAAGACAAAGGGCATGATCCAATGATGTCTATATCTCCACAACGTATCAGACTAAGCACAGAAAAACAGATAGACGGGGCGTGTACATAAGAGATCTCATGCGTTAACATACGTTCCCTTTTCAACAACAGAGTAGAAAAATGGGCTACTGTACAGTTCTTTTCATTCTCTTTTTGCTTTATAGTATTGTTAACAAGTCAATACTAGACATTATAAAATAGCAATTTTTTTAAAATAAATAAATGTTTCAAATAATAGTATCGTAACCCTGTTAAGCAGTAGCGATGCAAAGCAGCTGTGGATCAGACCCATGAAGTGAGTTCCGGTCTCCGTCAGCACTGGCCTGCACAGTGATTTTAATATGCGTCTCTGATCTGCAGGACTGCACAGCAGTGAAGATGCTTTTAAACCACCGTTCAATGGAATGGGGAAAGGGACTATTCACATTAGTTGGGAAGAGAAGAAGATATGAGATTCACAAGTCTTAGCAGCCCATTTTAGAGCTGTCTGTAATAATTTATAGAGTCAGAAATTATGACTCACAAACTGGGCCTTAAAAATCCTCTTTGTAATATGTTAATTTGAATGAATTTTAGATCACGTTTCACACTGAAATACAATCATTAAACACAACTGGTTATACAAACCATACATATTAAAGGATTAGTTCACTTCCAGAAATAATAAAATTCCTGATAATTTACTCACCCCTATGTCATCCAAGATGTTCATATCTTTCTTTCTTCAGTCAAAAAGAAATGAAGGTTTTTGAGGAAAATAATCCAGGTTTTTATCTCCATATAGTGGACTTCAATGGGGTGAAGGTTTAAACTGCAGTTTCACTGGAGCTTCAAAGGGCTCTACATGAATACATGAATACTATACTGTTTTTACCACAAAACCCTTATCGTGTAAAGCTCTTTGATTTTTCAATTAAACTGCAATTTGGACCTTCAACCTGTTGATTCCTGTTGAAGTCCACTATATGGAGAAAAATCCTGTATGTTTTCCTCAAAAAACTTCATTTCTTTTCGACTGTACAAAGAAAGACATGAACATCTTGGATGACATGGGGTGAGTAAATTATAAGGAAATTTTTATTCACATTTAAGTCACTGTTTTCTCAGATGTATGTACATTCAAATATTGAGACCAAAGACCTTGACATGAAAGGGGATGAACTGGCTCTCTTTTTTTGAAGGTTTAACATTCGGGGAACTTGTTTTTCAAAACACCTCCTTCAGGATAAGCACACAGGCATGAAGGGACGCTCTTAATGAAGCCTAAGCGAAACACAGCGGCAAACTGCAACTTAAACATACTTGCACAAACACAAATGTTCTGTACAATACATTAAATATCTTTATACATTGGCCAAAGTCCTGTGGGGATGGACAATGGCTAAAGAGTTCACCATTAATAAACAATCATTCTGTACTAAAATGATATTCACACTATAAAACCCACCACCTTAGTCCTTCTGCCATTGCATCCTTGAACATTCAGAAACATCTTTCCATTATAAAGACAATAATGCTCACAATCTGTACATAATCCATCTATTCAGTCATACCGAAGTCAACCAGAACCAGAAGGTCAAGTTCTGCTTATTCTCAAAAACCACCTTGTGCTTATGGTGGGTCTCCTGCTGCAAACCAAGTGTTCAAGGTCCAAAAATATTTACCCAAGGTCTTTCAGGTAATAAATCTGCATGTGCACACTGTATGGATAAACCAAATGCCTCAAGGCCTCCGTATGGAGGCATCTGCGTACCTTCACAAATTAGGAACGACTAGAGAGATGAATAGCTTGAAACTTCAGGGAGACCAAAGGTCATGTGCTGTTTGTACAGTTCGTCTACTAAGGTACAACCCAACATTCGTACATAAGCACCTTTGAGGAAAAGTCCAAAAAGGGTTACGGGTGTCACATCGGCAGTAATATCCATCACTAGTAATGATTGTTCCATCTAAAGGTGTATTTGGAAAATTGTGCTCTTTAACCATTCAATATAAATCAGGTGTCTTCAAGTTTGTCGACAGTACGTCTTGCGAAACCTTTCGGTTTCATGTTGCGTAAGTGTGCGCACATCAGCCTAGAGCGAAGGATGGATGTAGTCCAGAAGCTGGTGGAAATGTTGTGGACCTGTGGTGTTACTGGTGATTTCCCTGAACCCTGACCTCTTCGTAAGGTCACAACCTGTGTGTGATGGTTGCCACCTTTGATGGAGGGTAACCAAAGCACCTGAAAAAGCGTGAGGTGTAGCTGCTTCTCTGAACCTGAAGGAGGACTTTGTTCACAAAGCTCGACCTTGGAGGTCAACACAAAGTCTTGTAAACTTTAAGGTCTGTCGCATCCATGTGTCTCGAGTGCTCGAGTTGGGACAGAACTGGCACTTTTTACCCAACTCAGTCAACGACAACCACATGTGGAGCAACCAGCACCAGGGTTTAACACTAAAATATGGCCCACGATGTAGACTATAGCACACAGTCGAGATATGTTTGCTCAGCCCTAAGATGAGTTGCAATCAAGGCGACGTGATGAGATCTTCCAAACAGCGTGATGTTTAGGACACTGCGAATGGGATTCATAATAGCCATGCCCTTTTTTGTTTGCCCAATGACTTTATGTTTTCAAAGTTGGGCTTGGTAATCTTTGGGGGGGCTTCTTGTTATTTGGTCCCAGTTGGCCATTAGTTGGAGAGATGGTGTGGAACAATTTTCCAAGGAACCTTTCATTCTTTCAAAAGACGTGAAGAGAGGAACAAGAACAAGTTGGGATATGCCTGCTCTCCTGAGTTCAGAGTCTGGCTCTGTTTAGAGGAAACCACCCCTACGTGAAGGGCAAACCGTGAAAAGGGCCATCGGGCCTAAGGAGTGGGGTTTAACTGAGGTTTAACTCAGGAAGACCGCAATCTCTAGGGCGATGATTTCTTTCTAGGACTCTTGGTCTTCACTGTTAGGGTGGGTGAGGTGTTCGTGTGGAGCCAAGCGTTCTGCCAGTCCGGTCGACCATCACAAACACTCCTCCGCCAGCGCAACAATTCCTGCAGAGTGGCCCGCTGATCCCCACATGCACGTGACCTCTGGAGCACCTGGGAAAATGACAGAAAGGTCATTTTTAGTATGGTCCATAATGGATGTATCCTCAGCAGGGGTAGCCAACCCTGCTTCTGAAGGGCTACCTTTCAAGGGAACCCGGGTATTAAGACTTGAAAAGACTTTGGACTATGGGGGGCGCCATTATTTCGATGATGTAAAACGGCTGCACTCGATGAGCTACTGGCGTTACTTGTTGCTATTTTTACCGCAAACGATGCCACATTGCGTGGGTTTTGGTTGTAATTTTCAGTCGAAGGGCAATGAGATGCGATGCAAGTCTTCACTACTTGCGATGCAAGTCTTCACAATAAAACTATCTAAAGACCTGCGTCTTTGTTCTCTCCACTTTAGCTCTGATGCCTTTGAGGCTATTAGTGGACCACAGTTACTGAAAGAGCTTACAAATGGCAGAGACAAGAAACGCAAGATGCCATCCTGGCAGGATGTAAACGTACCAACGTACCAACGCACCAACGAGTTTCTCAGCACAGGTTTCACTTGATATCCAGAGGTGTTTAGACTCCTTGTGTGGAAAAATCAATGGTACGCCATTTGGTTTAAGCCTATGCTTATATCCATCACCACCTGTAAGCTCCTTCAGTAGCTGTGGTCATTATATAAGTATTTTATTTTCCGAGTTGTGCTGCGGTAAAAATAGCAACAGGTAGCACCAGTAGCTCACTGAGTGCAACCATTTCATGTCATCAATAATGGCGCCCCCCATAATCCAAAATATGTATAAAACATATAAATGTATAAATGAAGAGTTCAGATGCAAAACCAGCTAAAAGCCATCTCAGTCAAAAATGAGATAATGATACTGAGTGAATGCTCCTGACACATATTATACATCCATCAAATACTTTTTCTTCAAACTCGCTAAAATACCAGCCTCAGCCCAATCAGAAGTACCGGTACTTACATAGAAACCTATACATTTGAGCATGATAAAAATGCATTTTTTAAAGAAAGACGTCAGATGGATTTAGCTGGTTTTGCATCTGAACTCTTTAAATCTTTCATAGGTTTTCTACTACATATTTCAGTAAGACACATCACTTACATTATATTAAGCCATAAAAGTCTTAATACCCAGGGTTCCCAACAAGTCCAACCTTGCTCATAAACACTCTCCTGTTGTTTTCAAGCAATTTCTGAGCACTGTGTTTGGCTGGTTCAGGTGTGTTTGATTGGGGTTGGACTCTGCAGGATGGTAGTCCTCCAGAAGCAGGGTTGGTGACTCTTGATCTACAGTACTACTTACCACCAATTAACAGAATATCAATGATCCAAATAACAATTCCATTTATAACACATGCACAAAGCATCAGGAAATGAAATGTGTCCAGCATTTGATGGAGTGGTGGAATGAGCAAAGGTATTGGGTCATATAAGAGTATCTATGATAAAGAAAAGGAAAAATCTTTTAAAAAGTGGGGCAGATTGATGTTAAAAAAAAACTCTCCTGACAGCTGCTGCTGGATGCAACCAGCAACCCTGCCACACACACATACACAAAACCCACCCATGGGCATCTCTCATCCATCATACGAGCGTAATCAATAAACAGATAAATCAATCCATCCCAATCATCTGCAGCTGGTAAATGCCACCAATGGAACAGGAGCTCCTGCTGTGCCTCTGATCCATTCATGACAGATGTAGGGTTGAAGGGAAGTCACATGGCTTTAGTTTGGTCAAAGAGAAAACCCCTGTCCATTTGTTCTCTCTCTCTTGCTAAGTCAGATGGCAACAAGTGAGTGACAGTAGAAGTGCAGTGCTAAACGGAAAGACTGAGACTGTCATTTGTTATTATTAGTGAAGTAAATAAGTGAAGCTTACAGAATCTTTACAAACAGTCGTCTGGACATAAAGACAGTGCTTGGTAAATACAAATCTGGGCTGTTAACCTGGATCAAACCCTGAACTTATTTCTGTCCCTAAGCAAGGTTGCTCCAGGTGAAGCAACCCTGAACATGTGACTATAACAGAAATAGCTGAACAGAAACAAAGAAATAAACCATCTGGGACATTCAGTTCTTTAACAATCCATTGACAGAATATATAGCGATGCACACTTTGCAATTCAAATGAGATGAGATCTCTGGAGGTTTCCAAACAAGAAACGGCCCCTATTATGTGTTAGTGTTTAAATCCATCTAAAGCACCTGGATAACAATCCAACAGTGCAAAAACATGGCAGTAGAAATATTTAAAACAATATCAAATTATTTCAGAAGCAAATACGTAGATGCATATTTAGAGAATATATCTTAAATGAAGATTTTTTTGAAGGATAAAGGATTTTCTTGTTTTAAATATATTATTTGCAAGTAAGTTAAACTTTAAGCAAGTAATCTTTAAAAATTAAATTAAGAAAAAATAATAAAGGAAGAAACAAAAATAAAAAGAAAAAAGAAAGAATAAATGAAGGAATGAATGATATTTATAATGTTTGCTAATTTTATGACAGTCACCCAGGGTTATTATAATTAACTAAAACTAAAACCATAAAGACATTTTTTTTTTTTTTTATTACTTGAAATAAAATAAATGTTAACTAACTAAATACATTTTAATTCAGCTAGTTACCCAAGGAAACATTTTTCATTTTCATTAAATATAAAATAAAATAAAATAATTTTCATTAAAAAATTAAATTAAATTAAATGTATTATTTTAATTTAGCTAGTCCCCCTAGGAAACATTTGTCACTTTCATTAAAATAACATAAAATAAAATAAAATAAAATAAAATAATAAAATGAAATAAAAGTTTCCCAAGGAAACATTCCTCATTTTCATTAAAACTATGAAATTAAATAAAACAAAAAGTAAAATAAAGCTATTTAAATTCAGTTAGTTCCCAAAGGAAACATTTCTCATTTTCATTTAAAATAAATAAATAAATAAATAAATAAATAAATAAATAAATAAATAAAAATAAAAATAAAATAAAATAAAATAAAATATAAAGGTTCCCCAAGGAAACATTCCTCATTTTCATTAAAAATAAAATAAAATAAAATAAAATAAAATAAAATTATAAAATAATAAAATAAAATAAAACACAACAAAATAAAAAGCAATGTAAAGCTATTTTAATTCAGCAAGTTCTCCAAGGAAACATTTCTCATTTTCATTAAAAATGAAATAAAATAGGAAATACTTCTCATTTTCATTAAAAATAAAATAAAATAAAATAAAATTATAAAATAATAAAATAAAATAAAACAAAAAATAAAAAGCAATGTAAAGCTATTTTAATTCAGCAAGTTCTCCAAGGAAACATTTCTCATTTTCATTAAAAATGAAATAAAATAGGAAATACTTCTCATTTTCATTAAAAATAAAATAAAATAAAGCTATCTTGAATGAGCTAGTTCCCCAAAGATACCATTATACACACACACACACACACACATGTTGTGTTTCCATGTTTTTTGTGGACATTCCATAGGCATAATTATTTTTAAACTGTACAAACCGTATATTCTATCGTCCTACACGAGAGCATTTGGGAAGATACAGGGGCTGTTCGTACAGTACAGTGTTAGTAGACTTTCTGGAATGACGCAACGGGATGCCCTGGCCTATTTTACCACTCTGCTCTGAGAGGGAACTCATCCGGGAAACATCATGAGAGTGTGAGAGTGCAGTGGTGAAGCTACAGCACAGCAGAAGCGTTTTCTAGTGACCCAGGCCATCTACAGAGCCGCACACACCCACGTACTGCTCCATAATTTACACCTATCTGTTGCCTCTCAGTTCTGACATCACTACGCCAGCAGAACAGAGACACAAAGATGGCACACAGTGTACTGAACCGAACAAATCGCACACACACACAGTCAGCCAATCACGCGCACTCATTAAGACCGAGCAGGACGTCTGTGTCAATCACTGCATTCACACCTGTAATGCTATCTGGATGCTGCACAAAGACACACACAAAGCACCTGGATCACATGCAGCTATTCATATTCAAGCACAGAAACCATTATGTTTAACCTTGCATTATTTATGGGCTTCATGAAAGGGCACACATGCACGCTTAGAGATGTGGATACAGACAGGCGGGCTACATGACCACTTAGACTCTAAATTTAGCCCAGCCTCTCAAACCATCGGGGACATCCAGTTCTTTGACAATCAATTGACAGAATATTCAGTGATTCAGGCTTTGCAATTCAGATGAGACGGGGTCTCGAGGGGTTTCCAAACAAGAAGCGACTCCCATTACAGCTAGTGTTCAAATCCGTGTAAAGTACCTGGATAAGGGCCTACTGTACATTAATGAAAATTTTAAAAAGCCAATAAAAATCCTTAAAATATCCAATTATTTCTGAAATAAATATAGGCATATTTTCAGAGAATATATCTTGAATTAAGTTTCTTGCAGCATTTCTTGTTTTAAACAATATTTGTCAGTATGATAAAAAAAAAGAACTTTAATATATATTCTTAAAAACAAGTCTTTTTATCTATCTGAAGATATTTTTACTATCTTTATTTTACCTTTGAAATTTGTATCGTTTTAAGAATTAATTTGCCAATATGGTGTAAAAATAATTGGGAAAAATATATAAAAGATATATTTATATTAGGGATGCACCGAAACGTATCGGCTGAAATGCTTGCGCGTTTTGTCAGTAAAGCCGGTTCTGTAATCAGCGGTAAATGCCATCAGGTGCGTGATTTCACGTTGAGCCGTATATACTACACACAGCCGTTGTTCACTGACGAGCTGCGCAAATTCACACTGATAATGAACATGGATTTGCGCAGCTCGCTGTGTGTAGTATATACGGCTCAACGTGAAATCACGCACCTGATGGCATTTACCGCTGATTACAGAACCGGCTTTACTGACAAAACGCGCAAGCATTTCGGCCGATACGTTTCGGTGCATCCCTAATTTATATATATTTATATTTCAAAATATATTTTCTTATTTTATGATATATTCAAAAAAAAAAATAAAAAATACAAGTAAAGCCAGTTAAAATCCTTCAAAAAAATTCTATTTATTTCAAAAGCAAATATGTAGACATTTTTAGAGAATATATCTTGAATTAAGTTCATTTCTGCAGCATTTTTCTTGTTTTAAGCATAATTTGTCAGTATGATGGTTAAGATTTTTTTTTTTTTTGGAATAAATCAATCAATAAATAAAAATAACAAATAAAGCCAGTAAAAATGATTTTTTTTAAAAATCTCAAATAATTTCAAAAGCTAATATGTAGACATATTTTCAAAGAATATATCTTGAATCAAGTTCATTTTCTCGCAGCATTTTTATTGTATTAAGCATAGTATTTGTCAGTATGATATGATAAATATTCAATATATGTTCTCAAAAACAAGTCTTTTTATTCTACATTAGTTTGTTTTAAGATATTTTTACTATCTTTATTTTACCTTTGAAATTTGTATTGTTTTAAGTATTAATTTGCCATTAATTTGGTGTAAAAATTATTTAAATTCAGCTAATTCCCAAACGAAACATTTCTCGTTTTCATGAAAAATAAAATAAAATAAAATAAAATAAAATAATTTTAATTAAGGTAGTTCCCCAAGGAAACATTGTCATTTTCATTTAGTGTAACTTCATGTACTAAAATAACTAAAACTGAATAAATAAATAAATAAATAAAAGCTATAAAGACATTAAATCAATGTTTTTAATCTTACACTAGTTTGTTTTAAGATATTTTACTATCTTTATTTTACCTTTAAAATTAGCGTCTTGTTTTAAGCATTAACTTTAGCAATATGGTGTAAAAATAACTGAAAAAATATATATAAAAAATTTAAATATATATATTAATATATATATATATATATATATATATATAATTTTTTTTTTCTTGAAAAAATAAAGCTAGTGAAAATCTTAAAAAAATAATATATATATATATATATATATATATATATATATATATATATATAGACATATTTTCGGAGAATATACCTTGAATTAAGCACATTTTCTTTAGCATTTTTTTTAATTAAGCATTTTTCTTGTTTTAAGTATAATATTTGTCAGCATGTTAAGATATATATTCAATATACATTTTTAAGCATTAATTTGCCAATATGGTGTAAAAATAATGTATATGTATGGGTTTATTTATTTAGTTAGTTAGTCGTAAGTCAAGATATATTACTTAACAATCTTTATTATACCATTGGAATTAAATATATAAAGTATAAATGTACCAATATATAAATATTAATAACACACACACCTATATTCATGACATATTATCTGAAATCAAATCTTATTTGTCATATTAAAATGTATTATAATTACTCTTTTAGTTACTGTATCTTTGATTTTTTTAAGCATAACTTTGCCTGGATGGATGGAAAGAAAGAAAGAAAGAAAGAAAGAAAGAAAGAAAGAAAGAAAGAAAAAGAAAGAAATTCTCTATTCTCTAAAAACACTAAAAAGAAGTCTTGTTTTATCTTACACAATTTTTAAAAATTCCATTAAAATATTTTACTTACCCTAGCAAACATATGTGAAGCAAAATAACTACATTTGAAAACAAGTCTTTTATGATGACATTTTAATGATATTTTTACTCCAAAACAAGACCAAAATATTACTCTTTTGCCCTTGTACAGCTCTCAACTGCATACAATTTAAAAATCCTAAAACAACACACTAACAGCATGTGCCAAACCGTAGGGATGTTACAGCCAAACCAAAGGGCTGTAATTTTGAAAGTGTGCATGCAAATAAGGGCAGCTGGTCAGTAGGCTCAGTAGAAAGGGGAGGACACATGGAAATATCCCGTCCCTAGGGAGAGGGGCGGCCCGTGGCCTGACATTCAGCCCGGCTCACCGCTTCATGAGATATAGGGCTGGAACTCAATACGGGTCAGGCCTGAATGTCAGCGCAGTGAAAGGTCAGCGGGGACACGCGAGGCTCATCATGGTCTTATCATCCATGAGGCGCTTGCACTGCATTAGCCCCTGCACCTCCTAAAGCAATCTTGATACACGGGGCAAAGGTCAGGGAATCATTATTAACACGCATATTATGGGATTTTCACACTGCTGGGGCATTCGGCTGAACATATAACAGGCTCTTTCTGCCTATAATGTTCTCTCCATTGTCCTGTATATGAGAAAATATCTCGGCTGTGTCTTATCTGTGCTGTATACAGCAACACTGGATACTATTCATACTACGGTGGTGGTAACGACAACTGATAAAATGGCTTTTCATGGCTTATATGCTTTTCTCAAAATGTCAGACAACAGTGGTTTTCAACTGGTGGGTCACAAGCTAAAAATGTGTCACAGGTCTTTTCTGATAGGATCATGAAGAGCAAGAAAAAAGCGAACAATGAAACGCAACTCACCATATAATAACTTGAGATAGTGAAATAAACAGGCTTATTAACTTTTAAAAGGAAGGAAAAAATGTGTCCAGTCAAATTTCCAATGAAATGTTAATGTCGGCCACAGTGTGCTTTGTTGTGTGAATTACTGACTGCTAAAAGCATGGAACTGTCAACATTTAAGAAACAAAAAACTGTCAATCGTCCTATTCAGCATGTTAACAGCTTTGAATATTGGTCTATGTAGTTCACTGTAATATTAGTAAATGTAATACATTTTACAAAGCTGAATTTTCCGCATCATTAGTCCAGTGTTCAGTGTCACATGATCCTTCAGAAATCATTGTAGTATTCTGATTTGCTGCTCAAGAAACACTTATTATTTAACATTTATTGGAAATAGAAATCTTTTGTAACATTTTGTCTTTACTGTCACTTTTGATCAATTTAATGCAATTTAATAATAAAAAAAAAAAAAAAAACTGTCTTACTGACTTACTGTCCCTAAACATTTAAAAGGTAGTATAAAAGATAATCTTTCAGGCTCATAATTGAAGTACCATTGTATTACAATCCGATACCTATGGAAGCTTGTTTCCGCCCCTGAATAAAAATAAAAATGGTAATTCCGAGTTTTTATTTCACAATTTTTTCGGAATTGTGTTATATAAACTCACAAATCTGACTTTTTTCTCACAATTGTGACTTTACAACACGCAGTTGTGAGTTATTAAGTCAGAATTGTGAGATATAAACTGATAGAATTCTGAGAATATATCTTTCCCCTCAGAACTGGTCTTTATAACTCGCAATTCTACTCTACTTTATACTCGCAATCTACAATTCTGAGAAAGTCATAATTGCAAGTTTATATCATGCAATTCTGAGAAAAAAGTCAGAATTGTGTGATATAAACTCGCAACTGCGAGAAAAAAAGGATTGTGAGATACAAACTCACATTCGTATTACGCAATTCGGAAAAAAACGTCAGAATTGCGAGCCTATATTGTGAAATTCAGAAAAAAAAAGTCAGAATTGTGAGTTTGTATCATGCAATTTGGAGGAAAAAGTCAGAATTATAAGTTTTTTTATCATGCAATTCATTGACAAACATCAGAATTACAAGTCTGTATCATGCAATTCATAGAAAAAAGTCAAAATTGTGAGTTTGTATCATGCAATTCGGAGGAAAAAGTCAGAATTATACGTTTTTTTTTATCATGTAATTCATTGACAAACATCAGAATTGCGAGTTTGTATCATGCAATTTGGAGAAAAAAGTCAGAATTGCAAGTTTATATCATGTAATTCAGAGAAAAAAATCAGAATTGCGAGTTTGTATCATGCAATTCAGAGAAAAACGTCAGAATTATTAATTTGTATCATGCAATTCGGAGAAAAAAGTCAGAATTGTGAGTTTACATCATGCAATTCAGATAAAAAAAAAAAAATTGAATTGCGAGTTTGTATCATGCAATTCAGATAAAAAAAAAGTCAGAATTGTGAGTTTGTATCATGCAACTGTAAGATAAAAACTAGCAATTATCTTTTTACATTTTTTATTCAGCGGCTGAAATTGGCTTCCACAGATATCATCACTGTGCCATAGTACTACTTTTGTATCTTTTTGTGACAGTATATTGATTCCCTTGTATGGTATGTGTCCAAAATACAATACCACAGTATTACTGAGGTACCATGTCCAAGAATGGTGTATGGCTACAAAATAGTACTAAAAAGTACACAGATGGAATCAAAGGTATTTTTATGCATTGATTTTGAAAATCTGACAAATGGATTTAAATATGTAAAATGTGTTAAATGGAACTGAGTACACTAAAGTCTTACTGATATCTGAAAGCATCATGAGATTAGCCATAATATTTAGTCAGCAAACATGGAAGTGTCTGTATAATGCTAAGAATTGCAGATGTTTCAGTTCTGAAGATTCTGTGGAGTTTCATGCATATTTAGGCCTGATTGTTCATCTAACTATCAAACGTACCGCCAGTTCTTCTCGAACTGTTTTGGCTTCCATCATTTTGCTTCTCTTCTTCAAACTGTTTTGGTGTTTAATTCATAGAGGAACATCATAAGCCATACTGGGAATACAGCTGTCGAAACCTTCTCAGAGGAACCCACAGCCATCTCATTACGCCTTCATTTTCAAAGCGGATGGAAATCCTTGGTCTGAAAGTCTTCCATTAAATCAACCAGCAAACCATGTGCACTGAAGATTAGCCTATCCACAAGCAAAAGACAAATTGGGCGGGTGCTGTGCTTCAATTGGCAAGCGAAAGCAGTAAATGCAGCAGTATTGGGAGAGGGTTTGTGTGCACAGCTAGTCTGCTCTGATCTGATTACAACCACTGAACGAAGAAAACACAAACCTTCATCAGCCAGTTTGTTTTGATCGGACGCCATATAAACTGATTGTGTGCACTCACACAAGACACAGAATACGCAGAACCCGACAAAAGAAATCAATGTTCATGTGATGTCTGAAGGAGGATGGTCACCCTTCACATGGTAAGGAAACAGATTTAAGAAGTCCTGTTCATATCAGATTGAGGCTATCCTCAAATGCACTTCAGCACCTTCGGAGAAACTCTCAAGCGTGTCTTAGGCCACGTCGTGCTCTCTCACGAATAAACACGAACATACGATCCCCATGCTTTGTGCATCAAGTACATGCTCTTTACCAGTAATTGAATTCCCATGAGTGCTGAAGGACAGATAATTAAAAAGACTAGGCTCATGGTTAAACATAACAAAAACAAACGCTCCTCAGCTGTTTCTCTTCAAGTTCCTGACAAGCCTTCAGACCATTTGAGGACAGCAAAAAGCTGTGAAACCTCGAAAGGCATATCAACCCAGATTGAGAGAGGACAAACCTAGAGAATCCTGGTAATTTAAAGGTTTTACAGGATGATCCGACACCTTGTCTGACTCTTAAACCTATATTAGCCTACAGGCATGAAGTTAAAGGACATCTGAGGTAAGGTGAGCTACAGAGCTAAAGGATAACAGCGAATGCCTCGTGATACTAAGCACCACACAAATGGTCTTTTTTAAACTGTATATATGAAGGATTGGCCTTAAAAAAGAAGCCCAATATTTTATATATACAGTTAAAGTTTATAATATATAAACTATAACTGTATTAAACTATAACTATATAGTTTATTATATATATATTAACAAATTCTCTTCTGCTCACCAAGCCTGCATTTGTTTGATCCATAATACAGCGAAAGCAGTTATTTTGTGAAATATTTTTACTATTGAAAATAACTGTTTATCTTTTTATTTGAATATATTTTAAAATGTAATTTATTCCTGTGATCAAATCTTAATTTTCAGCATCATTACTCTAGTCTTCGTGTCACATGATCCTTCAGAAATCATTCTAATATACTTATTTGCTGTTCAAGAAACGTTTTATTATTATTATTATCAATAATTAAAACAGTTGAGTGCATTTAGTTTTTTTCAGGATTCTTTGATGAAAAAAAGCTTTTGTAACACTATACACTACACCATTCAAAAGCTTGGAGTCTGTTTTTTTGGGGGGAAAGAAATTATAGAAATTAATACTTTTATTTAGCAAGGATGCTTTCAATTGATCAAAAGTGAGTTATAATGTTACAAAAAGATTTCTATTTCAGATAAATGTTGTTCTTCTGAACTTTCCATTTATTAAAGAAACCTTAAAAAAAAAAAATTATACTCGGCTGTTTTCAACGTAATAACAATAACAGTAAATGTTTTTTGAGCAGCAAATCAGAATATTAGCCTGATTTCTGAAGAATCATGTGACTGGAGTAATGATGCTAAAAAAGACAGTGTTGAAATCAAAGGAACAAATTACATTTCAAAATATATTAAAATAGAAAACAGTTAATTTATATAGTAAAAACATTTCCAAATGTTTCTGTTTTTGCTGTACTTTAGATCAAATAAATGCAGGCTTTAAAATCTCACATTAAGAATCTTACTGTTCAAAAACTTTTGACTGGTAGTATATAAAGCGTTTATTTGCAAAAACAGATTCCAACAAACTCCTTTTTTTATTATTTATTTTTTTAATGATGTTATAATGTTTCATTGTGTTAGTTAACTGTATTTTTTAGTTATTTTTACTTTATTTCAAAATAACCCAACTGCATTTCGGATTGAGATTAACTGGAATGCACAATGAAAAACATGGTTTTTGAAAATTGTTAAAAACGAAGTTATTTGTTTTTGCAAATTAACTCTTCATTTACATACACTACCGTTCAAAAGTTTGGGGTCAGTAAGACTTGTAATAGTCTTTAAAGAAGTCTCTTATGCTCATCAAGGCTGCATTTATTTGATTAAAAATATAGAAAAAAAAAAACAGTAATATTGCAAAATGTTTTTACAATATAAAATAATGTTTTTTATTTTAACATACTTTAAAATAGAATTTATTCCTGTGATGAAAAGCTGAATTTTTAATCAGCTGTTACTCCAGTCTTAAGTGTCACATGATCCTTCAGAAATCATTCTAATATGCGGATTTATTATTAGAATGATCAATGTTGGATAATATCAACAGTTGTGCTGCCAAATATTTTTTGGAACCTGTGATTTTTTTTTTTCAGGATTCTTTCATGAATAACAAGTTTAAAAAGTACAGTGTTTATTCAAAATATAAATATTTTATAACAATGTAAATTATTTATTATTAACTTTTAATAAACTTTTAATTATTAACTTAATACATCCTTGGTGAATAAAAGTATTAATTTCTTAAAAAAAAATAAAATAAATAAAAATAAAAATGTACTGACCCCAAACTTTTGAACGGTAGTGTATATATATATATATATATATATATACGCAAAGTGTCACTGCTTTTGTTATTGAAAATATTGAAAATAAATGTTACCTTTGACATTTGGCTATGTAGTCAGTATTGGGGGTAACGTATTACATTATGTAATCGGATTACTTTTTTCAAGTAACTGGTAAAGTAACACATCACTTTTAAATTTACAAAAAAATACCTGCTAACAGGAACAAGTTCTTTGTTTTCCCATTTATTAACTAGCTGTGTTTCCATTACAGATTTCAGCAAACCTTTTGCGATATTTTATAAATGTCAATAAAAAAAACAGTGTTTCCAGTGTTGTTGTGTGATGTTATGTGACTGAAACTGATGTTATGTGACTGAAAAGTCATGACGACAAAAGTTGCAAGTTTCTGTATATCGCAGCCACTGCGGCTGGTATGCATATGAGATGATTCCTGGAGGTTATAGTACATTAAAGAATAATCATGTGACCTTTGCGTACACCAGGTGACCTGTGAATGCGAAAATGCACAGTTTTGCAAAATATTCCTTTTTCAAAGCTAAAGAGGTGGTCTCAGTCCGGTTCCAAATGAACTCTGGTATGATTGAAAGAATGAACCAATAAATGGATGACCTTAAGCACACGTATAGCTTTGTTTACAATTTCTAGTTCGCTTGCAAAAAGGGCAGTGTGAAAGCGAACTGCACCAAACAAACAAACAAACACTTTCCCCAACTCTCCATGTAATGCAATTAGACACATTTAAATACAAAAAAAAAATGTTGTTTGTGTTTGAAACGCAAAGTATTGTAGAAAATTGCACCATAATGCTTAAATGAAAAGTTCCTTTGGCACATAAGCGTATAGTTATCACTTAGTGTGAAATGGTTTGAGGGTACTCAGTTTTCATTACCAATAACTATTGTCATTGTGTAATCGAGTACTTGTGGCTATCCCTGGTAGATATCCGTCTGCATCATTTACACACTGTTTCCTTTGGCCGTATGTGTGGCACATGTGAACATTTGTTTGTGGTTGAAACATAAGAGCAAGAGCCATTGATTGAGTGCAGAGACATGGCTCTGCTCCACACTTTCTGCAAGGCATGATTCAGCAGGCAACAATGAACATCTCAGCATGAGGACAAACTCCATAAAGAGCCTCTGTCTCAGAGAAAATCAATAAGCAAAACTTAGGAAAGGAGAGAACATAAAAAAGGAAAAGGACTGAATGAAGGATCAAGGAAAGAGCAGGGTCGCCATGTTCGTAGCAACGAAAGAAGAGCCAGCGGTGAGGAATGGAGACATTTCAACAAAAACTGCAGCTCATTTTTAAGTAAACAGAGACTGGACTGTAAAACAGTGACTGTCTCTAGTCTGACACAGTCAGAAGGAAGCATGTGTGGACAAGCTCCATGACATGCTGTACGGTAGATCATTTACGGTACACTTAATCCTCAATAATATCACATTTACAGGAACAGTTCACCCTCAAATTAAAGTTCTGTCATCATTTACTCATCGTCACGTCTATTTAAACTTGTATGGCATTTTTTCTGTTGAACACACAAGTTTGGACAACTTTTATGATACTTTTGGAGCTTGACGGGAATGCAGCTGCCTGAAAATTCTTCAAAATTTCATGTTTTTCATTCCTCAGAAAAAAGTCAGGTATTAAATGACATAAATCAATGAGTAAATGATGAAAGTCTTCATTTATAGATGAACTATTTCTTAAAAACTGATTACCGCAGCAGCATTACCCTACAGCTTCAGGTCCTAGATGTTGCAGAGCTGCAGTTTCCTTCAAGAGCATGGAAAGCATAAAAAAGGGAAACGTAAAAGACGGGAATTGCGAGGTGAAGGGCAGTCAGTGAGGTACTGTGCTATAGACCAGACTCACCCCATCCCTACAAAGGCCTGAGGGCACATTCGGCCCCCCCAGCCTACAGCGCCGCCCCCGCACCGAAGGGCGAGAAGTTGAGGTGACCCCTCTGGAAGGGAGGAGAGAAAGACAGAGAGAGAGAGAACATTCAAAACACATATACAGCATTTCTTACATTCTTTTCTCAACATGAAATCATGTGCTCGATACACGTGATTACCTGTAGCAGATGTGCAGACGTTATTCAAAGCCAAGGAGACTTACATAAAGCGACGATGATATGACTTCATCAGTACAAGATTGCTTTAATTCAGTAGGCATACTTTGAATGAAATTTACTCTACTTTTCCACAATACTCCACAATATGAAAAAAAATATATATATATATATATATATTACATCATTATGCATATTATGCATTAAATGAGTTCCGCATTAGGCTTTGACAATGCAAAGTTAGCTTAGATAAAACAAGGAATATCAGGAGTTTTAATAAATAATGAATCACAAATTACAAATAATGTAAAATTCTAAATATTAAAAATATACTCTACTTTTTAATCACAATACTCCAAAATATGAATAAAAAAAAAAAAATATATATATATATATATATATATATATATATTTATATTATATTATATCATTATGCATTAAATGAGTTCCACATTAGGCTTTGACAATGCAAAGTTACCTTGGATAAAACAAGGAATATCAAGACTTCAAATAAATAATGAATCGCAAATTACAAATAATGTAAAATTCTAATTTACTCCACTTTTCCACAATACTCCAAAATATGCAGCATTTTAAATAAATAAATTAATAAACAAAACAAGGAATATCATGACTTTAAATAAATAATGAATTGCAAATTACAAATAATGTAAAATTCTAATTTACTCCATTTTTCCACAATACTCCAAAATGTGCAGCATTTTAAATAAATAAATAAATAAATAATAAGGAATATCAAGACTTCAAATAAATAATGAATCGCAAATTACAAATAATGTAAAATTCTAATTTACTCCACTTTTCCACAATACTCCAAAATATGCAGCATTTTAAATAAATAAATAAATAAACAAAAACAAGGAATATCAGGACTTTAAATAAATAATGAATTGCAAATTACAAATAATGTAAAATTCTAATTTACTCTATTTTTCCACAATACTCCAAAATGTGCAGCATTTTAAATAAATAAATAAATAAATAAATAAATAATAAGGAATATCAGGACTTTAAATAAATAATGAATTGCAAATTACAAATAATGTAAAATTCTAATTTACTCCACTTTTCCACAATACTCCAAAATATGCAGCATTTTAAATAAACAAATTTATAAACAAAAACAAGGAATATCAGGACTTTAAATAAATAATGAATCACAAATTACAAATAATGTAAAAAGTCTAAATATTAAAATATACTCTACTTTTCCACAACACTCCAAAATATGAATAAAAAAAAAATAAGTAATGATGCTGAAAATTCAGCTTTGCATCACAGAAATACATTACATTTTTAAATATATTAAAATAGAAAAAAAATATGTTTAAATTGCAATAATATTTCACAATATTACTGTTAATAAATGCCTTAATTATGTGTGATTTTGCCATCTTTTTTTTTTTTTTTACAATAGATGCTACTTGGTTTGATATTTAATTAATGCAATTGCAATCATACACTTTAAAGTCTTAAGTGTCCAAATACTTTCTTGGGATCACTATCTACAGTCAGTTGAGTATCTGATCCTTGGGATCTCCACATGTCAATCAGCATCTCCAAGACTGCGTGATACACAGCAGCTCTGTCAGAAGAGATGGCCTCTTCAGACCTTATCGCGTACAGACACGGAGCAAGAATACTCCATTACCAGAACGCCCGTCCGGGAACACTTCATTCCTCCTGCTGTCATTTTCTAAGCAATCTCCCGCACCCGCCGGATCTGAATGCTGATAAGGCCGAACTGCGCTCGTCTCATTCTCGCTCTCAATCGCAATCTCCGGCAAAACCAAGCTGATCAATAATTAAACATCATGATCTTCCGCATGTTATGAGACGTTACGATGTGGATCAATAAGGAGCGGATGGACCAGAAGGCAGGGCGAGTGAGAGAGCAGAGACAGGGAAATATGAAGCAGGCGTGTGCTAATACACGTTAAGGGGCATTAAAAGGCTGTTTCCTGCTTCCGAGTGCCATAAGGACATTAAGAGGTAGAGCGTCCCTTTGAGGATGACCTCTGGTGGGGTTACATTTGAGTGATGGGAGCACATCCTCACTGCCATCTGTTTTTCTTCATGTCAGACCTAAGATAAAAGGACTGGGATTTACTGGCACAGATCGGCTTGTGTTGTTCGGCGCCGCATCGGAGCATTGGTTTGTTCGATGTTTTTGTTGCGAGAGCATATCTGGCACAGCGTGGCGAATCTGAAACTTTAGTGTAAAGTTACTGGAGGACTGAGTATTGGTAGTGAGTGAGTACATACTCTAGTTGATGTGGTTTAAAAGGTTAGTGTCCCATTTCAGACAGCACTAGCATGTAGCTCACTTCCCTCTGTAGGGGGCTATTCTGTCATTCTGAATATTTCATTATCTATTTGAATAATTCAAGTTTTGTTTACAATACAGAAGGTGGCCGCGCAACTCTATGGGATATTTGTAGACATGCATCTATACGTCTTTTCTGCATCCACTTCCTGGTTTCCATGCGGTCCTGTGACCTTGACCCCTATCATGTGACACAGGGAGGAAGCCGAGGACTGAATGGGATCCGGTAACCGGAGAGCCTGTGGCATTCAGTGCTTCTTGATGTACAAAGCATCTCGGGTGTCACTAGTGAAATTCAAAATGCTTCTACACTGTTACCTTCCTAAAATACAACCCAACATTTTGATACATGCTCGAGACTTCAGGGAGGAATAATGTGACGGCTCAGTCTGGCTAGACTGACGTGAAACAAAATTAGATCGTCTGCATTAAAATCAATGAAGATGTCTGCTTTGGAAATGACAGACATCTTGTTCCTATACACAACGATTCAAGCTACTTTGTCTATTGAAAAATCATTTTATTTACAAATGTCATATATACACTACAGTGGAAAAGTTTTGTGGTCAGGAAGATGATTTTTAATGAAGAAATTAATACTTTTATTCACCAAGGATGCGTAAAAATGATCAAAAATGACAGTAAAGACATTTAAAAATGTTACAAAAGATTTGTATTTCAAAAAAATGCTGTTCTTTTAAACTTTGTATTTAAAGTCATGTTTTTCACAAAAATATTAAGCATGAATAATAATAATAATTTTTAACTGAACAGCAAATTTGCATATTAAAATGATTTCTGAAGGATCATGTGACACTGAAGACTGGAGAAATGATGCTTTGACATCAAATTACATTTTTAAAATATATCTCAATAGCAAACAACTATCTTAATAATATGTAATACTGTACTAATATTCAATAATATTATTGTTTCATTATATTTTTGGTTAAAATAAACCACTCAATTTCAGTCAAACTACAACTATAATATAATTAATTATCTCATCTGAAATAATCAATGTTTAGTAGAATAATCAACTCATTGTAAAAATAAAAATAAATAAATAAAACACTTAGAATTTGTATTAAAATATTTAATAATATTCTTATATCATTAGCTAATAAGAATAATTTTTAATAAAGTCTTATTTTAATAAATCTTGAGGTACAAACGTGATATATTATTTTACATTATCTTACTGCAGTGCAATAAATGCAATTTAAATATTTCAAATAAATAAAAAGAGAAAGCTGTTATTTTAAACTGTAATAACAATTCTAGTAATAATTACTGTTTTACTGTGTTATTTTTTACTGTAGTGTGTGAATGTAATTCAGTTATTTTAAATATATTAAAAGAGAAAACATTTTAAATGTAATAATTATTGAAATAGTTACTGTTTCACTGTATGTTTTTGACTGTAGTGTATTAAATGTAATTCAAATACAATAAAAAAGAAAACAATTATTTTAAACTGTAATAATAAGCATACTAATAATTACTGTTTTATTGTATGTTATTTTTTACTGTAGCGTAATAAATGTAATTTAAATATTTCAAATACCTTAAAAGAAAAAAGTTATTTTAAACTGTAATAATAATTATTGTAATAATTACTGTATTTTTGATCAAATATATGCAACCTAGGTGAGCATATAGGACACTTATTTCAGAAAAATAATAAATTAATAAATAATAATCTTTTCAACTCCAAACTTTTGAACAGTAGTGTACATATTTAAACAACTTCCGAAAGTTGCATTAAAAGCAGTTAATGCCATTATGCTGAAATTAGATGTTAGAAAGTGTCCTCAAAATTTTATTAGGCTTGTAAACAGAGTAGACATGACACAACATGTTAATTTGTAGGCAGGTTATGTAGTCCGTTATGTCCCCGTTGGGCTCTCAGGCACAAGAAGCAGCACTCTTTTGGTCAGAAGAGGTCAGCGGGACAGTTCGCATTTGTATGATGATATCATTCTGTAATATTATCTGTTGGTCACTGTGTGTGCTATGCAAAGGGTAAGATATCAACAGTGTAAATATCTCAGGTCCAGAAGCAGTGACGCAGATGTCACTCAGGTTATCGCTGTATCAAATCCTCTTTCTATCAGCCTGTATTCAATGTGTCAATACCAAAAAAAATTACTACTAATAATGATTTGAATAAGAACCTGTCCAATTTGCAGGATTTTTAGTCATACAAGAACTCAAACTAACTGTTACAGGAAATATAATACATAATATATAACACTTTTCAAGTGTGTCTTACAGGTAAACCTAAAATGTCTTCGTGCGGGTTTGACAGTGTCTGTCATTCTTTGCCTGAGCCAGAACAAACTGGATTGGAAATGACGCTGAGGCCATTACAGAGAAACTAGGACGCTTCCTTTTTAATAGACAAACAATCCACAACTCTCAGCGCCGGGCAATGTGACAACACAGCTGAGTCAGAGCGAGGACCCCAGCTTTCCACTCAGGAACCTTACACTGCTCCGTTAGGTCGAATGACAGCGGCTAATTGTTTTGCATTTAATAACAACGGCCCACACGAGTTTACGACAAGTGTGTGTTCCACTTTATGGAAGAGCACCTCAGGGCCACGGCGTTATACATATGGTTTACATATTCATAAAGCATTACAGGCCAGCATAAGTTTCATAACGTGGGGCCCTCAGCAGGGGGCCACAAATTACGTACAGAGAGTGACAGGTGCACTGTGGTGGTCTCTCGCTTTCAATTATTATGAAAGCACATTTCCATTACTGCAGCTCACATATGACTTGGTAAGTAAATCAGGGAGATTATGCAGACATGGAACAATTATGAAACAGGAAAATATTCAATCTCTGGTCCAAAACCATTTCTGTCCACATATGCAGCTTCTAAGGAACTGAAATGGAACTTCAAAAGTGTCTGAGATGCAATGTGCAACTGATTCAATTTCCATTTGTTGTCAGTATTTTGCCATTAGTGTTGTCACAATATACTGGTATTGATATTTAAATTATTAAATATTATTATCCTCATGTAAATTAGGGGTTTTAAAATGCATAGTACACTTATGATAATATGACATAAAAATCCAGCGCCATTACTCTTACATGTGATTTGTTTCATTCATACTCGACATCGGAGGGCGCCCTCACGCATAATGTCCACAAGTGAGACGCATAGGAGTAATAATTCTTTAGTTCACAGGTAGTCTCAGCCTCAGACGTCACGCCCACGGAACGTTGGCTAAACGTCTGATGCATATGGTACACTTAACTGGAAACACTTCAGGAATGTCGAAGTCGTCATCTGATTGGTTGAATTTCATCGGATTTCCGGGGGACGCGAGTGTCGCGTTTATTTTCGGTCCGCCGGGAAACAAAGCGCAGACGTGTGATTGCAGAAGAAAAACTGTTGTGTTTACATGAGTGACAATGAGCATTTTTTAAGATCAGCTAAACGTAGGATTCTCAAAAGTATGCGAGGTTCACGGCATAGACTCTTTAAGAGATGTCCAGGAGTTTTGTTTGAGGCATTTAGTGGAGACAAAAAGAGATATTTTAGCCTGTTTGCCGACGGGATTTGAAGGTCTGGCTATGCGAGACTAATGCTGACTGACTTGTTGCACGCCGGTCTGTTGTTGTGGGGACATTTCCACGCCCCGAAACGTGACGCTGAACGAAACGAACTGTGATTGGTTGTTTGACATGTCGGTCAAACGGCCTTATGGGCGGGCCTTGGCCAAGGAAAGCTGCTATGAATTCCAGACCTTCAGCCGTCAGTCTGAAGGTCTGGCTACGCGAGACTAGTTCACAGGAAATTTCAGCTGTTGCTGTAGGTGAATAAAATGCAGAAAGAAATGTTTTTGTATAATTAAACTTGATGAGATATTAAGTTTATCTGTGTTTTTCAAGCCATGTCAGGTATTTTCATATGGATAATGTATATTTATATTGCAATGCTAATCAACAGCCTTTATCTATGAGAGCCTGTTTCCGGGCTGTTTTCTTTTGAATAAAAAATAAAAAAGGTAATTGCGACTTTTTATCTCACAATTCTGACTTTTTTCTCACAATTCTAACTCTTTTTTCTCTGAATTGCAAGATAAAAACTCACAATTCTGACTGTTTTCACAATTCAGATTTTTTTCTCGCAATTGCGAGTTTGTATTTTCGTAATTCTTGTATTCTCGTAATTTTTTTTCTCCCCAAAATTGCATGATATAAACAATTGCGGGAAATAATTGCAAGTTTTTATCTCGCAATTCTGACTTTTTTCTTGTAATTCAGATTCAGATTTTTTTTTTAATTCAAGATAAAAACTCACAATTCTGACTATTTACTCGGAATTGCAAGAATGCATTTTGCATTTCTGGCTTTTTTCTCACAATTCTGATTTTTTTTTTTTATTGCAAGATAAAAACTCACAATTCTGACTTTTTATCTCACAGTTATGAGTCAGCATTTCACAATTCTGACTTTTTTTGCTAGCAATTTTGACTTTTTTTTCTCAGAACTGTGAGATTTGAGTTTAAATCTCATAATTCTGATCTAATAACTCACAACTGTGTGTTATGAAGTCAGAATTGCGAGTTATAAACTTGTAATTCCGAGAAAAAAGTCAGAATTGTGAGTTTATATCTCACAATCAATTGCTAGGGTTTTTTTTTTTTACGCAATTCTGAGAAAAAAGTCAGAAATAATAAATAAATAAAGATTAATTTGACTGTTAGCATGATTTCTATAGATACATCCACGGATATAATGAAATATCGTTACCATGAATTTTACATGAAAATTATGTAGTGAAAAATCTGATATTGTGACCTAGCCATAAAAACACAGCATATCCAGATAAAATAGTGAATAAAATTGTAAAATGTATTTAGTAAATGACTATATGTATTAAATTGTGTTCAGTTATTTTTATTAATTATTATTATTATTTTTAATTTGAATAAAATCAATGAAATTATTGTTTATGACTTTGTTCCAATGCATTTTGAGAGTGCCGTCTCATTTTTTGCAATACATCACATTAAAACAAGCATAAAATATACTTGTTTTAAAAAGTAAAAAACCCTATTATTTATTTATTTTCTTATTTACAACCTCAAAAAATCTTTTACACTGTATAACACTGATGGCAGTGACGGCAGACTCTTTGTCGGGACCCATCTACATAGGCATCTCACTAGATTTTGGAACAGAGCCACAGTCATTGAGATGACGACACAGTTATGCGAGATACTGCAGTCTGTTGTGGATCTTTCTACAAGCACACAAGCTTATAAAATGAGCATTTGACTGCCATAAATCAAAGAATTCTCTCTTTGCTGTCAGCGGGTGACAGTGCCATATATCTGTCTCAAATCCCATCATCCTAACAGATGGTGTCTGCTCTAGCAATGGCGATATGTGTGTGTGCCTACACTCTTGTATGCATATGTATTGTCTTTCTCAAGGTAACTACCAACGTCACATCCTGTGCATGTGGCTACGCCTTCCTTATTCCTAAAATGGTCTTCCTGTTAGTGATTGACAGTCACATACACTGTACACTGCTCACGCCATGCCCCGAATGCCACGGTCAAAGCTATCTATAAGCTAGACATTTAGAAAGATTCAACCTTGATTCATTGGAGCTTTTTATCTGGCAGCCGTTGACGATCATCCATGTATTATTTACGGTCAAGGTCATATATATTTATCATTTAACCCAAGATGATGTAAAGATAGGAGTTAAAACTTATATTAAACTTCTATTTATTATTTTATGTTTACTTTTTTATATGTGTATTTACTTATTGTATAATACTAATAATATTAATAATTATTATTTTCTAAATATCATCACATTACCAAAAATGTACCATGGTATTACAGGCATGTTAATGAAAATCACTCGGCTTCAGTATTATAGTTCTGAATAAGTATTCTCGCTTTCCAAACTCTACTGTTGAGAGAGCGATACAGAGACTGAGAGACAGATAGTATTATTGAGGTAAAAAGCTCTCAGAGAAGCCTCATTAAGTTTTAATGTTTTGTGAGGGTAACCCTGCTTTCAGGACACAATGAGATGCTGAGAAGCACAGAGGGCATGCAGTGATCTTTTCGGCGTGTTCCTGCGGAGGAGAACAGGGCTGGAGCACCACCCCTCTCCTCTAATGCACCTCTGAATACGATCTCCAGATAAGCCTTCGCTCATTTCATTTGGCAGAGTGCTGAGTCTGGGATGACATGGGACCCGCTCTTACTTTCATTACCCATGATTACATCTGCCATTTGGGGTCACTGGAGACCTTCTCCCCACGGAAGACTGAATGACAGATGCCACAAGAGAGCATGTGCATGTGAGTGTGGATTTGTGTAAATGCTTCACCTGAGTGTGGTGGCTGTCCATGTGCCTGTGTAACGCCGAGGTGCTGGACGCATTAGACTTTGGATGGGCCTCGTCTTCCAACGTCCCTATTGAGAGACAAATATCTGGATGTTAAATGCAACATTCTGCGAAAGTGCTTTCAAAAACATCACAGAAACAAAAAAGCACCATGTCATGTTCAAGAAAATCACTTAGCTCCAGTATTATATTAAGAAACTATTGAAGCCTGTTTCCGTCACTGAATAAAACATTTAAAAAGGTTATTGCAACCTTTTATCTCACAATTCTGACTTTTTTTCCTCAGGATTGCATGATATAAACTCGCAGTTGTAAGTTATGAAGTCAGAATTGCGAGATATAAACTCACATTTATGACTTTTTTTTCTCACAAATGAGAGTTTGTATCTTGCAATTCTGAAATTTTCCCTTTTTTTCATAAAGATTTTTTTCTGAGAAAAGTCAAAATTGCAAGATATACAGTTGAAGTCAAAGGTTTACATACACCTTGCAGAATCTGCAAAATATTAATTATTTTAACAAAGTAAGAGGGATCATACAAAATGCATGTTATTTTTTATTTAGTACTGACCAGAATAAGATATTTCACATAAAAGATGTTTACATATAGTCCACAAGAGAAAATAATACTTAACTGTATAAAAATGACCCTAATCAAAAGTTTACATACACTTGACTCTAAATACTGTAAAAAAAAAAAAAAAACAAAAAAAAAATTGAAGTTGAAGATCAGGGTAAATTGAACTTATTTTGTCTTCTGGGAAACATGCAAGTATATTTTGTATCTTCTGAAGGGCAGTACTAATTACAAAAATATGATATTTAGCCAAAATAAGAAAAATGTATACATCTTCATTCTGTTCAAAAGTTTTCACCCTCGGCTCTTAATGCATCATTTTTCCTTCTGGAACATCAGTGAGCGTTTGAACCTTCTGTAATAGTTGCATAAGAGTCCTTCAGTTATTCTCAGTGTGAAAGATGGATCTCAAAATCATACAGTCATTGTTGGAAAGGGTTCAAATACACATGAATTTGTGGGACCTGAAGAATTTTTCTGAAGAACAGCAGGCAGTTTAACTGTTCAGGACAAGGGACTCATGAACAACTGTCATCACTAAAAAAAAAAAAAAACACAGCTGTGGATCATTCAGGTAAGACCACAGTATCAAGAATCAAGTGTATGTAAACTTTTGAACAGGGTCATTTTTATACATTTTAACTATTATTTTCTCTTGTGGACTATATGTAAACATCTTTTATGTGAAATATCTTATTCGGGTCAGTACTAAATAAACAATAACATGCATTTTGTATGACCAATTTTGGTAATAATAATTAACATTTTGCAGATTTTGTCAGCTTTTGATCTCAACTGTAAACTTGCAATTGCGAGCAAAAAGTCAGAATTTTGAGCACTGGTACATCCTTTAAGGAAATGGACATTAGCTCATATACCATTATCTTGAAGATGCAGGCATATAATGGCTGAGTGTATAGGTCACTGCTGGGGGTTTAAAACTTCCGCCCACTCTTCTGCATCCCTTCATGTGGAATATGGAAGTTTACCCCCACACACAGATATTAGCCTCACTGAGAGGACAAAAGGCCAAGAGAGTGAGTGTATGTGTTTGTGTAAGGGAGACAGAAAGATCCTGAGCCATCCGATGGCTCTTTAGGAGAGCACTTTATCAAGTCCAGGGCCTTTCACTTTAATCATGGCGTGCCTCCTTGATAGCTTCTGGGTCAACTCGCTCCATTTTACCATCAATCCCTTTCTTTCCACTAGCTGCTCTCAATCTGCCATTCATCTCTTATTCTTATACTTTATGTCCAAAATGATCTAATTTACGTAAAGCTCTGTGCCTCTGAGGTGTATGTCACACTCAGCTGACCAAAGGTTGCGCAGTCATTGCTGCTGTCTCTGTGGTAAACAAACCTTGGGGGAAGGCTGGGTCAGCCAATGACATGCGAATGAGCTTCGAATAGCTGGATGGATGCACATTAGGACATTCAACGGCTAATGCTCTAATGTAACATTGGATTGTGTAAGTTGGTCTCCTCTGCTCTTGATCACATTCATAAAGCCATGAAGAAAAAGAAGTTGGCTTAACGTTTTCACCTGAGCGATAATGGGTCTCATTTAGTAATAACTGTATATAAGGCCAAAAAAAATGTCCTTGAGAATATCAGTTGGATTTATATTAGGTTAAATTTGCAATAATTATTCCTACGCTCATTTAATGTTGATGAACATGTTAATGATTATTCTAAATGAGGGAATATATACTGTAGAGTTGAAGTCAAAAGTTTACACCCCCCTTTAAGAATCACTGAAAATGTTAATTATTTTAACAAAATAAGAGCAATCACACAAAATACTATTATTGTTTATTTATTACTGACATGAATAAAGTACCTCACATAAAAGATGTTTACATATAGTCCACAAGAGAAAATAATAGTTACATTTATAAAAAAAGTTTACTTCCCCTTCGAGTCTTAATACTGTGTTGTTACCTGAATGATCCACAGCTGTGTGTTTTTGTTTAGTAATAGTTGTCCATGAGTCGCTAGTTTGTCCTGAATAGTTAAACTGCCTGCTGTTCCTCAGAAAAATCCTTCAGGTTCCACAAATTCTGTGGTTTTCCAGAATTTGAACCCGTTCCAACAATGACTGTATGATTTGCAACTATAAACTATTGCAACTATTACAGAGGGTTCAAACACTCACTGATGCTCCAGAATAAAAGCATTTCTGAATTTAAATATCAGGGTAAACTGAACTTATTTTGTCTTCTGGGAAACATGTAAGTATCTTCTGTAGCCTCAAAAGGGCAGTACTAAATGAAAAAAAAGATATTTAGGCATATCTCCATTATGTATCTCCATTCTGTTCAGAAGTTTTCACCCCCAGCTGTTAATGCATGTTTTTTCCTTCTGGAGTATCAGTGAGCGTTGCAAAACGAGCATTTGTGGTTGTGATTTTTTTTTTTTTTATAAAATGACCAATCTTTTTGCTAGATGAGGCCCTTATTCCTTGGCTGAGATCACGTAGAGCTCTTTGAAGCTGCAACCTTCAACCTGTTGCCCATCACTAAAGTCCACTATATGGAGAAAAATCCTGGAATGTTTTCCTCAAAAACCTTAATTTCTTTTCGACTGAAGAAAGAAAGACATGAACATCTTGTATGATATGGGGTGTGTAAATGATCAGGAAATTGTTATTTTGGAAGTGAACTAATACTTTAGCCTCTTGTGTCATTACCATTGGAGATCTGGTTGCCGTTCTCAATGGGTGCAGGGTTTGAAGAGTTGGGTGAGGTGTGGTTGTTGGCGTTTTTGTCTTGTAACTGTGCTGACGGAGAGATGGGGCCTTGATCCTCTCGACCTGGCAGGTTAATGTTGGAATTCGAGAGTCCTATGGAAAAGAAAAGAATAAAAACATTCAGTAAAATACATTGATTCACATCAAGACGATGTGTAATCTATGCTACAACCTATGACCTATGTGTTCCCAGTTTATGACAAAAAAACAGTGACGACGTGACATGCAAGTTAACACCTGCCACCTTGAGTCACTAACATTTCTGCAGGGGCATCTGCAGCTGCTCCGGCCAGGAATTGCGGGAATGATTAAGTCTAGCAATGACGTTGACAGCAGTGCCAGCGGAAGAACGAGGGGATGTTTAAGCCTCGTGGCATGTGCGTCTGCTTAGATCTGACCGCTACAGGGATGGATATAGCACAGGGGTCAGCTGCCCCTTTAAACCCCTGTTAAAAGCCCTGTTTCCATTACAGCATGCTTTCACTCATGTCATGAGCATCTGACTTCACAGCCAGCGTCTGGGGTTATCAGAGATTCATTAGCAGCAGCTTTCTGTCTGGGACCCCTGCTGACGCTACCTTATATATTCACGAGGGAAACAGTCACATTGCATTACACTTGAGATCAGCAATTATGATCATGCGTATCTGAGACAAACCCAATATGGAATTGGGTTTGTCTCATAATTTATTTCAAATGTGGTATTACATTTCTCCAAAATTCTGAGTCCACAGGTGAAAATGATTACTGTTTTGCATTTTTATAAAACCTTTTTTTTTTGGTCAAATTGTCAACGTAACAGATGAACAGTGAAGTAAAAAGTAAAATTATGTCTTAAGATGACAGCCCCTTGTGCCCCGTAATCTTGAAACTCGTAAACTCGAAATTGATTTTTTTTTTCCCCTTTATCTAATGTCATAAATGTTTGTTTTAAATATTAAGAATAAAAAATACTTTTATGCACAAAATACCTTTTCTAATATTTTAAAAAGTAATTTATTCATGTGATGCAAAGCTGAATTTTCAGCATCATTACTCCAGTTCTCAGTTCTCACATGATCCTTCAGAACTCATTCTAACAGGCTGATCTGATGCTCAATGAACATTCATGATTATTATTATTGCCTAATATTCATGTGAAAACCATAATCATTTTTTTTTCAGAATTCTTTGATAAAGTTCAAAAGAATAGCATTTATTAAAAAAGAATATTTTATAACATTATACATTTCTTTACTGTCACTTTTTAACAATTTAATGAGTCCTTCAATTAAATTAATGTATTTAATATATAATGAAATTAAAGTATTAATAGTAAAGTATAAAAATAACAGAAAAAGACAGCTAAACGAGATGTGCTGTCCACAAATGACACTAATTAACGTTAATTAAATCTTTATATATATATACGATTGCAATCGAAATTATTCAACCCTCCAGAGTCTGTAGTACTTTACAAATACAAGCTTTTCTGAAGATCCAGGGCTTTATAACAAATTGCATCTACAACAGATTACTAGCATATTAAAAGTGATAATGTCAATATATAATGTAATATTTTTAATTTACAGGATTTTTTATTAACACAGCTATGTTGCAATTATTCAACATTGCTGTTTTTTAGTCACTTGTTTGTATGGTGGGGAAATGCATTTTAGTGCAAAGAATAAGATGAACACAAGACAAATATGACTTTCATGTTGGGGCATCTTGCCAAATACCACTCTCTTGATTAAAAAGAACAAAAAGACCAACTTGAACATGCTAAAATTCATTTGGAAGGACCTGTGTTCAGCAGTATGTCTTGTGCAAAAAAAGGCAAAGCTTATAAGCAGAAGAACACCATGTCCATCGTCAAACTGGGAGGTGGGCCAATCCTGTTGGGGTTGTTTTACTGTAGCAGGGGAGAAGTGAAAATCATGACTGTATTAAGGATATTATGGATTCTTTGAAGTATCAGGCTATTTTGGCAAGAATTGTGATGCCTTTGCTGCAATGACTGAAGCTAATGATCAATGGACTTTCCTGCAGGACCAACGTCCCAAAGCATACATCCGAGTACTTATGCTTGGTTCAGGGATCAGTCATAGAATGTTCATGAGTGGCCTGTTCAGTCTCCAGATTTAATTCTGACTGAATAATCTGGTTCAATTTGAAGAAAGCAGTGGAAATGTGAAAACCAAAGATTATCAGTGATCTAAGCTTTTTCGGGCAAAGAATGGGCCAAGTTTGAAGTATAGAGGTGACAGAAGCTTCTAAGCACTTCCAAGCAGCGTTTATTGGTGGTTTTAAAGAATAAAAGATTCTACACCAAATTTGACTTTTGGGGGTTGAATAATTTTGAACATGATTTTTTAAAGCCAATTTTTTCCCCATTATTCATCAACTTACATTCTCAGAATTACTCAAATGTGTATTAATAAACTTTCTTTGATAGTGTACTGATGACTTTGTTGAATTGTTTTTACAAAAGTTTGTTCTCTGCAGCGAAATGTCTTGCAGGTCAAGGGGGATGAATAATTTCGATTGCAATATACACCTAACCTTAATAACAACTTAACACCTGACCTTAAAAGGTGTAATATACAGTGAGAAAACTTGTGTTGTAGACATGCTTAGAAATATTTCTCAAGCATGACACTAGCACAAACATGACAGATTAATGTTAGTTCATTTTACACACACGGTCGTGAACATGTACAGTAATGCGAGAAGAAATATCCTCTGCTGTGGAGTGACACTAAGTTTGTCCTAACACACACACACACACACTCACACTCACACACACACACACACACATTGTACTCTGGGGATTCACACACATTGCAGTGATTCACATCCGTCAGCAGAGCGGGAGACTTTGATATTTAATATTTTATAGCTACATCATCTCTTGTCCATGTAATATTTATGTAACTGGAGCTATTACCCCCTGTGCCCTTTACAATAAACTGAATCAACACAGAGGGGAATAAATAAATAATAATAATAATAATAATAATAATAATAACAATAATATATATATATATATATATATATATATATAAAATACAAAAGTATTAGCTGTAGGAATTTAACTGGCTTTCAGGATCAACAGCTAAATGACTGTATACCTGCAGCCAGTAATTACAGCTTATTGATTACGTCTCCATAACATCTCAGAAAACAGTTTTACACATAAGATGAACAAACCAGACATCTCAATCCTTTATTGCAATCAAAGGAAAGTCCATTGTGTTGAAATGATCTTTGCTTTAGATCCATATATAGTTTAAGAATATCTGCTTCTGATTGACGCAATTAGTCGTAGTGATTTCTAAGTTAATTGTATTGATCTTTTGTGATCTTGGTGATGCATATAAAAAAAATGCAGACAGCTCATTCTCGTCTCTAGATAGGAAAATCTCAAACAGCTCAAAAATACTGCCTATAGTGTCTTTTAGATGCAACTAATCATGCAAGTCGACTACTATATTTAGATTAAACTTGTAAGATGAAACCACATTCAAGTTCTCACACTATTTAGAGTATTTATTTTGCACACAAGCACATATGTGTCGGGGTCATGTGGGATTCATGCTCATAAATCCATGATGGGAGTAGATGTACCCTAAAGCGTCTTTAATTAAATACAAAGGTTAAGAGGAGGAGGCGAAGTAAACTGTGTTAGACACAGCATAAATCGGCACGCACGAATGAAGTAATGAATACAAGTAATATAAGCATGAAGTAAATCGGCACGCACACCCAACATCCTCCCTAAGAATGCTTTCTTGTCAAATTTTCTTATTTTAATGTGACATTTAACACTTGCTCTTTTCCTTAAATGGTCATGTACTTAATGTGCATTATATATTAGTTAAAAAAAGATTCCAGAACACAATTCCAGATTATTCTGACTCAGTTCAACCTTTGGCCCCATGATGCAGAAGCATTTGAGGGCAGTTGTTGCATAAGGATGTTGTCATGTTGTAACAAAAGTGATCCAGAGCAGATGCAAAATACAGCCTAAACCTCCACCATACACAAACACTCAAAATTGGTTTCTGAGAGAGAACAAACTGCGGTTTTTATGGTAAATGTCTGTTTTATCAGCACTGACCTCACTTTTTTTGACAAACACAAAGCATGGCACTGGATGAGTCAAGAAAAACCATACTAAACAGGATGTGCCTTTCAGTAACCACATATATGAAATGACATTTAACCAGAAGAGTGCTGGGAAAGTTTCTATAATTTGACCAGACTATTTTAATGCTCCTGCAGCAAATTAAGCATGACCATGTGTGCTGGTGAGCGTAAACTCCTTTTGATGAGCTATAAAAATCTGTGATTCAAGACAAATCTGTGATTCATGTCTCTTGAGCATGCAATCGAACACTTTAACAGGATAGTACACACAAATATGAAAATTGTGTAATCATTTACTCACTCTCATGCTGTTATAGTACTGTATAGTATAGTGCTGTATAGTACATTCTCTCTCTTTTATATTATTTCATTAATATAATTTTTTTGGTCCACACAGTGGAAGTCAGTGTAGGCCAAAGTTGATTTGGACAAAATCAATAGAGACATACTTCAAACTATCTTTTGTGTTTCATAGAAGAAAGTAAGTGATACAGGTTTGGAACATGAGGGTGGGTAACCGATGACAGAATGCATTTTGGGTTGAGCTAATTTGTTCAATATTAAAGGGGAACCCTGGGTATTAGGACTTGTATGGCTTCATATAACTTAAAGTCTCTTATTGAAATATGTAATAGAAAACCCATAAAAGATTTACATTATTTAAAAAATCCACATGATTTTATACATACTTTGGACTATGGGGGGGCGCCATTATTTCAATGACATCAAATGGTTGCATTCGGTGAGCTACTGGTGCTATCTGTTGCTATTTTTACGGAAACATAACTCGAAAAATAAAATGCTGATACGATGACCACAGCTACTGAAAGAGCCAACAGGTGGCAATTGATATAAGCGTAGGCTTTAACCAAATGCCGTACCATCAATTTTTCCTCACAAGGAATCTAAACGCCCCTAGACAAAGTGAAGCCCGGGCTTAAAAACTCCTTCAGTGGCTGCAGCATCATGACAAGCATTGGCATATTTACATCCTGCTAGGATGGCATCTAGCATTTCTTGTCTCTGCCGTTTGTAAGCTCTTTCATTAGCTGTAGTCTACTAAAAACTTCAAAGGCTAAAATCAGGGCTAGAGTGGAGAAAGACGCAGTTCTTTAGGAAGTTTTATCCATCCATAGGTGTCTTCCCATTCTTTTCTCCACGTCTTATTGCTAGGAAAGCAGAGAAGACTTACATTGCTTCTCTTGTTGCCCTTTGACTAAAAACTACAACCAAAATCTGCACGTGGCATCATATCAGTATTTTATTTTCCAAGTTGTGTATTCCGAGTTGTGTTGTGGTAAAAATAGCTGCAGCTAGTGCCAGTAGCTCACCGAGTGCAATCACATCATGTCATCGAAATAATGGCGCCCTCCATAGTCCAAAATATGTATACAATGATGGGGATTTTTAAAATTATGTAAATTTTTCAACTACATATTTCAGAGACAGAATTTACACTGTAGTAGAAACACTGTCGCTCTATGGCGCTTTCAACATTGCTTTTTTTAACTGTGAGGCCTGATGTGGTCCAACACTGGCTCAACTATAGACAAAGTGCTTGAGAGACCTTTTTGATCACTTATTATTTACGCAATTCCATTTGGTGCCGCAAATGGCACAAGAATTTCTTACAACACCTTTAGAACACATGTACCCAAACACGTGCACGCACTCTTACTCACCGCTGTCACGGATCTTTCTTCCAGTGGTAGACTTGCGGAGCAGGCTGCGGCCTGAGCTGAAAAGGGTGTTAAGCTCGTCTAGAGGACTGGTGAGAGGTCTCCCATTGGCAGGGTTGAAAAGCAGAGGCGAGGAGGAGCAGGAGTGAGCTCTGCGGGGCTCTGGCCTTGAGGTCTTTACTGGGGAGAAGGGAGGCTTGGAACTGCTTGGGGGCGTCTCTGCCAGGCCGTGCCCTATTTTATGAGAGACTTTGGGGGAATCGGTGGTAGCCACAGAAGCTGCACGGGTTAGGGCCAAGAAGTTTGGTTCAGGGGGGAAGGGGAAGTGGGATGGGGGGCGGTAGGGAGGTGGAAGTGTTGCCGGAGGGGGTGGTGGGGGAGGTGGAGTCAAGGGTGGCGTGGACTTGTCTGGCATTAAGACGGAAAGACTCGGTGAGGAGTCGGCTCTTTGCCGGGTGTACTGTGGTGAGAGTGGGCTGCCTCCATCCTGGCTGGAGTAGTTGAGATTGGTCTCAAACACCGGCAGCTTCTTCACCTCTAGAGGGGTAAGAGGTGACTCATCCGAGGCAGGAGAGCAGGTGACAGGGGATGGAGGAAAGACTAGAAGTGGGGGACGGTGTGGAAGGAGGTTAGGGAATGGAGCTGGAATGTCACACCCAGTCCCATCCTTGCCCTGCTGCTTTCCCCCAAGTGTGCCAGAATGTTCCAGCAAGGTCACGGGCCTCTTGATTTCCAGCACTGGGGCAGGTAGGGTAGTGGTAGTGGGATTGACAACTTCAGGCTTGACCACCGGAGCCGACCCCACCTCGTCAGGTGGGAAGTATTTCATTTCCTCATACACCGCCTCTCCAATTTCTGGACTGTGGGAGTCAGCCAGGCTGAGGGCTCGTGAGGCCCCCACCATCTCGATATACACATCCTCCTCATCCTGGCAGGGGTAGAGGCTTAGCACAGAAGAATGGGGGCCATCCGCAGATGCTGCTCGCTGGATGAGGCCCAAGCAGTGGCCGCCTCGTAACAGGCTGACAAGTTTCATGTCTGTGGGCCGTGCAGGAGAAGGTACAGAGATCTCCTCATAGGAGCCCGTCAGTTTGGTATTAGGGCTACGTTTGGGCTTGGGGGGTGGGATCTTCTTCATGGTGCTGTAGTCATCACTGTGAGGGCGTGGTTTAGCGAGAGCTGGAGGCGTTGTTGAATGATGGATGGGTTTGGAAGGAAAGGATATAGTAATTTACTAGAATGCCTGGAACGATTCTTAATATTGAGATAGATTAAGACATTTTGTTCTGTGTTGTATGAAACATTCAAATGGCCAAAAGTATGTGGACATCTCAAGCTGGTACTCCTTAATTCACACTGTACTCTTCTGGAAAGGTTTTCCACTAAATGTTGGAATAGGAATGCAAGTATTGCACTTATTCTAACACAAGTGCATCAGTTTGGTTAGACCTTGATGTTGCATGACGAAGTCTGGCTCCCAAAGGTGTTCAACGGGATTCAGGTTTTGTGCAGGTCAATACTTCATGCATAATAGAAGAGGATGTCCACATACTTTTGGACATGCAGTGGATGTTTGAGCTCAAATTTATACGTACGATCAGAAGGAGAGAGTTGGGTTTTTGATGGGCTTCCAGATGGAGAGGCTTGACCCTCAGCAGGACTGTCTTTGGGTGCAATACTCAGCCCTGCGCTCACCGCCTCATACGACGCACTCAGACGTGTATTGGGATCTCGTTTGGGTTTGGGAGGAGGTTGTTTTCGTGGGGAGGAGAGACTCCCTCCGTTCCCCTCTTCGGTGGAGTGTGGCGCAGGCTGAAGGGCTGCTTTGATTGATGTCCCGATGCTGGAGTGTACCAAGCTGTCCATAACCAGGGGGAGAGGAACAGAGCTGGAGCGAAAATGCCGGAGCGGTCTGTTCCCCCCACGGCCTGCCACATCGTTAACCCTCCCACTTTTTTCAACAGTCCTAAACAAAAGGATAATTGGATGAATAATTCAGCAAATGTGGAAATAAGATTTCTAGTGCCGTTTCTGTCAATCATCATGACTGGTATTACCTTGGTATCTTTTCCCCCTCCCCAATCTAGCAAATCATTATTCATTCATGCGTTCATTCTTTCAATCATTCACTTACTATCAGACTTGAAGCATATGTTTTGTCTCAGTGTATGATGGGTAGTAAAGGTGCTAAGCAGCTGCCATGTGTGAGAGGATCAGCCTCAACCTTCATAAAATCAATACACCAATGTCAAGCTGTCCATTCATATCTGGGCTAAGATTTCATTACAGTACACTAATCGGAATGGGTGTTTCCTTAACAATAAAGATGCTAAACAAAATACCAGGCTTGTCAATCAATTAAAAATGTTAACGATTACATAAAATGTAGATTTTTTAAATCAAATGAGGTACCTTAAGTGCCTTAAGGTGGTAAGGGGTACAATAAATTGTGATACAATTATATACATATATTTTTACAAGCTGCAAACCTGCACTTGGTTTTCAGCATGCATTAGTATCTAAGACTCTCATTTTAATTTTTTTCCATGATACCAGTAAATGATAACGACAAATTAGCATTCTAAACTCGTATACAAAACTAAATCCTGAAAAGATTATTTACATTGCTGATTGTTTAAGTCTAAGCTGATTCCTGTAATACTCTAATGTGACATGCACACTCTTGTTTGATATTTCCCCTTTAATCTGGGCCTACCATCTGTTGTTCTTGGAGAAAAGGCGATGGAGTGTTGGGGTGGATGGTATTCGGGGAACAGGGGGGTGGTGAGGGGTTACAGTGACTTAAGCCCTAAGGAGATTTCAGCAACCCAAAGTGGGGGTGGGTCTTATCTCTCTCTGATTAGCAGTATGGAGCTCCTCTTGACTCACTGATTGAGTTTGCCACATCTAGATTAGCTATGAAACCCCCATCACTCAATCACCTGCACCACCCTCATTTGTGAAGCTAAAAGTGAATGTACATGATAAATGCGTGTGCGTGTTTTGAAGAACAAGAAGCCCACCCCCTTCTTAAGAGCAGATGGTAATATGCAAAATGATTGAGATACTGCTGATGACAATGGCCACCTGTGTGTGTTTATGCTTGTGTGAATAGATTTCCATAGAAAAATAATCTTGCTAAGCTCCACCCAATGGTACTAATCAGCACTTCCTTGGTAAAACTGTTGCACTGTGTCAGACAGTTGTTTACTACTAATTTCTATGTAAGTCTGTGCTAAGTCATGTGGGTTTGGATAGTTTAAAATTAAAACAACAAGCCACTAAAAATGCTGTGCCTGAAATCCCTTTTACCATGGTTTATGCAACTCATTCAATCAGAAATTTTGTTTTTTTGTACCTTTTGACGCTTATTATTGTTGAAAGTGTATTTTCTTTGCTTTGAATTCCGTTTTGGGTACTGAATATCAATCAAATAGGCAGATCTGACATTGCAGTTTGCAGACTTTTTTAGATGAAGATGGATGGTAGTACGTACTGTATGTACCACTGTTAATAGGATCTACAACTAACCTGAGATCAGTCTTTCTTTTTACTGAATTCCCACTAACAACACCTCAAAAAGTGCAAATACTTCTGACATCAGTGGCATTCTGTTCCCACTTTGTTTGCAAAGGGAGAACAAGGAGAACCAATAAAACCTCCCATGAATTTTTATAGGTTCCTCAAACCCTAGTGGAAAAGGCACATTTTGGAGTGTCTAATATAATCAGACACTCAAATATAATTTAGACGGTTAGAGTGTCTAATATAATCCTTCAAGAGCAAGTCTCACAGTAGCACAAACAGATCTGAGATGCCACATCTGATTGAATTTCAGTAGACAAAATAAGATTTCTTGTTAGAGACCCTCTAAGGGACACCAATATGAATATGATTATTTCATTTTATTTTAAGAACTAATTAAACAATAGAAATAGGAGCGCAACTTCTGAGAATCTTATTACCCTACATATAACTGATTTTAATAATTTTTTTAAATTTAGATGTGTGTATTCGAAAAAAAAAAGTAACACATTTTCTCCTATAAGTTTCACCTTTTGGGCGAGTCTTCTTCTTTGCCCACAGGTTCCGGTCGCTCGCCAAGTGGTGGTGCGCTGATGTGACCCCGTAGGCGGTCGTTCTCTCGTGCGATATCGGCTGCGTTTTGGATGACCAGGCTGTCGTAAGCACGCATACCCAAGTCCTCTGCTCCCTGCAGGAACCGCTGGACATTACACTTCTCCTGCTGCCTTGACGTGAGCCTGCGACGCGCACACTGTCTGGCCAACCAGCCACGCACCACTGAATCACACGTACATACGATAAAGTAAAAATATGAGACAGGTGACAGATCATATATTATAACCACACAATCTCAGGTGTTCACTTTACCTTTCTGACAGATGATAATCTTCCTGTGCAGTTGATGGCAGCGGTCATTAAGGTGATCAGCCTGCCAGTATCTCAAGAAAACCTTACTGTTCCCCATCTGAGCAGGAGAAGGAAAGATCACATGAGCTCTGTTTCAAAAAACAAGTTTGGTGACTACTATCTACAGGTAAGGTCTAATGTTTAAATACACCTTTCAGAATCTGCAAAATCAATTTTAGGGATCATACAAAATACATATTTTTTTATTTAGTACTGACCTGAATAAGATATTTCACATAAAATTCATTTACAATAATAGCTGAATTTATAAAAATGACCCCGTTCAAAAGTTTACATACACTTGATTCTTAATACTGTGTTGTTACCTGAATGATCCAAAGCTGTGTGTGTTTTTTTCATTTTGTTTAGTGATAGTTGTTCATGAGTGCCTTGTTTGTTCTGAACAGTTAAACTGCCTGCTGTTCTTCAGAAAAATCCTTCAGGTCCCACACATTCTTTGGTTTTTCATCATTCTTGTGTATTTGAACCTTTTCCAACAATGACTGTATGATTTTAAGATCCTTTTTTTTTACACTGAGGACAACTGAGGGACTCATATGCAACTATTACAGAAGGTTTAAACACTCAATGCTCCAGAAGGAAAAATGATGCATTAAGAACCAGGGGTGAAAACTTTTGAACATAATTAAAATGTGTACAATTATCTTATTTTGCCTAAGTATCATATTTTATTTATTATGTACTACCCTTCAGAAGCCACAGAAGACAAAATAAGTTACATTTATCCTGATCTTCAAATTCAAAAAGTTTTCATCCTCTGGCTCTTAATGCATTGTGTTTCCTTCTGGAGCATCAGTGAGTGTTTGAACCTTCTGTAATAGTTGCATATGAGTTCCTCAATTGTCCTTAGTGTGAATAGATGGATCTCAGAATCATACAGTCATTGTTGGAAAGGGTTCAAATACACAAAAATGCTGAAAAATCAAAGAATTTGTGGGACCTGCAGGTTTTTACTGAAGAACAGCAGGCAGTTTAACTGTTCAGGATAAAAAATGTGACTCAGGAACAACTATCACTAAAAAAAAAAAAAAACCTGACAGCTCTGGATCTTTCAAGTAACAACACAGTATTAAGAATCAAGTGTATGTAAACTTTTGAACAGGGTCATTTTTATAAATTCAACTACTATTTTCTCTTGTGAACTATATGTAAACATCTTTTATGTGAAATATCTCATTCAGGTCAGTACTAAATAAAAAATAACATGCATTTTGCAGTATGATTCCTTTTATTTTGTCAAAATAATTAATATTTTGCGGATTCTGCAAGGTGTATATAAACTTTTGACCTCAGCTGTATACACATCAGGAGCCTATGATGCTTTAAAACCTTTGTGTCTGTAATCCATGCTCAGTGTTTTTGGAACAACACATCTCTGTCTCTCATGAACATTTCCCTAAAGCTCTATAGATGTCTTTGGTAACTCACCTGCCAGCCCTGGAGTTTACAATGCTGCAGAATGTGGCGGCACTTCTCCTCTGCGGTTGCTTTCTTCCTGTCAATGAGGATGGTGTCCACCAGCTCTCTGTATCTGCACAACAAACCCACAGAACATCACTGTCACCCACATACTCAACTGCAAAGGAACTTCATGAACCCATTACTGCTGCATTAAAGCATGATGATCACTAATGCCTGTATGGGAATGCTGTCTCCCTGAACCATAAGGACTACCCACTTCCTGATGGCCTTGTTTTGCACGGCTGTGATTTTGAAATGCAATAACCATCTATGACTACTAAGGTTAAGCTACAAAAGACAATGCTCAATCAGCTTTACTCCCTTGGTGGGAAAACCCACTGAGAGATGCAATTGGAGGGTCAAAGGGTTTCAGAGTCTGGATGATTTCTCAGCATCTGTTGCGGTGGCTGTTGGCAAGGCAACCATTCACACAGAAAGGTCAAACTTAGAGAGCTTTGCTGCATTGTTCTGGAGTAGAGGGATCAAGCATCTGTGGCGCGAGGGGGTAAGCTGTAGACACACCCCTTGAACATGTGCGTGTGTGTTTGCGCATTTGGATTATGCATTATGAACATCTGGCGCAAGGGAATGTGTTTAATAATCAACGATACTAAAGGAATTCACAAAGGGAGAACACATGCATGCATGATGCATGCTAATAACATCTTAAAACAATTGCTTGAATTCAATTTGTTGCTTTTCAATTTTAGGTTCACAACATGAATGTACATTTGTAGATTGTTTGTTCATAAAAATCACGGTCTATACAATAATGAAAGCCTATACAGCACTCTGCTCCAGCTGTACTCAAGGTTTTTTTTTTTTTTTTGTCGTTTTCACACTTCATGAAACCTTGCTCTGAATTGGCCTCAGTTTATGCTTCATTGTAAAGATCTTTCAATAAGGATTTTTTTTTATTTCATGAACTTCAGAACTTCCAGGTGATGCATTAGTAATTTTATATAGATTACACATCTGAGAGGAGACAGTGATATATTACTTACTACGTGTCACTATCCACCTTATTTTTCCTGTAAGAGTTGGCGCAGCCATTTGTACATTTTATGGGTCTGGCTCTCACCCACATCCAGCTAATTTTAGCTGTACAAAAAAAAAGCTCATTTTGCTACTTGATATTGTAAACTGGTGTGTCTTACCATATTATTTTAATGTATTATTTTATTTATGAACACACTGGTTTGTAGTAAACAGTTTTTTCTGTTTACTGCACATTTTCCTCATTATTTTCCTATAGCGAAAAATGAACCAGAAGTCACCCATAGGCTTACTTCCATGTTGAAGAATAAGGTAAATATACCAGTATTGATGACAACAGTTAGTTTTAAATTTTGTATTATGTGTTATATGTTAATACTACACATACAATAATAGCATGAATAATCCAGCACCATTACCATATGTCTGACACTCCAGCATAGTATTTGTCAGTACTACAGTTAGTGATGCTCTGCAAAGTTTTGCAGGTGAATTCTATTCATTTCAGTAGGAAGTGCAATTGGGAGTGTCTTTCGAGGGAGAAAAGTTCCCCATGAAGATTTTGCTCATATTTAAGTTTGCCATGTGACAAAAGAAAAATGTCTTGATTTGAAAGTGACTTTGAAAGTGAACAGCGATTTACACATTTGCCTAAATTTTGCAAACACTTTAAAGGGATAGTCCACCCAAAAATGAAAATACTGTCATTAACTACTCACCTTCATGTCATTCCAAACCCATAACCAAATACGAATATTCTCATCGTGTTATCACTCTAAATTACCCGTAGGATGTTTTTCGTGCCACTCATGTGAAAAAAAAAATCGGGTAATGCTTTCCTCTATTTTCTAATACAACCGGATATGTCAATAAGTTCTTTGCTGGTTGGCTTGCGTGACAGTTTTCGGCAATGTGACAATGTGTTCTTCGCAATCACATTGCCCAATTCATGTCATTTAAGTCGCCCACCACAAATTTGCGTTTATTCGCGTATTTGCATTGACGTTTGTAAGAAATCTACTACGAATAGTTAAATTCGCTTTGGTCAAAAAAATTTACAATTTATATACTTTTTAACCTCAAATGCTCATCTTGTCTAGCTCTGCGTGAACTCTGTATTCCTGTCCATTTCATTTCAAAATCGTCCTACATCGCTGCAGAAGTACCGACCCAGTGTTTACAAAGTAAACATGCAAAAAAGGTAAAACAGCGATGTAGGATGATTTTGAAGTTGGGGAAGAAACTGTCATGAACCAGAATACACAGAGTTCACTCAGGTTAAAAAGTATCGAAATTGTATTTTTTTTTTTTTTTTTAGAAAATAACCAATTGTTTCACTAGATAAGACCCTTCTTCCCTGGCTGGCATCATTTAAAACCCTTTAAAGCTGTATTTAAACTGAATTTTGGAAGTTTAAGCTTGGGGGCACCATTGAAGTCCACTATGGAAAGAAATCCTGAAATGTTCTCCTCAGAAAACAAAATTTCTTTACGACTTAAGAAAGAAAGACATGAACATCTTGGATGACAAGGGGGTGAGTAAATTATCTGTACATTTTTGTTCTGGAAGTGAACTTCTCCTTTAACAAAACATTCTGCATTTTTGACATGTCCTTCCAATATTATTTCACAAATTGGATTTTTCATTCTGCCTGCTTATTAACACTATTTAACATGCGATGAATACTTTCTTGCAGACAGCTGCATTATGGGCCATTAATGTGTCATGGCCGTGATTCGTGATGCAAGAAATCTTAGTGTGAGACTGAAAATTGACGTCCCGACTTTCAAAATACATAAATAAATAATAAATGATTTACACAATTCCCTCACCGTTTCGACTGAGCAAAGCTCGCATACTCTGGTCAAGTGGCACATGGTGAACAGATGGGAGGGTGGGATTGTAGGGATGTAGTGTACTGGGGGGCTTCTCCATGTGCTCAGTCAAACACTTGCTTAAGCCTTAAGCCAAATTAACTCAGCGTCTCCCTTTCATTGTGATTTACAGCAGCCTGGTGCTTCTGAACTTCCCTTAACCCTTCTTCTATGACCAAGACCCACGGCTTCCCACAGGAGCCATCAACCATGAAGGGAGCCGGGGGAAACCTAAGACCTCTTGTATATGAATATGAAAATTATTGATGCCCTCCTAGTTTGTAGGACCTTTGGGGATTGAGTCATATGAACTCAACAGGGTCGACTGCCTGGCAGTTAAGCTTCGAATTGGGATTACGCGAGGGGGGAGATCTACCTCAATATTCAAAGTAAATAGCCACAATAAAACAGCGAGGATGACAACAGACCATCATCTCTTATTCTGAGCATCATTATGGCGATAAGAACCGCTGACGGCATTTCTGCTGTCAGGAAAGAGCAGGGACTGTGCTCGCGTATGAGCATGCATATTAATGCATAAATCAAAAGGCTATACCTCTTAAAGTACCGGAGCAGAGCGTACCAGGGAAAAAAGGGGAAGGTACAGAGAGAGCCTTATGTAAATCAGTGTATTATTGCAGGGTTTCCTGTTCCCAGCTGTTATCCATTAAGCCTCTCACTAGGTGAAAAAAAAATCGTTTGTGTAAAACAAATAAACCAGCTGAAATGGTAAGGCAGAGCCAGTTGGTGGTTAATACTATGAGGATCTTTTCAGACGGAGAAGAAGAAACATTTTGCACATGCAAACTGCAATATGATATGTGTGCATTATGATGAATACTGAAAGTATTCATGGAAATAAATCTAATTTTGTGCATTAGAAAAAAAGAAAAAGCTGCAAGCAGCATTTGAAAGGGCCCTCGCACCCGGGCTCACCACCACCCGGTGGCCTTAGGAAAACAGCAAATGGTGGACAATATGCAAGTGGTGAATATAAGAGGAATATGTCAAAGTCATTTATATATGCCATGTAGATGGCATGTATATGTCTACAAACCAGGACTTTGATCAAACATATGAAGTTTGGTGCAGACTGAACATGTTATATTTCAGACGTGACATGACGTATCCAGTTGCCAATAGGTGGCGCTATGATTATAACTGAATATTTGCCTTTAGATGTCTTCAGAACATATGAAGTTCAGTGCAGATCGGACAAGTCATTTCCTGTTGCCAGCAGGTGGCGCTATGATTATAATAGAATATTGGCCTTTAGTGTGTTCAGGCCAAAATTCTTGTCAAACAGGTGAAGTTTGGGGCAGATCGGACATTGTATGGCTGAGTTACAACAACTTCCTTTTACATGGTAAAACATCGAACTTTGTCAGGCCGCCACGGACACGCCCTTTAACGAAAACTCAAGATCTTCACAATTTAACATTGCAAAGGCCTTTAGATTAGACAGACCAAATATAATGTTGATGTCATTAAATCTCTATAAGGAGTTCGTTACAGCGTAAAACATGTCACTTCCTGTTGCCAACAGGTGGCGCTATGACTATAAATGAATATGGGCATAAGCATGTGTTCAGGAGAGGACTCCTGAACACCTGAATTATAACAACTTCCTGGCCACCATGGACACACCCTTCAACGAAGACTCAATATCTTCACAATTTAATGTCACAAAGGACTTTTTATTACACTGACCAAATTTGGTGTTGATCTGTTTAAGCAGAGGAGTTCGTTTAAATACAATGCCTGAAAATGGCAAAAACGGCACAAAACTTGCAGAGAAAATTCAAAATAACAGACTTCTTGTTGGGTTTCGGACTTCGTACCGGGGGATGTTTTTGTAGGTATTGGTGTGTTACATGTGTCTACTGAATTTTGTACATGTATGTGAAACCTAGCTTGAGGGGCACTGAAATTTTATAGGTGGTGCTATTTTGCCACACCTACTTCTGATGTAAATTTTCACCACTTTTGGCCGTATGGAAAGATTCATGAGTTTTCAAGCATGTTTAGACCCTCAAAAATGCGATTCATTTTGGAGAAGAAACTGAAACTGAGAAATTACAATAGGGTCCTCGCACCACCGATGCTCAGGCCCTAATAAATAAAAGGTCATACATTTACAATGTATGTAAAACTGCTTCCTTAAAGACACTTTCCATGACGTTTGCTCATCTTTCCAGATTTTATTACATTTAGCAAGGCCACATTAAATTAATCAAAAATGACAGTAGAGACGTTTAGAATGTCATAAAAGATTTCTATTTTAAAATACATTTTTTTTCAACTTCCTATCCACTAAAAAAAAAAAAGTTTTGATAATGATAAAAAACAAAACAACAACAACAACAACAACTGAATGATTTCTTAAGGATCACGTGACAGTTAAGACAGGAGTAATGATGCTGAAAATTAAGTTTTGTTGTCACAATAATACATTACATTTCAAAATCTATTCAGATAGAAAGGAGTACTTTTGAATTATAATAATATTTCACAATATTAATATATGTGACCCTGGACCACAAAACCAATTGTAGGTCACATGGGTATATTTGTAGCAATATGGGTCAAAATTCAAAATTTTTCTTTTATGCTAAAAATCATTAGGATATTACATAAAGATCATGTTCCATTAAGATATTTTGTAAATTTCCTACTGTAAATATACCAAATATAAGTTCTGATTAGTAATATGCATTGCTAACAACTTCATTTGGACACCTTTAAAGGTGATTTTTTCCGTATTTTGATTTTTTTGCACCCTCAGATTCCAGATTTTAAAATATTTGTACCAAATAGTGTCCTATCCTAATAAACCATACATAAATGAAACAATTTCATATGCAAAGTGATATATAAATCTCAATTTCAAAAACAATTGACCTGGTTTTGTGGTCCAGGGTCACATATAATATTTATTTTACTGTATTTTGATCAAGTTTTTTTTTTTAACTTTTTAAAAACAGTAATGAGCAAAATAACTTGGAAATGTTTTACAGAAACATCTCATTTATGTTTATTTCTTGTTAAACTAAAACAATAATAATGAAAAATAACTATATTTTTAGATGCTTTGAGATGCTAAATCTAAAACATGTCACTGCAAACGTGTGCATTCCTTTCTTCTTTGGAAAACAAAAGATAATTTTGGACAATGCATTTTTCCCCCCACATAGCCATTCATGGTCATTCAGTGTAATTTTGAGTCCCACCACTTTAGACAAACACTGACGTAAACAACCTTCTTCAAAAATTCTTTTGTGTTCCTAAAAATAAAGAAAATCACACAGGTTTGAACAAAAAACACAAAGACGTGAGGATGAGTAACTGATGACAGGATATTTATTTTGGGGTAAACTATCCCTTTAAGAGCATGCTAATGAATACTTCAGTTCTTCACCGCCTCATTTTGATTCACATCAAATTAAACCGTCTACCCTGACTCACATCCATGCATTTGTTTCTGAATCTGTGTGTGATACGGTGAGGATGATGCATTGCGTTTAAAGGTGGATGAGTAGTTTATCCTGAAGCTTGAGATAAACCGTGATAAATAAGCCTGTCATATTCATTAGTGCTGGGCCAGAGACTATCACACACCTCAGGCTACACACCACACTTCATTCATAAACACCAAGAGGCTAGCATGATTCCAGAGAAAAAAAAACGCTGTACTCAAAGAATCAAACCGTCCAAGAACTTCTCGATCACACGTCACACGTGTATAAAAACCAACACCCATTGAAAAATATAATAAGTTTCCCTTCACCCTCACACATGCTCATGAATGGCTTGATGGAGGCGCGGGAGGTTGTGAATGGGTTCTTTGTGACTCGCAGCCTCTTTTCTGCCTCGGGAAGTCAAGGCGTCTTTGGAAGAGACGTGCTGGATGGAGGGTACACATGACTCCACATCATAAGCAAACACAAAGCCGCATTTATCCAAGGCTTTACTTCTTTATTTACCCACAAGTCAACTGAAAATCAACACACACGTGCGCTCGGACAAAGACTGGCACACGGTGCAAGAAGAAGGAAAACTGTTTCAAAATGCAAACAGAAATAAGTGAATGCTTGAGAGAGCTGGCCAAAATGTCAGATAATAATAATAATAACATATGATTTGATTTTTTTTTTCCTGTTAATATGAAATAGCACCATTAAGAAAAAAAAAATAATACGATTTAGCAAATATGCAATTAATTGATTGGAAGTAACAATAAAATATATACTCCTGTTCAAGAGTTTGGGATCAGTAAGATTTTTAATGTTTTTTTTAACCCTTTAACTGTCAAGCTTACTTCACCATATTACAAATAAATCATAATCTAATCATGACAAACTATACACCGTTGGAAAGGTCTAAGTAGATAGATATTTTACCATATTTTTGTGTTACAAATTATGTAACATAACATAACAGGAGCTCTGACCTTTGCCTTTTTACCTATCACGCATAGACATCTTAAGAAATTATATATCAACTGAAAACTTAAAATCTCAAAATTCATCCTTTGAAAGGCATTTTAAAATCAGACACTGCATTACCACAGAAAATGTACATTAAAATCATATTACAAAATGTTTTCATTCATGAATTATAAAAATTGAAGTCTGGATAGTGCATTTTTATGTCTGTGTTCAAAAATGGGAGTGACAGTTAAAGGGTTAAAGAAGTGTCTTCTGCTTAATAAAGTTCCATTTATTTGATTCCCAAACAATACAAAATATTTTTAAAATACTAAATATTAAAAAAAATAATTGTAAAAAATATATACAAAAAATGTTGCTCTTTTAAACTGTCTATTTATCAATTGTTTTCAACATTGATAATAATAATAAATGTTTCTTGAGCATCAAATTAGCATATTAGAATGATTTCTGAATGATCACGTGACAAAAAAATTTGAAAAATGTCTATGAAAATATTCATTTTTATGTAGATTTTCAAATTTTCCCAACTCCAAACTTTTAAAACTTTTTTAAAAACATTAATGAGAGTAATAACTTGAAAATGTATCATAATAATCTTTTTTTTTTTTTTTTAAAGATGTATAAGATACTAAAAAAAAAATCTAAATTATGTCACTGCAAACCTGTGGAAAACAAAATAAGAAAATTTAGGACAATTTTACATGTAGTCATTGCATCATCAGGTGTAATTTTGGATCTCACTGCCTTGGACAAACATTGACAAAAACAACCTTCTTCTTCTTCAAAAAAAAATAAAAATAAAAATCTTAGATTCTTATAGAATTTGTTTTCACATAAAAAAAAAAAGATCTTGAATCTGCTGTCAACGTCTATTGAAATGCTTGTTCCTCCGACAGACAAATGCCTTCAGATTTGGCCTTGTTTTTGAGGCAGTGAATCAACAGACAATCATCGACACTGACATTTTTCCATAAAACATAATGTGACTGGGGCATGAATAAGCGCAGTAAGATAAACAACCAGATTCTGTTTTAGGATGTGCATTACGCATTACACATATTCTCATATAGACATATATCAGCGAATGAGAACACACAAAAACACAAATAAACAAGCTCGTGCAGCTCTTGCCACACACACATATATTTATATAGATATATACGAACAGCTTGAATGTCATAAAGCAAACACACACACAATGCTGACAGAGCACTCCCTCAAAAGGCCATGAAAATTAACCTCTGTATCAGACAACCTCCCGCTCGAAAAGCCCGAAATTTCCATCACAATCGTCTGGCCTTCGTCTGCCTGCATCCCATCGGCAGCCTCTCACCCTGTCTGGCCCTCTGCAGCATTATTGTGATGCTAACACACACACGTACGCACTCAAAACGAAAACAAACCACGCGCATGGCCCCACGTCAACCATGCGCTCATAGAAAAACACGGCACGTCATGGGAATGTGAGAATGGACGTCAGAGACTGACTGAAATAATGGAAAAGCATATGTCTCACAGAGACCATTTGCTTCGACAGAGTGGAGAAAAGTTTCACTTTATGCAAATGAGCAGGTGTGACCACCAATAATAAAGAAGACATTGGTACAAGGGGAACCGCTCTCAAAAACAGCAATGTTATCCCCTATCAGAAGACTATCTGCTTCATGTCATGCAGTCAAAACAAAATTTACTATCACGGGAGAATCTGAGCTATTTTATCCCCAGTCTAAACACAAATGTCACAAATGTCTGGGTCATTTAATCCAGAGTCAACACGAGCTGCTGTCTAGGAGCTAAAATGTTCGGTGAGGATAAAGTGTCCACAGCCCTTCTCTCCCTCTTACGCTCTCTCTTTCTGAAAGATTCATGATGTTTACAGGCGGGTAGTGGAAACTTACGGTGTCATGTGACCTGCAGCGTCCCGATTCATTATCACACCGGAATGTTACCGTAATCCTTTTATCCTTTACTGAGCGAGAGAGAAAGAGCAGCGTGTGATCTGATGAAAGCACGCTGAATTACGCTGCTCAGACAAACAGCGGGGAAGGAGATTGGAAAATTAGACAATGAAGTAAATCTAAAATGATAAAACAGCGAGAAAGACACTCAGGAGAAAAGAGCAGCGATGAGGAAAAGCTCAAGGGAGCGGTTCACACACAAAATCGTTTTTCCATTCTACTGCATTACTTTTACATTGTTTTTATACAGTATGTAAACGTGCTAGATGGATGTGTTTGAATTTTGGGCTCACATCATTACACCGTGTTACATAAATGCACAGGTTTTTTTTTTTTAACTTGAGCTTAAGTTAAACTTCACATTCAATTTTGTGATTAAATAATTAATAAAAAACATTATTAATATTATTATTAATTCTAAAAAAATACATATATTGCAATGTAAAATAGGAAAGAACGTTTAAGAAAAAAATAACTTCTAAGAATATTAAATGCACAGATCACGTTTTTTAACGTGAGCTTAAGTTCAACTTTAAGTTCAATTTTGTGATTAAATAATAATGCAATAACAATAAAATTAGTTATTATTATTACTAAATCTATGTAAAAAATGCATATATTGTCATTTAAAAGTAAAACAAGAAATAAATATTTAAGAAAAATATGTAATATATAGGAATATTAAACGTCAATTTCAGTATAAAATTTCAGTATAAAAAATGTCATTTCAGTGTAAAATAAGTAAGAATATTTAAGAAAATATATATCATTTTTAAGAATACTAAACACACAGAGCAAGTTTTTTTTTAACTTGAGCTTAAGTTCAACTTCAAGTTAAATTTTGATTAATAATAAAAAGAAGAATTATTATTATCAATATTATTAAATCTGAAAAAAAAAATATATATATATATATATATATTATATTGTAATTTCAATGTAAAATAAAAAAGAATATTTAAGAAAAATATATAGTTTAAAATAATATTAAACACAGATCAAGTGTTTTTACTTGAGCTTAAGTTCAAAATTAAATAATAATAATAAAAATAACAACAACAATAATAATAATATATTATTATTATTATTATTATTAAATCTAAAAATATTACATTGTAATTTCAATGTAAAATAAGAAAGAATATTTATGAAAAAATAATAAAAAGATAAATTATAAGAATATTAAACAAACAGATCAAGGTTTTTTTTAAACTTGACTTTAAGTTCAACCTCAAGTTTAATGTTGTGATTAAATAATAACAATGATAATAATAATACTTATTATTATTACTGAATATGAAAAAGAATATATATATATTGTAATTACAATGTAAAATAAGAACGAATATTTAAGAAAAAATATATAATTTATAAGAATATTAAACGCACTGTTTTTTTTAAACTTGAGCTTAAGTTCAATTTTGTGATTAAATAATAATAAAAAAGAATTATTATTATTATTAAATCGAAAAAAAAATACAATTTCAATGTAAAATAAGAAAGAATATTTAAGAAAAATATATAATTACAAAAAGGTTCATTAGTTAACATTAGTTAACAACATTAGTTAACATTACGAAAGAACAATACTTCTACAGCATTTATTAATCTCAGTTAAAGTTAATTTTCAGCATTTATTAATGCATTATTTAAACCACGAGTTGTATTTGTTAACATTAGTTAATGCACTGTGATCTAACATGAACTACCAATGAAACGACTCTTTTTTTTAACTAACATTAACAAAGATTAATAAAATAATCCTTAAAATACAACAAATTCCTTGTGTGTCTGCACACACTTGGCGAATTCTGAGCTAATTCTGATTCTAAATAGTGTAATAAATCTATTGGTCAATATTCGTTCATATAAGTTAATACATTAACTAATGTTAACAAATGACACCTTATTATAAAGTGTTACCCATTTAACTATTACTACTACTACCACTACTACTAATAACTCAATAATTTAACATTTTAATAAATATTTCACAATAATATGTATTTATTTACTTACTATAGGGTAAATGTGTTGAAAGTGTAGCAGATTTTGCTTTTCCTAGTGTCTGTTTTTAAATCAAGTAGTTCATATCCTAGTATGTTTCCCATGAGGACCATATATGCATTACGTAGAGACTAACTGAGGTCAAGCCGTCCGTTAAACTCTATTTCTGTGGACATATATTTATGTTTCTATACGCTCAGCACAGGAGGTTTTTCCAATCCATTTCTGCCGCCGGGTCAAATGAGGTAAAGCGGCATTCCTGCTGGAAATATATCGTAAGTGCACTTTCGCAGACGCTGACATGTGCCTGCCTGACTCAAGCTGTCCGCGCTATACGCTCAAGATGGACTTTCGGTTCAGCTGAGGTTAGGCAGAAAGTATATAACGTGTGTGTGCTGAGAGCAACGTCTAGGGTGTGACACTGGTTTCACACCATGATTAATGGTCATAGGCCTCAGTGGGAACTGTTTTTTTGAGTGGCCATTTTTCTGATGGGGTGATAATGGGGCAGTTTTGGAGAGAATGAAGTGCTCTCGGATGGGTCACCCTGATCTTGGCTCAACCTCACGTGACTGGAGAGAGACAAATGGGATAAAGCATCAAAGAGAAAGATAGGAAATTGGATTGAAATAAATGGGGGCAGGATGTAATTTCAAGAAATCTTCCCCGTGCTTTTCAGAACGTGAAAGAAGATGAAAGCGTGAGCGAAAATGAAAGAGAAGCAGGCTGTTCCTTCTGTCAAGCAAGGGTTCAGCGTGACTCTGGGTTCATCTTCCTCGGGAACACAGTGCCTCATCTTCATGTCATACTGACACCCATAGAATAGGCTGTTCCCACTCTTTGCACAAACCAGACTTTATTTCAGCGCTGGAAAGGCTCGTAAAGTTCCCACTTCATCTGTGACACTTTTTCTCTCAATTCGCTCCTCTATCATCTCCTTTCAAACTTAACTTTTGTCCAAAGTTCACAGAGAGGTTATTAGAGCTTTTTAGAGAAAATTTACTTCAGTTTTCAGCATAGGTTTAGTTATTTTCATTGAAGTGCTAATATATATTTTTCCAGAATGCTTTGAGGAATAGAAAGGTAAAAAGAACAGCATTCTTTTGTAACATCATAAGTATCTTTACTGTCACTTTTGATTAATTTAATGCACAAAAAAAATTCTTAAAAGTAAAAACTTTTGAACAGTGCTGTATATTTAAAGGATTAGTTCACTTCCAGAATAACAATTTCCTGACAAATTACTCACCTCCATGTCATCCAAGATGTTCATGTCTTTCTTTGTTCAGTCAAAAAGAAATGAGGGTTTTTGAGGTAAACATTCCAGGATTTTTCTCCATATAGTGGTCTTCTATGGGAACCAATGGGCTGAAGGTCCAAATTGCTGTTTCAATGCAGCTTCAAAGGGCTCTTTTCTAAAAAAAAAAATCAAATTTCTATCTTGCACTAGATCTGCAATGCACATATGCGACTTCACGCACTGCATAATCACGTTGGAAAGGTCACGCGTGATCAGTTCTTTGTCTTCATCTCCAGTTCAAAAAGGTAGGGTAGGCCGAAAAACTCAAATGTTCTCCTCCAGCTTCAAAGTCGGCTGACAATGTTGTTTTACCTTTTTTGTGAAGGGCGTTTGACTTTTTTTGCACGTTCGCTTTGTAAACACTGGGTTGGTACTTTTTGTCTACGTCACCTGTGTGTCATTACGTGAGGTCGAGCTAGTGCAAGATGAGCATTTGTGGTTAAAAAGTATATACATTTGCTTTTTTCTTAGAAAATGACTGGTTCTTTTGCTAGGTAAGACCCTTATTCCTTGGCTGGGATCACATAGAGCCCTTTATAGCTGCATTGAAACGGCAATTTGGACCTTCAACCTGTCGATCTCCATTGAAGTCCATTATATGGAGAAAAATCCTAGAATGTTTTCCTCAAAAACCTTAATTTCTTTTTGACTTTCGAAAGAAAGGCATGAACATCTTGGATGACACAAGGGTGAGTAAATTATCAGAAAAATTTTATCAGGAACTTCATATTGAAAGAACATGGGGTTTACTGCTTAAAACAGTAATGTAAATTTAATCAGTAAATCTATTTGTACCCTATCTAGACATGGAAAGTGCCTTAAAATTGCAGCAGTGCCCAATTGGTTGAGGATCTCACCTGCTTAGGAAGCTGGTAAAAGACAGGCGGACCGGGTATCCGTATCGGATCATGCGGACCATCTCTAGAACTCCCACATACTGGAGCTGTGAGGACACGTGGAAGCTGTCAAACACATCAGGCTTTCCGCCGTTGTTGGGCCTGACGCACTGAACAAAATGAGGCGTACACGCTTGCAGCTTACTGGTGATCTCACATAGAGAGTTCTGGAACGAGAGAGAGCAGCAGGAAAAGACAGGTAAGGCTGTTGTTTACATAATGTTACATTCAGATTTATTTCAATGACTCCCATTTGCTTCCATTTTTGTAGCAACATGAGTCATGGTACATCCTCCTCTCACCATCTGTCACCACTTACACAAAGGCCCAGACAGAACCTTTTTTATCATGCAATATCTGCACTAAGAAACAGGGAGAAAGTCAGTAGAATGAATTTAAAGAAACAATTCAGTCTAAAAATAACATTCTGTTGTCATCTGTTGTCTCATGAAAGAATGTAAAATTTGTGTATGCTACTCACAACTTCAGATGACTTGAAATATAGTGCATTGGTTATATAGACATTTCGTTTAGGGCTGGCAAATGATTAATCGCATACAAAGTAAAAGTTAGAGTTTGCCTAATATATGTGTGTGTACTGTGTGCAGTTATTATGTATATATAAATATATAATATATAAAGCACATTCATGTATATATTTAAGAAATATTTACAAGTATATGTATTTATTATAATTTTTATAGAATTTATATTACATATAAATAAAAATATTTGGTACATAACATATTTCTCTTAAATATATACATTCATTTGTGTGTATTTATATATACATAAATTACACACAGTACACACACACACATATATTCTCAAACTTTTATTTTCAATGCGATTAATCGCGATTAACCATTTGCCAGCTCTAATTTTGTTTTTTGCTTTTTGTCACTTTTGAAAGCCCAGATTCCCATTAAAAGGGTCATCGGATGCCCATTTTCCACAAGTTGATATGATTCTTTAGGGTCTTAATGAAAAGTCTATAATATACTTTGGTTAAAAATTCTCAATGGTAGTGTAAAACAACACCCTTTTTACTTTTTTCCTTGTCAAAATAAGCTCTGAAAAAATCATCTCATTCTGGTCGTGGCTGCTTTAAATGCAAATCAGCTCTGCTCGCCCCGCCCCTCTCTTCTCGCTGTGGAGAGACGAGCCTGTTTACTTTAGCCGCATTTAGCCACTAAACATGCTAACTAGCACATTATTAGGAAAGGCAATCGCAAAAATTCATGAAAAAACCCTTATATTCACTTCTGCTGTAAGTGAAGCTGGATCATGAATGATTTGCGCGAACATAGGCGGATATATGTAGATCGGGAGGCGCATTCCCTTCACAAACAAACGTAATCCACTGCATCTTCAGCGGCTCAGATGTCGGGAGTAAATGACGACCACTATGTTCATTATTACATCCAGCAACACAACACCTCAATCGCTCAATCGGAGATATTCGTCTAACTTACATCCCTGCTCCGGCATCGAAACAAAGAGGTCGACTGTTACAGCTGATCTGAGGTAAAACGCTCATGTCAATCAACAATCATGGGAGTGGCCTCTGTGGGTGTGCCGCCACAACGACAGGCATCAGAAAATGGCTCGATTTGAAAAAGGGAATGTTATTTTTACAGATTAATTAAAAAGCACTGCATGGATTTTTATTATTAAAAATTAGATTTGTACATACACTGCCAACACACAATAATGTTCAAACAACATGTAAAACTGAACTTAGCATCCGATGACCCCTTTAAGAACCAGTATAAGAAGAAGATGAATGACTAGTACACCTCAAAATTTCTCCATCTGTGTTCTGCAAAGGTCAACCAAACTTGCACATCTGAAAGATGCTTTTAATGAAAGCAATGAATACTGCTTTCAAATCCATCCATCCATCCGCTCATGCATTTGCTGGGAACTGAACAATGGGATGACCATCTCTAGTAGTGCCAGGTTTGGAACAATGAGATGGTCATTACATTTTCATTTTTAGGGTAAATATATTTCCTTAATTAAGGTAAAAGCAAACACAAAAGCATAGACACTCAATGTATGTGCACTAGAAAGTTTTATCCTTGTTCAAGGTCTGCGTTATTTCTCTGGGCAAGTGATAAAAATATCTTTGTACTCATCTGAACTACAGATGCATGCATCTCTTAAATGACAAGAACATTCACCAACACAGAAGTTTATTCTAGTGCTGTCAAATCAATTATTTGTGATTAATCACATCCAAAATAAAGGTTTATGTTTACATAATATATGTGTGTGTGCTGTGTATATTTATATTACGGCTGTCACTAGCGATTACTTTGATAATCCCGTATTTGGTCGATTATTCTGACGATTAATCGGATCATTTTAGCTTCTTTTTTTTTTTTTTTTTTTTTTTTTTTTTTTTTAAATGACTTAAAATATAATATATAAATAAAGTATCAAAAGCAAGTAATCATATGGTTTTACTGAACAAAACTGTTAAAATAAATAATGTATTATAAACAACAGAACTAATGTGCATTGTGCATTATATCAAATGACTGTAGGGCATCAACGGCCTGGTCATTGTTTTAACACTTTACAGCATTATCTAATCCTTGTTTAATATTGACTAAACAACATTTTATTCAAATGTCCACTTAATCTATAATATCTGGCTAGTTCTTTACGAGATATGATGCAGTCACTTTAATTTCTTGACTATGTGAACATCAATTCAAAACATGTGAACTCAGAGTGAGGATTATACTTTTATTTTGAAAACGCTATATATCGTTAGCATGTATTCTCCTGTGTTTATGTAGGTTTGTAAATTATTTACCTTACAAGTCTGATGAAATGGCACATGAATCATAGTGTTTGTGAATTCACAATAGCAAAACGGTCCAACAATGCGTTTTGATGGATTCTCATCCGTGCATTACACTACTTCCGATTTTGCCAGTTACTCGACACAGGGAAATTGCAGTCGTGGAACTGCTAAAATCGAGTACTTGGATTGAACTGATGGCCACAGTTGATCGTGATGGCCACAGTTTATATGTATATGTAAATACACACATATAAATGCAAATTATTATTTACACACAGTACACACAAATATATTATGCAAACACAAACTTTTATTTTGGATGCGATTAATCACGAATAATCAATTTGACAGCGGTAGTTTATTCTTAGGTTTTTAGTCAAGTTACTGGCATGGAGACCTGGTAAAACATCCATAGAACTGCAGCACAGACCTGTCAATACAGCACCTGCCGCAGTATTTCAATCAATAAAAACAGTGAGAAATTCTAAAACACTACTCATGAAAAACGCTTAACATGTGTACTAAGATCAAATTCAATATACACCTTATTAATAAAACATACAGTCAAACTGATGAGGCCAGCATTTGAACGCAGTGAGCTAAACTGCATGTTAAGCATTTTCTTTTTTAATGGTTTTCTATGGGAAACACCTAAAGGGGATGGTCTAATAATACTTCATGCATTCTGACTAATTTACACTGTTAATAAATTGAATTCTCATGCTAAACATGACTAGAGTTTCAAAAAAAGTTGGACATGTTTTTTTTTTTCCCAAGTATGAAATTCCTTCTTTGGGCACTTCTCCAGAGTGCGCACACAACAAACAGAGCGAGTGCAAGAGCACGCCCATCCACAGGCTTCATTTGGGTAATGAAAATCATCATCATCGCTCCAAGGACTTGCTCGAGAAGGATTTGCCATTTTGTTTTTAGACCACAGAATCAACAATGTCCCCAAAGAAAGTTTTTGTTGTGAGGGAAAGATAACCATACTCAACTTCCAAAAGAACCCAGCATTAAGGGAACAGTGGATGCGGTTTGTTTTTCCGGGCCAGCAACGGACTTGTGCAAGCGTGTTTGTTTGTTTTCGCCATTTCGGTGACTAACATTTTATAAACAAATTAAATAAAATTTCAATAAAGTCAATAAAGGTTTTGTTCCTGTTTTATTTATGTCAATGTCACAGCTTGCAGACAATCGCGTATTCACGACTATTTAGCACCGCCCACAACACAAGGGTTGCCAGGTTTTCACAACAAAACCCATCCAATTGCTAGTCCAAACTAGCCCAAAAGTAGCCCAACTGCATTTTGAGGAGGGTCCCCCTGTTAAAAATCGCTTTCCGGAGGGTAAAATACAGGTTTTTTGGCAGGGTTTCCCTGGTAAAATTAGCATTTCAGAGGCAAAATAATATGTTACTGGGGTCGTTTAAACCCGCGGACATGTAAAACATCCTGCAGCAACAATGTTAAAGTAGACCAATTCCGCAGGAAAACTGCAGACTTGGCAACACTGCACGACATGCCTCCAGGAGCTCAACTGTTTTCAGAAAAAAACGTAAAGCTGTATGTCTTTCATAAATCTTAAATAAACTGTGTGAGTTATGGCCTCTTTAATGTGGAAAATAGTGCCTTGCATTCATATAATTATATAAGTGCGTGACGTCACATAAAACAAAATATATATATTGATGTAACATCTCAAGTTGGTTGTTATTATCGCTGTTCTGTCTGTTTCTTTTTTGTCTTTAAAACAATGTGTTGCCACCTTATGGAAAAACTCATTAGAGCAAAATAAAAATAAAGGAGCACATGTGGGCCCGAGCATAAATTTATGTTGCATGCACTATGAATACTATAGCATATGTATAAAAAGCGACATTTTTAATAAACAAAAATGCAAGGGGTGAGGGATGTTTAGAACATTTTAAAAGATGGGTGGAAACGTGCAGACCTTTATGCAGAGCCTTGCACATGCAGACTCCATGTGGGCGAACTGTACTTACGAGGCACAAACCGAAAAAAGCTGGCTCTGATGTCATAGGCCAAGGAGCCTGTGCTGAGTCAGCACGGCCGGCAACGAGCCTGTCATCGTCATGTGACATTTCTACTGACGCCAGCCGACAGAAAAGACATTGGGAAAGACGGCGCCGCGGGCCGTAACACATACAATCAGCCATTCAAAGTACTAAACGAAAAAAGCTGCCAATTACGACTGTTCCATCTTTCCGTGAGGCCGAGCACTAATGAAAAACACATTAGACTAGATGTTATTTATTATTGTTGAAGGATTTCACATCTCTTCTACCGCTCTCGTCTGGGAGCCATTTAGGCGTAGATAAATAACGCGTGTTTGTGCGAGCGCTGTGCATTCAATGCGCTTTATGATGTAATCAGCCCTGAACAGAGAGGACAGATTAGAGAGGAACACTGTGTGCTCTTCTCATAAACCCCTGAGCAAAACCTTACATCTAGTGGTGCAGAAACACGGTATGAAATGAGGTCATGCAGTGTAGAACGTGTGAACATAAGCACACACTGTACATATGTGTACCTGCATACCACTGGAATGAGAATGAGGTTAGGATGAAAGCGAGAGCACATCTGCATGTGCACAAGAATGTGACGTTACTTTAATAGGTGGGTGTGTTACAGAGGGCCAATTACAGCAGCAGAAAGGAGCTGTGTGCGAGTGTAGGGATGTGAATCAATGGGAATTGAATGATTTTCTGTTAGCGGCTGTATTCTTTGCTCGGTATGGATGGAAAACTGAGCTATACATGTATGTTTGTGCGTACTGTGTGTATATATATATATATATATATAGAGAGAGAGAGAGAGAGAGAGAGAGAGAGAGAGAGAGAGAAAAACGAGAGAGCTGGGTAGTAACTAATTTTCCAAAAAGTCAGTACTTGTAATTAGATTACATTACAGTAATTCATTGATTCTCCCTTTTAAATGTTCCTTTCTAAAATAGCCTACCGCTTATATACATTCAGAAAGTCTTCCAGTTTTGTGTACATTCACACAAAGATAAGTAATTTGTCAGGTGGCTATGAAGCATTTGACCACTGGATTTGCAAAAAAAATCACCTATTATGCAAAATTCACTGTTAGTAGGTGTTTAGACAGAAATGTGTGTACACAGCCATCTTAGAATGATAAAAATACATTCAGGATTTTTTATTTTTTTTTAATCTTGATAAAATTAAACCAGGCTCCAAAGTATTCCAAGTACTTTGGAGCCTGTCTGGAAAATAACATCATATTTCAGTAGCCCCGGCCACCGATATTGACTGACAGGCATGTATTACCATATCCTCAGCCATTCTGTCTGCGTGCAATCGGCTGTGTCGAAAGCAGTGTCCTGTCAGGAACACCCTTGCTCTGTTTCATGATCATAAATCATTCAAGTGTTTCTGCTGTAAATGACTACTGAGGCTTTTTAGGAGTTTTACTAAATTTTCTATAAGTCTACGCACAACTACGATTTGGTTTTAAAATGTTTGTAAGAGTTTATGTATATATCTTTTTGTGAATGTCACTGATACTCTTTTATACCTGTAAATAAATGAAAGCAATTGCATTATGCAAGTTTTCATGGATTACTTGGCGAATATAACAAAAACAGTAAGGTACAGAGTTCATCTTGTTCATTGACTATTTATACATTTATTGGATTTAACTAGGAAAACGTGAAGCTAAACGTTCTGTAAGATTATTTAACAAGCTACTGCAGTTATATTTAATTTATTGGCACTCAGTAAGTGCGTTTACATGGAGCATTGTAATCGGTTTGAAAGTCCAATCCAAATGAAAATGCTCCATATAAACACCTTAATCTGAATAAAAATGCTCAAACTGAATGAAACTCTAATCGGTTTGAGAGAGGTGGGATAAACCTTTCTATAAAATGAACAAAATTAAAATTCTGACATGTAAACATGTTAAACAGATTACCTAGCATCTACATCAAGCGGGATAGGTGTCACGCCAAAGTGTCCGTTCTCTCTCCTCCTTGCTAAACTAGACAGATTTTGGAAAAAAAAAAAAAAACGAAAGCGAAAGTGAAACCGGTAAAACAGCGCACATAAGAAAGCAACTACATGCTTTTGCGATCGTCAATATCTGCACGTGATCATAGATTAAATGCTCTGACTCATTGTTCAGCAACTTTTGGTAAGAAATCATGTAATTGCTCCATTTAAGTATAGTAAAAATACCGGTCCTCTCATGCTTGCTCTGTTTATTGACATAAGCAAAACGTAGAGGCTCTGCCCCCTTCCGGAGTTGTGCGCCGACTTAACAATGTATTTCTATGCCTTTGGAAGGGTTTTGTCTTTTAAACACATTAAAATGCACAAATTCACATTATTTCTGCAGAGATTTCCAAATTTTTTTGTCATCTGAACATATTTTACCTAATATATTTACTGAAAGAAACACTGAGATTTTAAAATGGATATTTTAATAATTAAATATCATATTGTTCACGGTTCTCTGACACTGGTTAATGGTCACATGACATGCAGGTAAACAAATAAAATATTTTGTTTATATTGATGCAACTTAAAATAACCGATTTTAAATGTACATTTTTATGTTTAATTAATTAATAGCTTTTCATAAAATTCACAAACCCCCTTATGAACCCCAGTTTGGGAAATTTTAATTCACTTCATGTTGTTAATAAGTACAAATGGAATATATTTTATTAATCTTAATACTTTCATATCAATATGGTACGATATTATCCTATTTAAATTGTGATAAATGAGTCAGATCAAAAGCAATCTAAAAGTAGTAATACACACACACACACACACACACATATACATATATATATATATATATATATATATATATATATATATATTTATATCTTAGGTTTAATGGTTAAATTAAAATATATTAATCTGATTAATTGACATCATGAAACATACACAATTTAACAGCAATTTATTCAAAGTTTAACAAAATTATAGTTTTATGGTCCCATGAAATTTGTTTTAATGTTTTATTTTTTTACTCAAATTCATTTTTTTACCAAATTTTGTTTTCCATTAATTTGCTGGATTCAATTTGAATGGTGTCATTAAATCTTAATCAAAAGTGTGTCTAATTAATTGATTTTTATAAATAATTAATTTATTGTTATTTATTTCTTTTCTCTTTTTTTTTCAGAAATACTGTGCTGTTTATTTACAATTTTCTGGCAAATAAATTCTGGTAAAACACATTTTCTGGTGAACATTCTTAAAAAAATATGTTTAAACAATAATTTATTAGTAGTAGTTGTGCTATCATTACATTAAATAATATATTTCTGTCACAGTTTCTTTAAGTTAAACCAAACTTTTATTTTGACAGGTTGCTGTGAAGACCTTTATGTTTCTGTTTGCATATGAAAAGACGATCTTTTTTCTCACAAGAAAAGGTAAAATGCTCATGAAGTGACTCTCAGAGCAGTTCTAGAGATGAACATGCAGGTTCATATTTAAAAAGTGTTTTTGTGTCTTAATATTCACAGACACTAGTCTATGTCGCGTTTTGATTTAAGTGTACTGACATAGTTTAAATTTATTCATCCCAAATTGGTCAAATTCTGCAACATTTTGCATTATACAGTAAATTCCATTCTTATGACTGGATTCCGTGAATCCATCTACGTTTTTCACATCACAGAAATCACAGGGCCCTACATTTTATGAAAAATTTAAATCAGGAAAGGAAAGGAAAGCAAAGGAAAGGAAAGGAAAGGAAAGGAAAGGACGTGACGTGTGGCCAAGTATGGTGACCCATACTCGGAATTTGTGCTCTGCATTTAAGTGCACACACTATCAGTGCTGCGATAACCAGAATTCCTTACGACTGGCATCTCTGGATATTAGATCAGTGATGGTGTGTTGAAGCTGTCAGTGAGCTGCTCTCTCCCACGATAACAGTAAGGCCGCTGTTCATTCATACAGAATCCACTACCATCCACAATCACCCACCCTAATCACTAAAACATCAGCAGGCCAAAATCCTTCCTCCCCACAAACCACACTGGGCCAACGAGACCGGCACAACACTAGAACACTTCTTCTAAAGGCTGTTGTTCAAACCACAAACACATGGGCCTTTGAGATGTCTTCCTGGCAGATTTATAATGTTCAGTCAGGCAACTTTTTGGTTATGTGAGCCAGCAAGCTTTTTAGGAGATTCAATGCGCCTGGCAACAGGAAGTTAACATCCACAGAGCACAATGAGCATCTGGACGGGCCTGGTCAGCTGAGGTCAGGTTTGGGAGCTGGCAGTGGTTCTAATGTGGACTTACCCTGAGCTGCACTGCCACAGTGACCGGGCCACAACGCTCCAGCCTCTGGATGAAGGACATCGCTCCCTTCTTCTTCAGGAGCTACAAAGACAAAAAACCAAATAAATAAAAGGTAAATAAATAAACAGTACTTTTTTAGACTGTAAAACAAAATAAAATAAAAAATATTTATTCTGTACATTTTTTAAGTAATTTTTGCTTAACCCTGCAAAGGCTCGCATACATACAGTACATGCATACAACATACACACATAAACAAACAAACAAAAACAAACAAACAAACTGTAATGATAAAATAAAATAAACACTTTTTAAAAGTAATTTTGCTTAATTTAAAGGCTTACAAACAAAACAATAAATAAATAAATAAGCTGTACATTGTTATACTTAAAATAAAATAAAATAAAATAAAATAAATATTTCAATCATTTTTACTACTAATAATATAGTAAATAAATAATAAATAAATTTTAAAATTAAAAAAAATAAAAATACTTTACACAGGAATAAAACACACAAACAATACATTGCTAGACTGTTAAATTGAAAATAAAAATAGAATAAAATATTTATTTTGTAATTTCTTTTAAGTCATTTTTGCTTAACCCTGTAAAGTCTCACACAAACAAATAAATAAATCAATAAATAAACTGTACATTGTTAGACTGTTAATAAAATAAAATTAAAATTAAATGTTTATTATTTTAAGCATTTTTGCTTAACCCTGTATAGCCTCGCACACACAAATAAAATAAAATAAAATAAAATAAAATAAAATAAAATAAAATAAAATAAAATAAAATAAAAAATTGTGAAAACAAATAATAAATATTATATTTGATACATCAATCAGACTTCATGGTTCATATTATATGATACTTAGAATATGGAGCTCATTCTTGAGAGAGACAGAGACAGAGACAGTATATTATATGTATAATAGATGTATTTGCAGTTGCTGATATTTATATGGCCAGTTGGATGAAATTCTGATAGCTTGTAATGCAAAATAAATATGATTTTAAAACACTATAGCAGACTACTTATGTAAAATGCAAGTAAATATCACTTGTCAATCAGTATTTTTATAATAATATGTCTTAAGATGATATTTCAATCCTTAATTGTATGATAAAACTCTATCGGTTTTAATTGTCGGGGCATAACATATAAATGTTTGACAAGAAAGAGTCCAGAAATTTCATTGTATCTACTATTTTAGATTTTATAATTCATAATCTTCTGTAAAACATTTTGCTTAAAGCGTGCTTGTGCTCTTTCTTTAAATTAAATGCCACTTGCTTTCATATTTTGCATACGCATTGACATTCATGCATTTTTAAGAATGGCTTTAGCGTTAACGAGGCTACAGTATATGAGGAGAGAGCAGAGAGTGGAAGGAGGAGATGTGCTCTAGCTGTGACTATTCATCTTCATGCCCTTTTAAGATGATGTTGGCATGGCAACAGAGTTGTACGAGAGCTATGAATGAATCATGCAAGTGCAAACAAACAAAAACAAGCACACAGTATGATTTCTGTATTTTCACCAAAAAGGGAAGCACCATTTCTGTTATTAGAAAATACTGGCGTATTTTCTTTGTCATGGTCAGGTCATAATGCAAAGCAGCACAAGTCATCTTGATAATCCTGATACAGTACGTCCTGTACTTGGATCTCTACATGGATTGTAATCAAGTAATTGATGGAAAAATAAGTTCAAATGGTCTAATGGATCTAGCCCACTACTACAAAAGCAGCCAATTTAATTTGAAGTAAAGGTGACTCAGGAACTGGAAAGTTATGCACGTCATAGTTCTGCTATATGATCATCGTGCCCTTGTAACCCTGGAGGGGGTCTGTTCTGGGAAATAACACACAGTAAATCACTCTACACTGAGCTGACTGTTTTATGACAGGTAACCTATGATTTTATGTCTGATTTTTTTGACTCATACTCTGATTTTGTCAGGATTCTTTCATAAATAAACAATTCAACAGAACAGCATTTACTTAAAATAGAAACTAGATGAGTAAAGTTTGAGAACAAACTTTGAGCTGGCTTGAGAAAGCCTAACCTGAAAGTTTGAAGCAGTTGTAAAAGTATGAAAGTTGATGTTGCTATCATGATTTAGCACATTGGTTACATGATTTAACATGTTGTTAGCACATTTTAACACGTTGCTTGCATTTCTATAGGCTGATTACAATGTTGTTAGCATGATTAGCATGTTGTTAACATGTTACTAGCATGTGTTTAGCATGACTAGCAAGTTAATAGCATGTTTCTAGCATGATTAACAAGTTACTAGAATGTTGTTCCCCAAAACATACCTACCAGCATATGCTGGTTTTTTCACCAGGGTTAGCATGATTAGCAAGTTCCTAGCATGATTAGCATGTTGCTAGCATAATTATTATGCTAATAGCATGTTTCTAGCATTATTAACATGTTACTAGAATGTTGCTAGCCTGTTGTTAGCATGATTAACATGTTGCTAGCATGTTTCTAGCATAATTATCATGTTAATAGCATGTTTCTAACATTATTAACATGTTACTAGCATGATTAGCATGTTGCTAGCATGTTTCTAGCATAATAATGTTAACAGCATGTTTCTAACATTATTAACATTTTTACTAGAATGTTGCTAGCCTGTTGGTAACATGATTAACATGTTGCTAGCATGCTCTAGCATAATTATCATGTTAATAACATGTTTCTAACATTATTAACATGTTACTAGCATTATTAGCATGTTGCTAGCATAATTATCATGTTAATAGCATGTTTCTAACATTATTAACATGTTACTAGAATGTTGCTAGCCTGTTGTTAGCATGATTAACATGTTACTAACATGTTGCTAGCATGATTAGCCAGTTACTAGCATGATGCTGGCATGTTTCTAACATGGTTAGTAAGTTAGTAGCATGTTGCTAGTATGATTAGCAAGTTACTAACATGTTGCTAGTGTGTTTCTAGTATGATTAGCATGTTACTAGCATGTTGCTAGTATGATTATCAAGTTACTAGCATGTTGCTAACATGATTAGCTAGTTACTAGCATGTTTCTAACACGGTTAGCAATTAGTAGCATGATTAACATGTTTCTAGCATGATTAACGTGTTTAAGCCAGCTAAAACCAGTTGATTTAGTAAAAAAAAAAACAGCTGAAAACCAGCTGAAAACCAGCTAAAACCAGCCTAGGCTGGTTGTCTAATCTTAGCTGGTTTAAGCTGAAAATAGCTGGTTTAACCTCGGCTGGTCTTTTAGCAGGTCTCCCAGCTGCCTGGGAGACCAAATCAGCCATTCAGCTTAGACTGGTTTTAGCTGTTTTTTAAGTAAGGAGTTGTTAGGCTTTGCTATAGCAATAAACAGCTTAGATGCACCATAGGTCTCTTTGTATAAAAGTTTGGATGTTTCTCAAGCCAACTTAATGATTTGTCTGAAGCGGCATCAAACTAATAAGATTGTTTTATATATATTTACTGTACATTAGAATGTGGAAGAATGGAAGAATCTGATGTGCTTCCATATGACAAACATGTTGGGGTGACTATCTGTTCTTTTCAGTACAGCTGGTGCTCAGATGAAAACATATTTTCCCAAGTGTCATATTAAAGCAATTAAAGGTGATATACTATTGTTCTAAAAACAAAAGCAGTTCAAACTGTGCAGTGTAAAAAGGGACAATTTGTTTTTTCTTAGTCAAACAGCTGTTCTGGTGGGAAAAAAAAGGGCAGACGCTGATGACACAGCTCAGTCATTTAGCTACTCAGTAGGAAAGAAAATGATTATATTTTGCAGCAACTGCTGCTTTAAATCAAAATCTCTTCAGGGTGCCCTGATTCCCAGAAAGCGCCACCACCGCACCAGATCTACTCATTTTTAAGACACACAACAAAAGAAAGAAAAATAAAATCTGGTGCAACTCTTCATCCAATTTCTCTCATCAAAGGGCAACCAAACCAACCAAACCGCTCATTTGTACTTTTCTGCTTCTAGCCGCAGCGCGATCTCATCATGTTACTTCATATTACAGTCCCAGTCACTCTATGGGAACTGAACTACTGCTCATGTAAGAGGGTAAAACCAGGGTATGTGGGTAACCAGGGGTGCCAGCGGCTCATGTACTGGGTGTCTTACATAAGACTCAGCCAATCACACACATCACAGCATTGACCCGAATACAGACAGAAGAGAAGAAAAGGAGAGATGATTAAAACACAGACACAGGATATATATGATTAAAAAACAGACACAGGAACTGAAGAAGGAAAGACAGAATGGAATAAAGTGATGGTCAAATGTCAAGGGTGAATCTCAAGAACATGTATCAGTCATATTTCACCTTAGATTCATTAAAAATAAAGCTGTAAAAAAAAAAAATAATAATATATGCATAAAAAAATAAATAAATGAATAATTCATTTGGACCATAAAGACCATCTGTACTGATTGCAATACATTTATATAATTTATTAAACTTAAAATTGTCTAACATATTATAGAACTATATAATGATATAATTTCCATATTTTCCAATAACGTGGACATCGGATGCAAAATTCACTTTTACAACAGTATGAGTTGCCCATGACCAGTAACGGATTGTCCCATTTTAGACCCTGGACCACAAAACCAGTCTCAGGGCACACAGGTATATTTGTAGCAATAGTAAGTAAAGTAAAGATCATGTTCCATCAAGATATTTTGTACATTTCCTACTGAAAATATATCAAAACTTAATTTTGATTAGGGTTAGGATTTTGTACTTGCATGTAAAAGTAAACATAAAAGTCTTTGTTTTCTCAAAACATCAGAGAAACGGAGGATGCAGTGGATTAGTTTTATTTTTGATGGTAATGCACCACCAAAAACAACACAAAAAACAAAAGAGAGGGGAGGAGTCAGCAGTAGCTCATTATCATTTAAAGAGACATGCACCGAAACGTCTCACTGTTTTTGACAAGGTAAAAAGGCTGTTGTTTTACAAGACCATTGAGGAATTTTATTTATTTTAAATTAAGTTTCACCAATCACCATTACATATTCGAGTCTTTAGCGACTCAGAACTATATATCCAGGACGGATGGATCTCTAACTGTTGCAATAGCAAAATACTCTCTTGATATTTTAAGAACAATTACATATTTCGTTACCTTTTAAAACTTAGAAGGGTTCAATTTGAGCAGATGATTTTACCACGCCGTCATTCTCAGAGCGCACTTTCACAGTTCATTCAGCATCTGGCTCATATTCGCGATCTCAACCATATTCGCAAATATACCTTTTTCCGTTTTCAGACTCCAAAATCAAAAGTTTGATCGCTGGCAGCTTATTCACCACATCCACCATCAAATGACAGTTACATTTAAATTTTAGGGCATACAGTAATTGCTCTGCCGTTCAAACCAGTTAAGTTTTTGCTGATTAAATTCTTTTGTTTTATGCCTGTGATAATTACGAGTGAGACATCACGTCATTATTGTCGATTAAACAGTGCCACCTCGAGGAATAAAGGTGAATTGCATGCATTGAGTCATCAGATATTTGACTATTATTGCACTTACACTATCTCTAGCAACCCTATACACTTTTTATAAAAAAATGAATCAGAAAACAGACATTCTTTTAAATTTATTAGTGAATAGTGAATTTGTGTAGTGAATGACGTCTCGGGTCGCTAAAGACCCAAGGTATGCATTTAAGGGTTAAGTATTTTGCAGACATTTCATGAAGACCCTAAAGAATCATACCAACTTGTGGAAAATGGGCATCCAATGTCCACAAGTCCAAAACTTTAATGAGAGGTACTTCATCTCATTTGTCTGAAACTTAATGGATGCAAAAAACACGATGATTTAGAACAAATTAATTATTGTTGAATTGTAACAAAAGACTCAAAAGCACAGCACATTACATGGTAGGAAAACAAAGACGTTGTGGCCATCAATTAACCATTCGTTCCCACAACATATTAATTCATGGCCATGTTTCATTAATTTGTTCCATCATTTTAGGTCAATCATGGGCATGTTGTACTAATTTGTTTCCTTTAGGTAAATTGAAATAAAACAAGGTAACAAATTAGTACAACATGACCATGACTGACCTAAAACAAGGAACAGAATCAATAAAACTTGGCCACAAATTAATAAGGTAATTAAACAAGGGAACAAATTAAGTTATTGAAACAAATTCCTAATGCGTGGCCACAGTTGCATGATTTATTTCCTAAACAAGCTAATCACAAAGCATCTGCACAGTTTC